>JAVJIF010032901.1:0-47380 GCA_038442645.1 Agave tequilana
GTAACATTCAAGTTGGTTCATCTCCTATTATAGAGAATGTTGTTTTAGTTGATGGTTTGAAGCATAATTTACTTAGTATTAGTCAATTTTGTGATCGTGGTCTTAAAGTGTTTTTGATGATACTTCTTGTAAGATTTTTGATATTAAATCGAATGATTGTATTTGACCGGTTTCGTGATGACAATGTTTATATAATTGACATGCTTAATGTAGAGTGTTCTACTAAGTGTTTAAATGCTTTTGATGAAAATTCATGGCTTGGCATAGAAGATTAGGACATGCATCTTTTGAACATATTTCTAGAATTAATTCAAAGGAATTGGTGAAGGGTATTCCTTACTTGAGTTTTGAGAAAGACCGCATTTGTAGTGCGTGCCAACTTGGGAAACAAACCAAGTCTTCCTTTAAACCAATCAAGGATATCATGTCAACTAGACCTCTAGAATTAATTCATATGGATTTATTTGGACCAACTAAAACTAAAAGCTTAAATGGAAGTAGATTTGCATTTGTTTTAGTTGATGATTTCTCTCGATTTACTTGGGTTTTCTTTTTGCAAAATAAAGATCAAACTTTTTCTCACTTTAAGATTTTTAGAAAAAGAGTTGAAAAAGAGAAAGGTTTTCCGATTTTGAGAATAAGGAGTGATAGAGGTGGTGAGTTTGTTAACCAACTCTTCATGACTTATTGTGATGAAAAGGGAATTAAGCATGAAATGTCTTGTCCTAGAACTCCACAACAAAATGGAGTTGTAGAAAGGAAAAATAGAACACTTCAAGAGATGGCTAGGACAATGATAAGTGAATACGACCTCCCTCAATATTTATGGGCCGAGGCCGTAAACACCGCATGCTATATATCGAATCGTATTTATTTATGCAAAAATTCTTCGAAAACTTCTTTGAAATGTATCATTTTAGAAAACCAAATGTTTCCTATTTCAAAGTTTTGGATGCAAATGTTTGTTTTGAACACTAAAGAGAATTTGGGTAAATTTGATGCTAAAGCTTATGAGGCTATCTTTGTAGGATATTCCTCTACTAGCAAAGCATATAGAGTTCATTAGATCTTCACTTACTATTGAAGAAACCATGCATGTTAAGTTTGAAGAATCTAATGTGTGTGTTGAGAATGTTGTAGAGTTGAACCATTAGGTGAAAGCTTGGAGAAACTATCCTTGAAGGACTCACCCGCGCAAGAAGAAAAGCAAGAACCTTTAGGTGAAGTTCAAAAGGATAATGAGGAAAGTGCGCAACCACTTCCCAAAGCTTGGAGATATGCTACAAATCATCCAAAGGAGCTCATCTTGGGTGATGCCTCCAAAGGAGTCACAACGCGCTCCAAACTCCATGACCTATGTGGTAACTTTGCTTTCATTTCTCATTTTGAACCCAAAGGCATTCTCGAAGCCGAGACGGACCCATATTGGTTGCTTGCCATGCAAGAGGAACTCAATCAATTTGAGCGCAACCAAGTTTGGCACCTTGTTCCTAAGCCCCACGATAGACCAATAATTGGTACTAAGTGGATCTTTAGGAATAAGTTGGATGAGTCCGGAAATGTCATTAGGAATAAAGCTAGGTTAGTGGCCCAAGGTTACACTCAAGTTGAGGGAATCGACTTTGAGGAATCCTTTGCACCCGTAGCACGGCTTGAAGCCATACGGATAACACTAGCTTATGCATCTTTTAAAAATTTCAAACTTTTTCAAATGGATGTAAAAAGTGCATTTTAAATGGATTTCTAAATGAAGAAGTTTTTGTTGCTCAACCTCCCGGTTTTGTTGATCATGTTCATCCCGATTTTGTTTTCAAACTCGATAAGGCTTTATATGGTTGAAACAAGCTCCAAGAGCTTGGTATGAAAGGCTCAAGTTTTCTAATTTCAAACAATTTTATTAAAGGCAAAGTAGACACTACTCTATTCACTAAGCATGTTGATAATGATATTTTGATTGTCCAAATTTATGTTGATGATATAATTTTCGGTTCTACTAATGAAGTTTTATGCAAGGATTTTTGAAAAGGTAATGCAACAAGAATTTGAAATGTCCTCCATGGGTGAATCAATTTCTTCCTTGGACTCCAAGTCAAGCAATTGCAAGATGGGAACTTCATTACCAAGCCAAATATGCAAAGGAACTCGTGAAGAGGTTTGGACTTGAAGACGCTAAAACTTGCAACACTCCCATGGCAACTACAACCAAGCTTGATAAGGACGAACAAGATAAAAATGTTGATATTAAATTGTTTAGAAGCATGATAGGTAGTCTTTATATTTAACGGCAAGTAGGCCGGATATCATGTTTAGTGTGTGTCTTTGTGCTAGATTTCAATCGTGTCCCAAAGAATCTCATTTAATTGCCGTAAAACGCATTATTCGATATGTTAAGGGAACGATTGGATTAGGTCTTTGGTATCCGAAAACTATAGATTTTTCTATGACTAGTTATTCGGACGCCGACTATGCGGGTTGTAGAGTAGATAGAAAGAGTACTAGTGGGACATGTCAATTCTCGGTAATTGTCTTGTTTCATGGTCCTCTAGGAAGCAAAATTCCGTAGCTCTATCAACCGCCGAGGCGGAGTATGTTGCCGCGGGGGCTTGTTGTGCACAAGTCCTTTGGATGAAACATACTCTCCTTGATTATGATTTGCATTATAAAAATATTAAAATATTTTGTGATAATACTAGTACTATTCATTTAACTAAAAATGCAAATCAACATAGTAAGACCAAGCACATTGAGATTAGATATCACTTTCTTAGAGATCATTTTGAGAAGGTGATATTGATATTGATTATGTTTCCACCGATTTTCAACTAGCCGATATTTTCACAAAACCACTTGATTTTGCTAGATTTTCGTTTATTTGTGGAGAATTAAATATGTGTATTATTGATTAAACATGTCTTTCATAACCCTTTTTGATGTATGACAAAAGGGGGAGAATAAGTGTGTACAAAAATAAGTTCATTTGGTCTTGGTTCCATATGAATTATGAGTTTTATGAGTTTTTATATTTTTTTAATCTCTATGATTTTGGTATAAATTGGTATCAAGGAGCAAATTTTTGATTTTTGGTGTTTTTGGTATCAAGTACAAATTTTAAGGTTCATTTGTATTGTATTGTTGATTTCAATAATTGGTGCATCATTTCTTTTATCATTTCAATTATTGGTATTTAGAGCATATTTATAATGTTTAAATATAGCATAATTTGAGGGGGAGTTTTCTCCTCCCCATATTTTTGTAAATAGCCTATTTGTTTTGTCATCATCAAAAAGGGGGAGATTGTTGGCCCAAGAGGTTACACTCTCCATTGTTTTGTGTTTTGATGATAACAAACCAAATAAGTGCTATTTGGTACTAATGTTTTGATCTAGATGAATTTCAGGTTTTGTACCATGTTTAGAGCTCATTCGCTTCGCTTTTGCAAAAACTTCTAAGTTCCACATAGCAATGAAGGCAAATTGCACATCAAGGAAAGATCATAGAAGAGAAGGCAATTGCAAGGCATTGGATGGCTCAAAGATTGCTTCAGAGGTCCTTAGGATTTATTTTATAGCTTTATAGCATGTTAAAGAATAGAGAGTAAGTTTGAAGCTCAAACACACACGTTTTCACGCGTATGCCTTTTCCAAGTTTATTTCCTATAAAATATACAAAAATATTTTAACACTAATTCTTCTTCCTACAAATCTGTTTTATGTTGTATATTGATTTCATGTTCAAAATAGTTTTGATCAAAATATTTTTCCTCTCAAAATTCCCTTTGTATTTCAATTTTGACCTGAGCCGGTCGACCGGCTATATACCACCAGTCGACCGGAGTTCTGGCAGAGTGCACGTATCCGTGTGCACGTCTGTCAGTCGACCGGTAGGCTACGGTAGTCGACCGAAGTTTTTAGTTTGCTCTCTGGATCTGACCAGTCGACCGGTGGGCTACCGGCCTTCGACCGATAGTTCAACCTTTTAGCTTTTCGGTCGACCGGCTGGCTACCGTTAGTCGACCGGTTATTTTTCAAAGTCTCAGTCAGGAGCAGTCGACTGTACCAGTCGACCGATAGTTCATAACGGTCAAATTTTTGAACTATCGGTCGACCGGGCCAGTCGACCGATATGGCGTTGAACAGTAAACGGGCATATTTTTAATTCTGTTTTAACTTGATTTTTATCCGTTGGAGGGTATATTTGGAACTAATTACTTCCTAATCTTCAGTAATTAATTCCTAAACCTAAACCCTAGCCCTCTCCTATAAATAGGGGTGTTTGGGGAGAGTTTCTTTACAACATTTATTCAAGAGAAAATTCAAAAGTTTGGGATATTACAAAAGAGCTTGTTTCTTGTTTTTGTGCTGATATTTCTCATTCATTTTCAGAAGTGTTCTTGATATACTCTCTGAATTTGATTTTCTTTCTTCACTTACACAAGAGCTTCATTCCTTCTCAATATTCTCTAAGGACCTTTGTAAGGGAAGAGATATTTGAAAGAGAGAGTTTGTGATCTTTTGATTACTTAGAAATTGTATTGTGCTGAAATTGTAGGAGTTGGGTACTCCATTTGTAATTGATCTTTGTGATAGTGAAAGTAGCTAGAATCCTTCTGGGGAAGGCGGGGAGTAGAGCTGGGTGCTCGAACCTCGATAACATATCCTTGTGTTTGCGATTGGTTTACTTTACTTGCTATTACTTCTTGCTATTGATTGTGACTTGCATCATTCACTTGCATTCATCTCTATATTTGTTGCTCATTGCTTCATATTTTTATTTGGCCCTTGATTAGCATTATCACCTATTCCCCCCCCCCCCCTCTAGGTGATTTTCAATAATGGCTAGTTTTTTATAGCGTATATAAATGGTTCTTTTGGCCTGTTTTCCCATAAGATTTTAGGGAAGTTTTTGTGAGCCTATTTCCCATCTTCATTAAAGTTTTCTCAACAAATTTTGGAGCTTAACTTTCATATCAAATAGAGAGTTTATCAAGAGTGTTTCTCTTCTGTTTCAAAAGTATTTTCTTGAGTTTTCCACTTTCACATCATCTATTTTTTCTCACACAAGCTTGAGTTATCCATTGCTATATCTATCCTCTAGGATCTTTGTTGTGAGAGTGTTTGTTGGTGATCAAGAGAAGCGATCACCAAATGTTCCAATCTTTATTATTTGGAGGAGTTGTAGAGGTTGCGGCCTCGGCGAGCTTGCTGCTTCACGTGTGTTGTTCTTACAGGAATAAGTGAGAGACATGCGGGTCCAAGAGTTCTTAAGGGAGCTTGTTATAGGGTGTTGCGGCACTGAGTGACCTTGAGGATCAATTTTAGTGGAAATCCTTAGAGTGGTGAAGGTGAAACGTAAAGCAAGTGACTCGAACCTCGAAACAAATCTCTCGTGTTTGTAATTGCTCATCTCTCTCTCTCTCAACTCACATGTATTTATATCTTGCATGCTTATTATATTTGTGCTCATATATTACATGTTTGATATTGCCTATGCCTATTGATATATATATATATATGCTTGAGATTGTTTGATATCTTGCATGCTCTTAATCTTGTCCATCTTTACATGCTTGATATTGTGTATGTGCTAACACTCGTATTGGACCATGAGAGCTATAGTAACACCTCAACTCTTAATCTAGAGAAATCTTGAGGAGAAGTTCTGAGCCCTTCACCGGGAATTCGACTTCACTCTTTGGTTATAAGTTGTTAGATAGTTTTAGTTTGTGTAATAGTTTTTAATTCCGTATTGTTTGGTATTTGATTAGCACATCACCTGTTCTCCCCCTCTAGGTGATTTGCTCGTAAAACTCTTATCGTTCCACCTATTTATCACTTTCTAATTGTACAATGTCAATACTGCAGACAATTTAGTAAATGTGGTACATCATTTAAAGGTTTTTCTGAATCAATTTTCAAGCTCTCAAATAAGTGTGGGCGATCTGTAAAGTTTTTTCTATATTATGGATCATGTTTTCTAATGATCACCCTCACTATAATCAACTTCTTCTCTTTTATCACTGATTACAAAAATTAAGAACAATCAAAGAGTTAAGAAATTACCGTAGCTTGTGGCAACGGGTCGTGTCCACGAGGAGGAATGCGATGAAAGCTTTTCGGGTTTCGTTTAATAACAAAGAATTGTGCTCGTTTTTAATTGAAAAGAGAATGGAAAGAAGGAGATGATTAAAAGAGAAATTGTAACTTTAGAGAAGGCTTTGGAGAAGGTGATTTAAAAAGCTCGAAAATTGTTTGGTTGATTTTAATAAAGAAGAAAATCTAGGCTCACTATCTCACTACTCAACCGTTTATTCTTTTATTGAAATCCTTAGTGCCTCAGCCTGATTATAGGCCAAACTTAAGGTTGACTTTAGAAAGTTTGAAGTAAAGCATATAAGATGGTTGAAAAAGTTCACTATTTTCTTTAAGAAACCGTTTTGAATCGAATGTTAAATCATCAAGAAGTCAAGTATGAGATAAAAACAAGTTCAAGAGACGTTCTTAAAAGGAGTAAGAGTTTAAAAATCCAAACCCATCCTCATGTGCTTCAAGAACACTTTCAAGAAGAAAGGATTTAAGTTAGGCATGCAAATGATTCATTGGGTCTTTTTCATTAAAATCAGAAGAGAAAAGAATTGGAGAGAGGTACAATAGTGAGCCCAAAAAATCAATTTAGCTACTCATAGAAGACAAAGAAAAATGCAAGTAAATAGCGCAAGACAAACTGTAAATGAGTGGAAGAAAAAGTAGCTCGATTCTTGTATTGATGTCACTTCAATCTTCAAGTACAAGCACTCAATTCCTCTCTCTCACAAGTATTTGTAATGAACTACAAATTGTAAAACAAAAATACAACTTTTGTACTATTTAACAAAGAGCCTAAACCTTAAGGTATAAATAAAATTCTAATCCTAGTCTTCGCTCCGTTTTTGAGTACAAAACCCTAGCTTTTATAGGCAAAACCTCAGAGGGATGGGAGTGAGGAGATAAGGGAGCAAACGCTCCCCTTATCTCCACCAACAAGCCGCGGATCCGTGGCTTGGGCCGCGGATCCGCGGCCTGGATGTGGCCAATTGGCCACATCCAGGTGGAGGATCAGTTGGCGAGGATTTGACTTCCCTTTTGTCATGCTGGATTCACTGTTGCAACTCCCAGATTTGACGAAATGATCTTTGATTTGTTGGCTTCAACCGCTTGATTCAGGGAGATTCATTTCAACTGGTTTTCAACCTCTCTGATATGCCAAGATTTGCCCTGATTCCTTGATTTCGAATTTATTCTTAATTAAATCAGAATTTGATGGGCTTTTGGGCTTGTTTCTCCTTTCTTTCTTTTAGCAATTGGGCCTACATTTAACAAAGAAGAAGACTTATTAATAGGATTTATTAGCTAAAAAGTATGGTAAGGTGACAATGTATATGCAACATATGTGACTGATCACACCCCCACACTTATTTTTTGCTCGCCCTCGAGCAAAACATCAGACTAATTCTAATCAATTATTAGACCACTTTCGCAGGCCACCCGATTGCACTGAGCATGTGCAATAAGCCGTTAAACCTCTAGGTTACCCCTAGAGGACGAATTTTGTCTCGTGAGGGTTTTCAGTGGATTGCACCCACAAAATCCATAAAAAATGTTAGTATTTTCGAAAAGCATTTTGAAAGGAGAAAACATTTGAAGTATATTTGTAAGGTTTTAAGTAATGTATAAGTTATAGGAATATCAAATTTTCATTCTGAAACTCAGTCTCTATTCAAAAAAAACATGTCATTAAGCAAAGTAAGGAGTCAATTTGTACCTCTCATCTAGTCTATTAATTTACCCTGAGTCGTATGCACCATCGTGACTGTGAAGTTGACTAAGGATTCTTTAACATTAACTCCTATGCCTTATTTATATTTATTTTTGGTGGAATTTATTCCTCAATTTCATTAGGCTTTCTAATCTGCCCATGTAACGAGCCTTTAGTCGGTGACACCCAAATCGGACAGTTTTAGGGCACCAGGTGAGAAAACACCCCTAAGGACTTAAACACTCGAGCAGACAAGGCCACGAACTAAGATTTTATTTATAAAATGGACCCCTTTTAGGCGTGAATACTTATACTTCATGAGGTACAAATACCCAGCTTAATCTGAGGATTTATATATATATTTTTTTCCAAACTTATCTAATTATCTTTTGCATAATTACCAAGGCTTGCTTAGGCCAAAGCACCTAGTTAATCAATAATTAGATTTGTTTTTTTTTTTACATATATTTTTTTATAAGGCATAAGAGTCTTTGTTTTTAAACCCTAAGTATGTAAGTGTATTTAGTGTGCATATTTCATCAAGATAAATATCAAGACTAAATTACTTTCACAAATTTTCTTCCTAACCCTAAAAATCAAACAAGTTATCTGACTTTGACCAAGTATAAGAAATCCTAATTATGATTTTTCTATTCCCTAAAATTGACTTAATTTCTTACAAAAAATATATCAAAATATTGTTCTAACCTTTCAAAAAGTTTTTTTTTGGTATATATAATATATATATTTTGTTGTTATATTAGTCATGTTAACCCTCCCCCACACTTATCTCATGCACTGTCCCCAATGTATGAAAGAAATGTATAGATGCATGAAATAAAATGGAAAAGAGGGAAGTTACCGATACACGGGGTCAAAAAGACCCATAACCGTTTCATTTACCGGCACCGATTCCAAGAAAGGTTTAAGGCGTTGACCATTTACCTTAAAGTTATTTCCATTCTTGGTGTCACTGATCTCAACTGCACCGTGTGGAAACACGATTTTTACAACGAACGGCCCAGTCCATCTTGATTTCAATTTTTCTGGAAAAAGATGAAGCCTAGAATTATAGAGTAAGACTTTTGTCCAGGGACAAAGGTTTTTCTTATGATGTGTTTATCATGAAAAATCTTAACTCTATCTTTAGTGATCCTAGCATTTTCATAGGCCTCATTTCTTAACTCCTCTAATTCAAAAATTTGTAACTTCCAAAGGTCACCGGCCTTAGTCAAGTCGAAATTCAACTGCTTGATTGCCCATAAGGCCCGGTGCTCTAATTCAACGGGCAGGTGACAAGCTTTACCATAGACTAACCTATAAGGAGACATTCCTAGAATCGTCTTGAAAGCGGTCCTGTAGGCCCATAGGGCATCTATAAGTTTGATGGACCAATCTTTCCGATTTTGGTTCACAGTTTTCTCTAAGATAAGCTTGACTTGTCTATTAGAAACCTCAACCTGCCCACTGGTTTGAGGATGATAAGGTATGGACAACTTGTGAGTTATGGCATACTTTCGCATAAGAGCTTCAAAGGATCTATTACAAAAGTGAGTGGCATTATCACTGATGATAGCACGAGGGGTTCCGAAGCGTGAAAAAATGTTCTCTTTCAAAAACTTTATGACAACTTTGTTATCATTAGTTTTACAAGGAAAGGCTTCTACCCACTTGGACACATAATCCACAGCAACCAATATGTATTGGTTTCCAAATGAATTAGAAAATGGACCAATAAAGTCGATGCCCCAAACATCAAAAAGTTCTATTTCTAGAATTGGGTGAAGGGCATCCTATTTTGTTTTGAGATTCTTCCTACCATTTGGCATCTATGGCACGTCTTGCAAAATTCATAAGCATCCTTGAACAAAGTGGGCCAATAGAACCGCTTTGTAGCACTTTTTCAACAGTCTTGCGGGGACCAAAGTGTCCACCGCATGCAAGTTCGTGACAAAAGGATAGAACACTCTAACCTCCTCATCGGGAATGCATCTCCTAATAATTTAGTCAGAACAGTACTTAAAAGATACGGTTCCTCCCAAAAGAAATACCGGACTTGGGATAAGAACCGGTATATATCGTTTTTGGACCAATGAGACGGAGTTTGATTTGTGACTAAGTAATTCACTATATCAGCAAACCAAGGTTCCCTAGAGATAGCTAAGAGATTTTCATCAGGAAAATCCTCATTTATGGGTAATTCGTTGCATGGAGAATTAGGGATTCGTGAGAGATGGTCAGCAATGACATTTTCTACGCCTTTCTTGTCTCGAATCTCGAGATCAAATTCTTGAAGAAGGAGGATCCAACGAATGAGTCGGGCCTTGGCATCCTTCTTCATCATGAGGTACCTAAGCGCAGAATGATCGGTGAAAATGGTGGTTTTGGACCCTAGTAGGTAAGGACGAAATTTCTCTAAGGCAAACACTACTGTCAAGAATTCCTTCTCAGTCATAGTGTAGTTCAATTAAGCATCGTTGAGAGTCCTACTAGAGTAGTAAATCATATGCTGCTTGTTATCAATGCGTTGTCCTAGGACAGCGCCTATGGCAAAATCGGAAGCATCGCACATGATTTCGAACGGCTTAGACCAATTCGGAGCAGATATGATCGGTGAAGAAATAAGCTCTCTCTTAAGCTTCTCCCAAGAATTCATGCATTCAGTATCGAAAGTGAATGACACATCCTTAGCTAACAGATTAGTCAAGGGCCTAGCAATTTTGCTAAAATCCTTGATAAATCTTCAGTAGAAACCAGCGTGTCCTAAGAAGGATCTAATGTCCTTAACGCATTTGGGCATGAGAAGCTTAGCAATAACCTCAATTTTAGCTCTGTCCACTTCAATTCCTTTCTTGGAAATTCATGACCCAAGACAATTCCATGTTTTACTATGAAGTGGCATTTCTTCCAATTCAGTGTCAGATTTTCTCAGCACAACATTGGAGGACAAGTTCTAAATGGTGGAGACATTGAGTGAATGAATCCCGTAGATGGAGAAATCATCCATAAAGATCTCTAAGAATCGTTCTACCATATCAGAGAACAGACTCAACATGCAACGTTGAGACGTTGCTGGGGCATTGCATAAGCCGAAAGGCATTCGACGATAAGCAAAGGTCCCAAATGAACATGTGAACGTAGTCTTTTCTTGGTCCTCAGGAGCAATAGGGATCTGATTATACCCGAGTAACCGTCCAAGAAACAGTAATACTCGTGACCCGCCAAACGTTCAAGCATTTGATCAATGAAGGAAAGTGGAAAATGGTCCTTACGAGTTACAGCATTAAGCTTCGTATAGTCAATGCAAACCCGGATCTTTGTGGGAAGTCGAGTTTGGACCAACTCTTTATTCTCATTTTTCACTACGGTGAAATCGGATTTCTTTGGAATCGCGTGGACAGGACTGACCCGTTGGCTATCAGAAATAGGATAAATTATCCCATTGTGTAAGAGTTTTACAATTTCAGCATGAACAGGCTCTTGCATTATAGGGTTTAACCTACGCTGAGGGTCTCTTTTAGGTGTGGCATCTTCATTGAGATGAATGCGATGTTGAACGATGGTCGGACTTAATCCCTTTATATCAGTCATAGTCCAACCAATGGCTTCCCTATGTTTTCTTAGAATTGCTTTAAGATCTTCTTCTTCCCCGTCATTTAAATGGGAGGCAATGATGACAGGAAAGGTCTCTTGTTTGCCTAGATAGACTTACTTGAGATATGCAGGTAAGGCTTTCAATTCTAAGGAAGAGGAAGGCTGGTTGGAAGGACTAGTCAAATTTGTTGGCTCCATTATTGGTGAAATAGGGTTCGAGGCCCAATTCACATCAGAATCTACAACCTGATAAGATTAAAATCGTCAGACTCTAACCCGAAGTCACACTCAGTTTCTAGTTCCAATTCTTCCTATGTTCACTTGTTAAGTTCTCAATTAAGTTGACTTCAAATGTTTGGTCCTCAACATCGCGGGGTTATTTTCCTAGATTGAAGACATTGACTTCTCTAGTCATGTCCCCAAAGGTTAACCTCATGGACCCATTCCTACAATTGATGATGGCATTGGCAGTAGCAAGGAATGGTCGCCCTAGGATAACAGGAGTTTGAGCCCTATGATTGGAGTTGGACACAGGTTGTGTCTCCAGAACTATGAAATCGACAGGGTAAATAAACTCCCCTTCCCGGATCAGGACATCATTAATCTCCCCTGTTAGAACTTTTACTAAACAGTCAGCCAGTTGGATAGTGACTCGAGTTGGACTAAGATCGCCCAACCCGAGTTATTGATAAACTGAGAATGGAAGCAAGTTGATACTTGCCCCCAAGTCAAGAAGTGCACGACTAATCTCGGCTTGTCCTATTGTGCAGGCAAAGGTGGGACTACCTAGATCCTTGTACTTGACAAGGAACGGACCCGATAGTAGCTCACTAATGTTAGTGGCTAAGAAGACCTTTTTTGGTACATTAGTCTTTCTCTTCTTGGTGCACATGTCCTTAAGAAACTTAGCATAGGAAGGGACTTGTTGGATGGCATCAAGAAGTGGCACATTTATCTTCACTTGATTAAATATCTCAATTATCTTGTCCATATATAGATTTTGCTTGTTGTTTTTCAGCCTATTGGGAAATGGTACTATAGGCTGGTGCACCTGACTGGTTGACTTATCTTTTTCAGATTCGTCAGAATTGGAAGGATTTGGATTAGATGAGCTGGATGCTTGATTGTGGTTGTGCTGAATGGGACTGGTTGGCGTTAACACTTGATTATCAACTCTCTTTCCTGACCTCAATGTATGAACATCATTACATTGATTTAATGAATGATCATTCTAGGATTGGTTAATGGCTGACTAGGCAGGGTACCCTTCTGTCTCTCGTTCTGTAGAGTGGCTAGTTGGCTCATTTGAACCTCTAACCTCTGTATAGTTTGCATGAGAGAATCTTAGTTTTTCATGTATCTTTCCATGTTTCTTTCAAAGTCAGTCATTCTCCTTTCTAGTTGAGGATTCTGGAAGGAGGATTGTGGAGCTTGGTTGGGAAAGTTTTGTTGATAGTTTGAAAAGTTAGGTGGACGGTGGGAGAATTATTGGCATGATGGAAGTGGCTAGCATGATTTGATCGTGAATGGTCATTGTTATTTTGGCTCCATGAGAAATTAGGGTGATTTCTCTAGCCAGGATTGTACGTTGGTGCGTAAGGATTATTGTTCGGCCTTGAAAAGGCCGCATTCATCGGTTCATGGTATTGTTGCTGAGCCTGAAACACAGTGCACTCCTCGAACACATGATTCATGGCTGACAGTAAGTGCAGCCCGTAGTTGAAAATTGGTTTGGGCTGACTTGATTAACTGGACTTGGTTCCTTTGTTTCTAGAGCTTCCAGTCTTCTTGCTAGGTTAGCTAACTTAGCCTCATTAGCGATAGATGATTTGATAGAATGGAGATCTCCTTTTGAAGAGATGGAGTTTGCATTCCTAGAGATCTCACTAGTAGGTTCCCATTGGATGGTCTTTTCAGCTAGGTTTTCATACAAATCCCATCCTTCATTTTCATCCTTCTATAAGAATCCCCGTTGGCACATACTTTCTAAGAGAGTTTTGGTAGAATAGTCTAAACCATTATAAAGAATTTCGCATTGTCGCCATTTCTCTATTCCATAATGTGGACATTGGACAAGGAGGTCTTTAAAGGGTTCAAAGTACCTCCAGAACGGTTCACTCGGTTCTTACTTGAATTGCATGATTGTCTTCCTAATGAGAGCGGTCTTATGAATTGGATAGAATTTCTTCAAGAAGACCTTAATGAAACCATCCCAAGATGTGATAGAACCGGCCGCTAAACTGTAAAGCCATTTCTTTGCTAGGTCCTTAAGAGCGAAAGGGACAAATCTCAACCTAATAGCATCGTCTACAAGGTGTGAGATTTTCATCATTAGACATACTTCCTCAAATTCTCTTATGAAGAAGTAAGCATCTTCGAACTCTAAGCCGTGAAACTTAGGGAGTGTGTTGATGAATTGAGGCTTGAGCTCAAAATTGTATTCACCAACCGATGGAAGTAGAATGCAAGATGGAAGTGAGGTTCTAATGGGATAGAACCTATCCTACAATGATGTTGATTGAGCCATTACCGGATCTGGTCTTGGTTCAAACTTGGGTGGTGATGCGTTCTAGTCAACCTAGATGAATTAGGGTCTCTTGACCACACTAGCATACACAAACATAATCACAATCACAAACAAGTGTACCAACAGTCAACAAGAGTAATCAACCAAGCCTAATCTAAGGTTACCTCGACCTAGACAACTCCTAACTGGTTGATTGTCCATAGGAGGTATAATGTAGACTTTGACCACAAGCTAATCAGCCAGGTCAGGGCAAGATTGGTGGGAGGTTATCCATCAAAGATGTTTCTTAATTAAGTAACCACCAACCTTCGGGCTTTCGGCCCTCAATCCCCTTCCTAGACACTGATTTGGCAGGAGTCAAATTCCAACATCATCCCCCTTAGGATAATCTCCTAGTGAGTTTGAGATGTCCCTAAGGCCAACGTCTATCAGATTTTACTTAGGCTTAGGTTGTGCGTGCTTGAAGATGGTTTGTGGGCTAGGGGTAATGACTTCCCCCACCTTATCTTGAATTGGGTTTTGCCCTTAGAGTTAATTGTGCAAAGTGTGCAAGATATAGAAAAGTAGCATTCAAAAGCAAATATCACCCAAGAATGTTTCCTAAACTATATGCTATGCATACGTACCTTGTCTCCAGCTCTCTTCAACAGCAATTGTAAAATAAACGTAATTAGACAAATGCATAGGATGCAAGTCTAAACGTTTTTTAAGCAATTAACAATCACTCAAATTACTGTTGGATTAAAACAGGGATGGTGGATAGCAAAAATAGCAAGAATATAACATACAAAAACTTAATTTTTTTGCGAGCAAATATGTCCTGCAAAAAAGAGTTTTAGTAGTCCAATGAAATTTTTAACTTTTGCAACGCAATTTCTTGAAATTCTGTTTCCTACTTTCGAGAGTAGGGCACAAAATTTGCAAGTCTTCTCTTGCAAAGCTTGAATGCTAGATCTGAATCTTCAAGTCCCTGAAATAACACACCAAACTTGTTAAAAAAACAAATACACCGTTCCCTCCCGGCGACGGCGCCAAAAATTTGATTGCAAAAATTAAAGAACAATCAAAGAGTTAAGAAATTACCGGTAGCTTGTGGCAAACGGGTCGTGTCCACGAGGAGGAATGCGATGAAAACTTTTCGGTGTTTCGTTTAATAACAAAGAATTGTGCTCGTTTTTTAATTGAAAAGAGAATGGAAAGAAGGAGATGATTAAAAGAGAAATTGCAACTTTAGAGAAGGCTTTGGAGAAGGTGATTTAAAAAGCTCGAAAATTGTTTGGTTAATTTTAATAAAGAAGAAAATCTGGGCTCACTATCTCACTACTCAACCGTTTATTCTTCTATTGAAATCCTTAGTGCCTCAACCTGATCATAGGCCAAACTTAAGGTTAACTTTAGAAAGTTTGAAGTAAAGCATATAAGATGGTTGAAAATGTTCACTCTTCTTTAAGAAACCGTTTTGAATCGAATGTTAAATCATCAAGAAGTCAGGTATGAAATAAAAACAAGTTCAAGAGATGTTCTTAAAAGGAGTAAGAGTTTAAAAATCCAAACCCATCCTCATGTGCCTTCAAGAACACTTTCAAGAAGAAAGGCTTTAAGTTAGGCATGCAAATGATTCATTGGGTATTTTTCATTAAAATCAGAAGAGAAAAGAATTGGAGAGAGGTACAATAGTGAGCCCAGAAAACCGATTTAGCTACTCATGGAAGACAAAGAAAAATGCAAGTAAATAACGCAAGACATACCGTAAATGAGTGGAAGAAAAAGTAGCTCGATTCTTGTATTGATGTCACTTCAATCTTCAAGTACAAGCACTCAATTCCTCTCTCTCACAAGTATTTGTAATGAACTACAAATTGTAAAATAAAAATACAACTTTTGTAACAAAGAGCCTAAACCTTAAGGTATAAATAAAAATTCTAATCCTAGTCTTCGCTCCCTTTTTCAGTACAAAACCCGAGCTTTTATAGGAAAAACCTCAGAGGGAAGGGAGTGAGGAGATTAAGGGAGCAAACGCTCCCCTTATCTCCACCAACAAGCCGCGAATCCGCGGCTTGGGCCGCGGATCCGCGACCTAGATGTGGCCAATTGGCCACATCCAGGTGGAGGATCAGTTGGCGAGAATTTGGCTTCCCTTTTGTCATGCTGGATTCACTGTTGCAACTCCCAGATTTGACGAAATGATCTTTGATTTGTTAGCTTCAACCGCTTGATTCAGGGAGATTCATTTCAACCGATTTTCAACCTCTCTGATATGCCAAGATTTGCCCTGATTCCTTGATTTCGAATTTATTCTGAATTAAATCAGAATTTGATGGGCTTTTGGGCTTGTTTCTCCTTTCTTTCTTTTAGCAATTGGGCCTACATTTAACAAAGAAGAAGAAGACTTATTAATAGGATTTATTAGCTAAAAAGTATGGTAAGGTGTATGTGCAACATATGTGACTGATCAATCACATCTTTTAACATTTGAAATAATCGATCTATCTTCTCTTACACTTTCATAATACCATATCCATCTTGTATAACTTGACCAATCTCATAAATGATTAAATGATCTCTTAATACTTCAGCTGTAACTTTATCAAGACAACTGCATCTTATGCACGGACATTTAATACGATTAGGATTGTCAGCACGCTCAACAACAAACTCAATAAACTCCTCTACATGATTACCATATTTGGAACTTAACCTACTTACAAACGTCAATTCTTACCATATTTACCCAGTGTAGACATCATAAATAAAAAATTTAATTAACTACAACATACATAATATATAAAGAGTTCAAATTATTAGTCTAATTATAGTTATTCTTCTTGATTTAGGAATATACATAACAATAACAACATACGTAACATGTAAATCATGAGAATAATAAACAATATTATCACTAATTTCACAAATTACAATACTATTAGAGCACACCAACTCTAAAAAGTATTAGTTCTTAAATTGATAAGCCTAAAATTGTTTATACGACCATCCTATAGCTAGCAAGAGCAAAACAAACAGTAAAGAGGGGGTAAGCAGCACAATATATAGTTATACAACATTCAAATCTCTATAAAGAATAAGGGTGTAATGTGTAATCAACAAAAATTGAAACTCCCTCCATATTCCCATCATTACTATATCATTCAATTGTTCTCTTCTTCCCCAACTAAAAATTTGGGAGCATACTCAACCAACACCTATTACTCTTCATGGACTACAACCAACACTCAACAGTTGTAAGAACCCCATTTTCACTCAATATCGCACCCTACTAAAGAAAAATCATGCGAAAGAAGCTCCAGTCACTCAAAAACTAATTTTACCTAAGAATATATTGCATCACAAGTTCCAAATACCCTAGCTTCACAAAATCACCAATTCTCTTTTCTTATTCTACATGTTGATAGACTTATAACCTGCACAGAAAAGTAGGTTTTAGAATTAAGAATAGAAAGTGTTAGGTTGCTCAATTCTATCGCTATAACAAGTGGATATGCAGGTTGTGATCCACAAGGAGGGACTACGATAGAAGCGCTAGGTAAGTTCTTTTCTAAGTTACTAGATCGTTAAAATGTTTCTTCTTAGTTTAAAAAGAAAAGAAAATGTGTTAAGAGTTAAGAAGAAGAGAAGATAGAAGATGGTAGAAGAAATGGTGTTTATGTTTGAAAGTGTATCTAAACTGAGTTAAAAAGAAAGAAGAATAAATAAAAAAGAAATATTAATTTTTAAGATGTATTTCTAACCTAAGAAATAAAGAAAGAAAGAACTAAAGAATTTTTACATACTTCAATCTTACTTTACTTCTTATCTGTATAGACGACTTACCTTAGCTTGAAGGTGATCATAGCATGGCATAGGGTGCTTGTGTTTCGTGTAAAAGGCTGTAAAAGATTGTAATGCGTAAATGACTTACATCCCAACTACAACTACAGTGTTTGTTTGGACCATAATTCGTAAAAGCCTTACACAACCCAATTATCACTCACAACCCACTTACAGCTAATTTTGTGAGAATGTAAATTTGGATTATTTTTTATATTAATATTAATTTTTAATATTTAGTATTTTTAGTATTTATTTGCAATATTTAAAATTTTAAATCACCAAATAGTTACTTTTGTGGCCACTTTTTTACTTATGACTTACACATTATGACAACCAAACACCATAGAACACAGTACACTTTCTCAATTACAACTTTACATTACCAAACAAATACTGTAAAACATACATGCATGTAGCTCATTTACAATGATAAAAGAGCTTACCAATTACGACTTCCGAATTATGGCCAATTACGACAACCAAATAGACCCATTGTATCTTCCCTATTCCTGATTTGTCTATCAAACTAAAATTATGAGCAGAAAAAAAAAGCATAAAGGAATACTAACTATCACACGCTCAAAAATATATCTATCACTATAACTATCACACGCTCAAAAACAGATATCCATCACTATAAGCCATTAGTGGCACTTGCAAGGGCAAGAAATAATCGAGGCTATCAGATTAATCTGGATTACAATCAAGTATGAAGATAAATAAAAAGATGAATAAAAAATAAACTTTGATTTAGATTGAAAAATGATGAAAGAAAAGAAAGAACGTTACATTGGTGTCACTTCTCAATACAATCCTCTCTTTAAACATGATTCTCAGTCTAACCATACTTTACAAAGAACTAAAAAATTATATTAAAAAACCCTAATTTAAACTAAAAAAATCTTAATTCTAACTCTCTGCTGGAATGGTGCCCTTCTGCCTTCGGAAATGCTTGTATTTATAGGAGAAATGGGATTAGGAAGTGCGTATGAAGATAGGGAAACAAACACTCTCCCAGATTCGACCGTATTGCTGTGAAAACGTGACTTTTGCCGCATTTTCGTGTCCTGGATCTGGCCAGGTGGCCAAATCCGGGGGCTCGTATGGCTGGATGCTCCAATATCTCTTTTTATCTATTGGTTTTTCTGTTTTGAGCTCTGAATTTGGCGATCTCTCCGTTTATCATCAGCTAACCAAATGAATCTTTGAAAATCTGTTTTTTACTGATTTTAACTGGGATTATCTTCTCTGATATACTCTGTCTTCAGATAAAATTGCTTCTAAACTTCTGAATTTGATTAGATCTTCGTTAATTTGTTTGAGTTAAAAATCATATCTTTAAATCCTTGGATTTAATTGGATAAACTGGTCCATTTCTCCTTTTTCTTCATTAATTATCCCACAACCATTAGACATTAAAATGAATTAAATAGCATAATTTATTATAAAATAAATGAGAAAATGTGACACTAAATATGCAGTATCAGTGAATGATCACACCCCTACACTTATTTGCTCGTCTTCGAGCAAAACAAATAAAAAAAAAATAGAGCTAACCAAATCTAACTCACTTTCGTAGGAATCACGCTTGCACTTAACGTGTGCAATAAGACGTTAAGCCTCTAGGTTATCTCTAGAGAACGAGTTTTGTCTCGTGGGAGTTTTAATGAATTAAACCAACAAAATCCATAAAGAAAAATAAATAAAGTGTTAGTATTTTGAAAACGCGTTTTGATAAAGGGAAAACATATTTGAAGTACTCTTTGCAAAAATTCAAGCAATCTATAAGTTATAAGAAAAAGAAACTTTTCATTTCTAAACTTAATTTTTATTCAAAAACTTATTATCAATCAATATAAGGATTAAAACTATATTTCTCATTTAATCTTTTATTTTACCCTAAGTTATATGCACCTTCATCACCGTGAATAATTGACTCAGAATTCTTTAACTCTAACTATTATGTCTTATTTTTACATATCTTTATGGTAATATCTCTTAGTTTTAATAGACTTTCTAATTTGCCTGTGTAATGAGCCTTAGGTCAATGTAACTAGACGGTCTTAGGACACCGGGTGAGAAAAAAACCCCAAGGACTTTAAGGACTCAAGCAAATCAAACCACAAAATTAAGAATTTTTTTTTGTAATATGAACCGCTTTTAGGCGTGAATATTTATGCTTTATGAGGCACAATACCCAACTTAACATGAGAATTTTTAAATATATATTTTCTTTTTTTTTAAAAAGGCATAAGAATCTTGTTTTTTTTAATATAAGTATCTTTTAAAAAACTAAATCTCAAACGTAAGTATAAAGTATGCATATATCATCAAGACAAATTATTTTTCAATTTCTTTAACCGCAGAAAAAAAAACAAAAATTTTGTATTGACTAAGTATAAGAAATCCTAATTATAATTCTCCTATTCCTTAAAATTAACTCAATTTCTTATAAAAAATAAGCCAAAATACTGTTTTTTCAAATAGTTTTAAAAGCAAAGAAAATATTTTTTATTTTTTTATATATTAAAAGAAAACCTGTGTGATGTTAGAACACTCCCCTATATCTATCTCATACATTGTCCTTAATGTATGAATGAATGCATATATGCATGAAAAAGAAGAAAGGAAAGGAAAAAAATGTTACCTCAAGGTGGTGGTTCCGGTGGTAGTCGGATTTGACCAAGCATTGCTGCCCAATCTAAGTAACATGAATTTTCCAAAGAACCCTCCTTTGATGACCTCTTTCCTATTGACAGTTTTACTACCCCTAAATTGAATAGGATCATTAAAGATCCTAACATTAAAATTAATCATGTTATATGACCAATCTTGAAATATCATCTCAGAGTCATTATGTCTATACTTTGGTCTAACAAAAGAATGTGATTTTATAGAATTATTGACTTGGGCTCAAAAGTGAAATGTTCAGAAATCAATACTGAATCGGGAATATGACTTTAATCAAGTTTATATTCAAGAGTCAGTTTTGATTTAAGAGTTCATTCCAAATCAAAGATTGAAATTCACATTTTTTTCATCAATGGAATATGGCTATCAAAAATTGGTTGTTCAATTTCAAGCTCTATGGGTACAGAAATCAGTGTTGGCTCAAGAAATGGGTCCAAATCGAATAAGGACACTGGAGTTTACATATAATCAAAAACTGAAACTGAATCGCAAAGTTGTGAATCGGGTTCACATTCACAATCAAGTTCAATTTTTTTTAAAGTAAAAACTTGCCAATTCGTCAAAGGTTTGGGATTGGTCATCAAGTTGGTGTGAGAAAATTAAATTTGGTTAAAGTCTCCAAGACACCATGATTCTTAGTTCCTATCAATATGTCTAGGGCAATCAAAAATAGTTGAAAATATGTTAGGCTGAGTTTTCTCATTCTTGTCATTTACTATGTGGATTAAACAACTCATTTATGTTTTAACATATTGCAGGAATCATTTTGGGACTGAATATAATTATTTTGGGACTGAATCATGTATTTCATACTATTTTCTAAGGTAGTAGGTTCTTCGTTTTGTTGTGGTGAGACTTGAAAAATAGAATAAGCATCTTGTATTTGAAAATCTTGATGAGCTTGTGAGTCTTTCAGTTTTTAGATTTGTAGCTCAGACTCATGCACGTGTTCTATAACCTTATCATAAGTTGATTTTCCCTCCATCGATTGTTCTAGATAAGAATCATCTGAATGTTGGTAAGGTGGTTGATAAAATAACTCGGGAGAGTTGTATCCCCACTGACTCGGTGAAGAGTGGAGATGATGATTATTTCAGTATTGTTCATAATGTGGGACTGGGGCATATGTTGATTCGGATAAGACCAATCCAGCATACTTGGTTGGTTAAAGTTATGAAATGTCGGATTGGTGTTATCTGAATAAAAAGAGGTAGGGGGATGAAATATGCATCATTATATGCATTAGAAAAATTATATATATAATCCATATCACAAAAAAAGGTCAAAAGCAAAAACAAACAAACAAAAGGAAAAAAATTAGCCTAAGTTAGGATAGACCTAGACGACTCTAACTGGTTAGACTATCCACGGGAGGTATGTGCAGTAATTTGCCCACAAGTTAATGGGCCAGGTAGGGGTAAGATCAGTAGGAGCCGTGCTTGAGCAATGAGCCTAATTATGTCAAACCACTATTCTTCGAGGTTTCGCCTCTCAATCCTTAACCTTTGACACCGATTTGGCCTAAGTCAAATTCTAACAACTTTCCCCTTAGGTCAATTTCCTATTGAGCCTGAGATGTCCTTAGGGCCAATGTCTACTCAATTTTAGTTAGGATTAGGTTAGTGAGTGAGGTGATAATTTTCAGACTAAGAGAGGGTAATGACTTTCCCACCTTATCTTGTTTAAAGATATGCCCTTAATCGTTTTCATCCGATTGTACAAGTATATAACAAAAATGATGCTTAAGCAATGTATATCATTCAAAATATATTTTCTAATGCTACATGCTATGCACACATACCTTTGCTCCAGCAATCTTCAATAGTAATAAAAAAATGAAATGAATTAGACATGTGCCCTAAGATGTAAGAGTATGAACTATTAATTAGATTTACAACGAATTGGTTACTGTTGATGTTAGAAAAATATGTATAGTAAGGTAACAAAAAAACTAATACTTATAGAAGATAAATCCTTGAATTTCAAGCAATCTGCAAGAAAGCAGGTTAGTAGTCCTCCCTCTAATGTCGCACAAATACGTCTTTTGTCGTGTTTTCGTGGCAATTAAGAGGTCCCCTGAGTTTTGTTTTCTAGAACAGAGGCTCAGGTATGCTATATGTCCAATGCATCTATTTTTTTCTGGAATAAACCCTAAACATAAAAATAGAGAAGAAAATTAAACTGTTAGTAAACTTAAAAAAGAAACTTATCGTCCCTCCCGGCAACGGTGCCAAAATTTAATTGAGGTAAAACCTGCACAGAAAAATAGGATTTAGAATTAAAAATAGAGAGTGCTAGGTTGCTCAATTCTACCTCTATAGCAAGTGGCTATAGGGGTCGTGATCTACAAGGAGAGACTGCGATAGAAGCGTTAGATAAGTTCTTTTCTAAGTTACCAGATCGCTTAAAATATTTCCTCTTAGTTTTAAAAAGAAAAAAAGTATTAAGAGTTAAGAAGAAGAGAAAATAGAAGATGGTAAGAGAAGATAGAAGATGGTAGAAAAAATAGTGTTGGTGTTTAGAAGTGTATCTAAACTAACTTAAAAATAAATAAGAATAAAGAAAGAAGAAATGTTAGTTTTGAAGATATATTTCTAAAGTAAGAAATAAAGAAAGAAAGAACAAAAAAAATTTATCTCCTTGAAGCTTGTTTTTCCTCTGACCCGTATCGATGATTTACCTTGGCTTAAAGGTGATCATAACATAGCATATAGGATCTTCCCCATTCCTGATTGGTCGATCAAACTAAATGTAGGAACATAAAAGAAAAGCAGAAAGGAATACTAACTATTACACTCTCAAAAACAGATATCCATTACCATAAACCATCAGTGGCACTTGCAAAGGTAATGCATAATCGAGGCTGTCAAATTCATTTGTATTACAATCAAGTAAGAAAGGTAAATAAAAAGAAGAAAAAAAAGTAAACATTGGTTTGGATTGAAAAATGATGAAAGAAAAGAAAAAACATTACATTGAAGTCACTTCTCAATACAATCATCTCTCTTTTTAATATGAATCTCAGTCTAACCCTAATTCACAAAGAACTGAAAAATAAAATTAAAAGAGAAAAGAAAAACCTAAGTTAAACTAAAGAAAATCCTAATTGAAACTCTCTATTATAGTGGTGCCCTTCTGTCTTTGAAAATCCCAATATTTATAAGAGAAATAGGATAAGAGAGAGCGTAAGAAGATAGGAAGAGCGTAGGGGGAGCAAACGCTCCCCCAGATTCAACCATATTTCCACAAAAATGCAGCCTTGGCTGCATTTTCGAGGCCTGGCCATATCCAGAGGCTTGTGTGGCTGGGATGCTGCGATATCTCTTTTTATCCTTTGATTTTTTTTTTTTGAGCGCTGGATTTGGCGATATCTCTGTTTATCTTCAGCTAACCAAATAGATCTTTAAAATTTCATTTTTAACTAGGATAATCTTCTCTGATATACTCTATCTTTAGATAGAATTACTTCTAATCCTCTGGATTTAAGTAGAACTTTGTTGATTTGCTTGAGTTTAAAAATTCTATCTTTAAATCTATGGATTTAATTAGATAAACTGGTCCATTTCTCTTTTTTCTTTATTAATTACTCTGCACACTATTAGACATTAAAATGAATTAAATAGCAGAGTTTTATTACAAAATAAATTAGAAAATGTGACACTCAATATGCAATACCAGTGACCGGACACATATGTTTTTTCATACTAGAATTCTGAGAAAGAAAATTGAAAATTGTCTTTCAACAGAGAGATGACGGCCAAGATCCACGAACGACGGCAAGGGCTTGAGGAGGGCACAAGAGAGACGTCAAGTATATGCGTCAGGGGAGGTGAGAAAGAGATATAGAGAGATTTAGGGTTAGATTTGGATATAAAATGATGGCGGGAATTTCGTGTCAGATTTACGACGATTTTTGTTAGAACCGACGTAAAACTAACTTTTCAAAGAGGGTACACTAACAAATTGTCATGAAAGATCCAAATACAAAATTAATCAAATTTCAAAATTACCACTGTCTTTTGTGATTTTACAACGGTTCTTTAAGAACCATCAAAAATATATATATTTCACGGCGGTTAGTAAGATATCCATCGTGAAAGATCAAAAGACAATATTGCATATTTTCATCAAATTTCAAAATTGTGCCTGCCTTTTGAGATATTAGTGTGAATCTTAAAAGAAACGTCGTGAAAGATCAAAATGCGCTTTGTATTTTTCATCAAATGTTAAAATTGCCATCACATTTTGATCTTTTATGTCGATTCTTCAAAGAACCACCGTGAAAGATCGAAACGCAATTTCATCAAATTTTAAAATTGCCATTGACTTTTCATCCACGTCGTGTTGCGGCTCAAAATACCGTGAAATGAGCGACGTGGAAAGCCATTTCTGTTGTAGTGAATATCTGTTAGCACATTGCTCGAAAGAAATGCACCACTGAGTTTTGTAATCATTATTTGAAGTTGTATTTGTTCGGGGAAGATTGATGAAATTCTTGATTGTCTTGAGATAAGCTGATTGAATCAACAAGATACTTCATTTGCTGCTCGAATAATCAACCAACAGTTTTATCCAAATCCTTGTGGAATATTACTAATTTGAATAATTAGACTATTATAAAACTACGTCCAATGGATTCAGAGTGTATTGATTAGTACTCCACAACCTCTTACAGAGTTTAATAGGCCTGAGGAATTAAAATGAAATAGAACGTTGTTCAACCAACTCAAGTATCTTATTCATGGCCTCCATATTGTGGCCATATTCATGGCTCTGTGCCCTTATAACGTTGAAAGGGTACAGGCGGTCAGCTGATTCAGACCAAGGGCTTATCAAACCACCTGCCTTAAATTTAAACAGTGCTCAGGGCTTATATAGTTTGGCCTAGTCTTTACTACTATATTAATTCAACTTACGATAGTCTACTTCAACCTTAGACATGAATACAATCCGCCAAAGGCTTCTGGCCGATCAAAATGCTTATCCGTCTTGAGTATTCAAAGCCTTCTTCGGACTTACGGGCGTATAAACCCGTATAGTACTGATGCCCATAGTATTCATTGCTCCATCCAGCAAATCCTACCATTTTGTTTGGGCACGCTGTGAATTTATCTGAACCTGTTGGTCCAGTTGATATTCATCTTTTGTGGTTGTCTCTACAATAAGCATTCACCTCGTTAGATGTTAGCTAGCCTCCAAGAGACTGCTCTGATGATTCACCTCTATGGCTCAAGTTAGTCACCACTCAAGAAGAAGTAACTAGATATGAGGGTATGGAATAAGTCACGTGCCCTTTGGAGGTCAATAAGGAATCTCTCTATCATTATCTTGTTAATGAAGAATGTGATGCCATCTAGGATTAAGAATCCATCTTCATTCATGGGGTTTGAAGTCTATACTCATCACAACATTTCATTCGACAACCACGTGCCAAACATGGGTGAGGATTATGTTCTTAATAGGCACCACACTTTAGGTTAGGATTAAAAAAAGTAAATGTTTTTGATCCTTATAATATTAGGTCAATTTGGTTTTATGATGCTTGTCATAGTCAGTCTACTTTTGGTTTTATCAGATTTCGTAAAAAAGTAAAAAAAAAAAAAAAAAAAAAAAAAAAAATAGTTTTCATTTTAATATAGGTGAGTATCTAAATAAACACTAGACCAAAGAAAATTTTAGGTGGCTATAAATTAAAAGAAAAGAATAATTAAATCATCATTTATATATATCAATTCAATTCAATATTGAATTTTTTTTCTGTATTGACACCTGAATATTTGCTAATTCCATATTCACCTCCTTAAACCTTCATATTTCCATTTCGACACCCCAAATCTTTTAATTTAGGAAGAAACCCCCCGACATTAGCTGCTCTGTCTATATTAGCTTCAAATATTATAGTACATTCTAAATTGACCAAAATACCTTATCTCCCTCTTTATTTCTCTCTTACTAAACTCATCTCTTTCATTTAACTCACTCTTTCTCTTCAACCAAAATACTTCCAATGACTATTACTCCTCCCCCAACACCAACAGACCTCTTCTCTCTCCCAACCTAACATCGCTCTTCTTTCCACCTTCTTAATATGAATTCCTCACTTTTAACCCATTCCTTTACTTAATTTTTACTCTCGCTTTCTCAAAATTCAACTTCATCCTTCTCCTTTGCTCAACTAGCACCCTCACTTTCTCATGTTTACTTGCAGCTCCTATGCAACAATACCAAAATGCTTGTGTGATATTGAAGCTAAGGTGATTTCATACTTGAGAGGTAAGAATAAAGGAAGGCATTTCTACTCATGCCCAAGATTCAAGAATAAAACATAATGCAGATGCAAGTATATTAAGTGGGTTCCTAATGAAGATAAGAAAAGAGAGGGAGATGAAAGCTAATATTGTGAATTGAGAAAAATTTACAGTGACTTACAGTGGGTGCTCAATGAGTTGAAGATGTTAATAAATGAAGTTAGAGAGACCAAGTTAAAACTTGAGTTCAAGATAGAGCAAACTGAGAAGAAGAACAATAATTACATACCTATTATGAAGACTGTTCGCGTTTCGAAGTTCATGAAAAACTCCATCGTTGTTGAATCACGTACAAGTTATTAAACCTAAACTTGTTAGAATCTTTTTAATAAAGTGTGTAGTAGTAAGTATAGGATCGAATCCACAGGGACCTGTTCTTGAAAATTTAGTTATTAAAAATCTCACTTTTAACTTATTCTAGTTGAGAAATCCCTTGGATGAAGGTTGAAATTTTATTTTTTAAAATAAATAAATAAATAAAGATCTTGTAGAAGAAAGCAAAAGCAAAATAAAAATATGAATAAAGTAAAAGAAAAATAACAATATGAAGAAAGCAAAAGAAGAAAGAAATAATAACCTTTTTACGAAGATTTGAATAACCAAAGTAAAAAAAAGAAATAAGAGATTGGTACAAAAAGAAGAGAAAGATGAACCAGCGAACTTATTTCTTATCATTGCCTTGATGTCTCCCTCCTTCAAACGATGCTGAAAGCAAAAGAGATAAAAAAAGAAAAGAGAAAACTTCATGGAATCAAATATGCAAGAAAAAAATAGCACAAAAAAATGAAGAGAAAATTAAAGAAAGACTTAGACTGAATGTCACAAGATCGTGGAGAAGAATTCTGAATTTTATTCAATAAGCATCAAATACAAAGCCCTTGACCTCTCCAATCTCGCATTACAACGCTCAAAACTCTCTTTTTCTACCTTTTCAGCCCTCTAGTCTACTCTTTCTCTCAATGAATATAGGTATTTATAGGAAAATAGTAATAAGGGAGAGCGTAGGGAGATAGAAAGAGCTGGATATTTTTGAATTTCAATCTTCCCCTTATCTCCAAACTTGATTTATCCAAAATTCTGATCTGCAGCTTATTGGCGTGTTGATTGCTAAATATTGCTTACTAGATGATAGAATTCGAAACAGTTATCAACATAAGAGTTGTAGCACTTTAAATTTTCTTTCTGGATCATCTTGATTCATCAGATTTGAGATTCGATAGCGAAAGTTATGATTAAAATGCTAAACTGTATCCAGTCTGAATCCGAATCTAAATAGCATCATCTCATCCGTTGATCTTGTCTCTATCTATTTATCCTCAGCAAACCCAATATGGTCTTCAAAAATTCATTTTTTTTAAATTTTATAGTATTATCTTATCTGGTAAATCCAATTCTCAGATAAGATAGACTAAAGATTCTCTGAATTTGAGTCGATCCCTGTTTGATTTGAACTTTGGTTTTTTGGGTAGGATTCATATTTATCTTCTCTTTATCATCCTGCAAGGATTAGGACATTAAGATAAGTGAGTTTGTAATGATTTATTACAGAATATATGTAGGAATGTAATAATGTTTTTGCAATATATGTGTCCAAATACACCCCACACTTATCTTTTACTCATCCTCGAGCAAAGCAAAACTAACCTAAGATTTTTATTAGACCACTTTCGCAGGTCACGCGATTGTACTTAGCATGTGCAATAAGCCTTTAAATCTCTAGGTTACCTCTAGAAGAGGAGTTATAATCTCCTGAGGGTTTTCAGTGGATTACACCCACAAAATCCATAAAGAAAAGAATAGTTTGTTAGTATTTCTTAAAATACATTTGAAAAGAAGAGGAAATATTTGAAGTACTTTTACAAGTATTACGCTATTTGTAAGTTATAAGAGCATCGAATTATTCATCCCTAGACTTAGCTTCTATTCAAATATTTGTTATCAATTAAGGTTAGGAATAAAATTGCATTCTCATCTAATCATTATTTTACCCTAAGTCATACGCATCTTGTGACCGTGAATATTTTGACTTAGAGTTCTTCAACTCTAACTCTTATGCCTTATTTGTATATATACTGGTGGTAATATTCCTTAGCTTTCTTAAACTTTCTAATTTGTCGATGTAATGAGCCTTAGTCGGTGACTCCTAAATTGGACGATTTTAGGGCACCAGGTGAGAAAACACCCCAAGGACTTAGGACTCGAGCAAATAAGACCATAAAACTAAGGATTTATTTGGTGATATGAATCACTTTTAGGCGTGAATAATCATGTTTTATGAGGCATAAAAATCCAGCTTAATCAGAGGATTCTTATTATATATAATATATTTTTGTTCTTTTTTTTCTTCTTCTTCTTCTTTTTTAAGGCACAAAAATCTTTTTTGAACCCTAAGTATGTAAGTATATAAAAGATGCCTATTTTATCAAGGTAAAAATCAAGAATATATTACTTTTTCAATTTTTTCTTCCTATCTTTAGAAATTAAGCAAATATTCTTATTTCAACCAAGTATAAGAAATCCTAATTATGATTCTCTTATTCCTTAAAAATAACTTAATTTCTTACAAAAATAAGTCAAAATATATTTTCTTTTCAAAAAGTTTTTTAATAAAGAAAATGTTTTTTTATATTTTTTATTTTTTACTTTTTTTTTTTGAAAACCTAAAAGAAAACCTATGTTATCCCTCTCCCACACTTAAACGTGACATTGTCCTCAATGTTAAATGTATGCTCATTATGCTAGCATTGAAAATGAACAAATAAGGGTAGATAGTATCTTAGGAGCTGCATTAAGCATATAAGTTAAGGGGTAAGAGTAAATAAAAAGATGAAGGCACACCCCCAAATTTGGATAAAAGCATCTCTCTATAGAAAAGAAATAAAAAACTCTAAAAAGGAAAAAATATAAAAAAAAAACTTTCTATAGAAAACAACTTTTCTGGGTTGCCTCTCAGCAGTGCTAAGTTTAACATTTTCAGCCAGACACAATCACATGTCACTCAATCTCTATGTATGGCCTTCCAATGTTGGACCAGAAAATTGAATAGTTTTTTGTGTGGTCCTTAAAGCGGAACAATGGTACATTCGAGAATGTTAAAATATGAGTCCAAGATTTTTTAATTTGAGTGCAAAATTTTTTGAGTAATATGGTATAGGCATGCAATTGTTTAGTCATATTTAGGAGTGAAATATCAATTTTGACAGGTTTGATATCTTCTAACACTTCAGCCATCCTAGTCTTACTCTCATCCAAATGAAGGGCTGATCTAGACATTTGGGAAAGTATTTACGGGGTACATCAGATGCCTCAATGGTTGTCTTAATTTGTGATCTCGTGAAAGATTCAGAAAGAGAAAACAATTCTGTCTGGTTTTGCTGCCCAACAGTAGACTCTAAAAGTGTGTCAATTTTGAAATCGTCTACTTGACCTTGATCTTTGTCGTCTATTTTATTGATCTGAACCCAATTTTCAAAAGATTAATTATTATGTGGCTCATCAAAAGTGAAGATACTCAAATCAAAAAAAAATTTTCAAAGGAAACATTAGATTTGAGCTCCTCAACATATGTCTTCTCAAAACACTCATCCTAAATAATTCTTCAAGAAACATAGGCTTATCATTCACGCATACATTCTCAACATGCTTCAAAGAAGTTGTGTGCATTACCAAATCATCCTTAACCAATTCACCTAAAAATTTGGAATCATCATCAAAGAATTGTTCAATTAATGGCTCATGGCAAGACGGGTGTCAAGCTCATGGATATCTCCAGCATCCTATTCAAACTCTTTAATTTGGTTTAAGTAAAATGATGAGGGTATGGTTTAAGATTTAAGTCAACATGTGGTGTGGACACTTGTGGTATGTCCAATTGGTTATTTGATGTTCTGATGGAACTCTTGACTTTGATCTGGAATTGGAGTTGAAGCAGGTTGATTGAGATAATTCGTTATTTCATCAAAATGCATATTTCTGCGAGTACTTGTCTCAATTAGCTCTTGATTAAGTTAATTGTTTTGTAGTATACATTGTTGCATGATTTCTATAATTTTCTCTAATGTGCCCTGTAAATCCTCATTCCTATTATCAAATCCCCAAGATGAAAGTGATGGTTCAGTGTAGGACCAATTTGATTGGTATGATTGATCCCATGAATATGGAGGATAATTCCAATGCTCATAATTGAAGTTTGATGGATAGGGCTCATTCATAAGTCCTTGAAATGTGTCAAATTAGTTTTGACCTAGTCCTAACGAATACCTAATTGAAGAACACTATTCTGAAGATGAGATGAATCAAGCAGTGATGACACCACATAGGAGGATGAGATGAATAAGATGAACTAGTAGGTTGGTTGTTGCCATGAAAGCTTAGAGGTGAGGATGGTGGATGAGAATGAGGAAATGGCCTACCATGATAATAGTTGTAAATATCTTGATTTGGATAGGCCATAAGAGGAAAGAATTTCAAAATGATAGAAGGGTAGAAGGATGGATGAAAACTTATTTTTTTAACTTATTTTTTTATTTTTGTTGCACATACAAATGACTCAACCAATCAATTGCAATCAAGTGTTTTATTTATCTTGAATTTAATTTAAAGGTAATCAGTTTTTTTTCAACCACTAATCTTAAAAGAATAGATTCTCCTTAGTTGACAGCTCCTAACTGGGTTGGAAGGATTGTGAGTTTACGGTCAAACTCGTCAAACAAGCGATTCGACTCTTCCCCAGGCTGGGCACTTACTAAATTCAGCCACCTTTTCTTAGACAGGAAAGTTCCTCGGCTTTTCTTCCAGGCCAGGCACCGTCGCAATGGCTAAGTCACCCTTTTTAGATAAGAAAGCCCTCTCTCGCGAGCTTGAAAGTGTTCAACAGAGTCTTCCCAAAATAGTTTCACTTAAATGAGCTCGAAATCCTAGTGGCTGAGTTCTAATTGATTTTAAATTAGTACAAGCTTGAAAAAAAAAACTTATATGTGGTTGTGATTTTTGAGCTAAGGAACGGGTGATGAAATCCTGACCTTATGTGAGGGGACAGCTCTTAAGATCTTTTTATGCAAATATGCACTAATGCTGCACAAAATTCAATCAATAAGTACCTCCAAAACCCCACTGACAAGAGATTCGTGGGTAGAGTTAGAAAATACTAACCTTTTCGGTGACCTAAAGCAAGCAAATTTTATTTATTTTTATTTTATTTTAGCAAAGCAATATGTCATAAGCAAGCAAGCTTCTTGTCGTTGTGCAAGTATTTGTTCATGCAATATCCCTGCAAAAGAAAATTTGAAATTAAATTAGGGATGGAAAGAAAAATAATAAAAAAAGAATTTTGACTTTTTTATGATTTAACTTTTTGAATTTTTTAAATGCCTGAAAATTTTTTTAATTTTTTAAAATTCTTTTAAAGATTAAACTAGAAAAGATTAGATGTTGATTTTCAAAAAAAAAAAATTTCACAAGTCCCCAGCAACGGCGCCAAAAACTGTTCGCGTTTCGAAGTTCATGAAAAACTCCACCGTTTTTTAATCACGTACAAATTATTAAACCTAAACTTGCTAAAATCTTTTTAACAAAGTGTGCAGTGGCAAGTATAGGATCGAATCCACATAGACTTGTTCTTAAAAATTTAGTTATTAAAAATATCACTTTTATCTTATTCTAGTTGAGAAATCCCTTGGATGAAGGTTGGAATTTTGTTTTTTAAAAATAAATAAATAAATAAAGATCTTGTAGAAGAAAACAAAAGCAAATAAAAATATGAATAAAGTAAAAGAAAAATAACAATAAGAAGAAAGAAATACTAATCTTTTTTGTGAAGATTTGAATAACCCAAGTAAAAAAAGAAATTAAGAGATTGGTACGTGAGGAAAAGGAAGATGAACTAGTGAACTTGTTTCTTATCGTTGCCTTGATGTCTCCCTCCTTCAAACGATACTGAAAGCAAAAGAAGCTAATAAAAGAAAAGAGAAAACTTCATGGAATCAAATATGCAAGAAAAGAATAATATAAAAAAGTAAAGAGAAAATTAAAGAAAGACTTAAACTGAACGTCACAAGATCGTGAAGAAGAATTCTGAATTTTGTTCAATAAGTATCAAATATAAAGCCCTTAACCTCTCTAATCTCACATTACAACGCTCAAAACTCTCTTTTTCTGATTTTTCAGCCCTCTAGTCTACTCTCTCTTAATGAATACAGGTATTTATAGGAAAATAGTGATAAGGGAGAGCCTAGGGAGATAGGAAGAGCTGGCTTTTTTTGAATTTCAATCTTCCCCTTATCTCCAAACTTGATTTATCCAGAATTCTGATTTGCAGCTTATTGGCGTGTTGATTGCTAAATATTGCTTACAGATGATAGAATTTGAAATAGTAATCAACATAAAAGTTATAGCCCTTTAAATCTTCTTTCTGGATCATCTTGAATCATCTGATTTAAGATTCGATAGCGAAACTTATGATTAAAATGCTAAACTATATCTAGTCTGAATCCGAATCTAAATAGTTTCATCTCATCGTTGATCTTCTCTCTATCCATTTATCCTTAGCAAACCCAATATGGTCTTCAAAAATTTATTTTTTTTGAATTTTTATAGTATTTCTTTTCTGGTAAATCCAATTCTCAGATAAGATAGACTAAAGATTCTTTGAATTTGAGTCGATCCCTGTTTGATTTGAACTTTTAGGTTTGTTTGGGTAGGATTCATATTTATTTCTCATTATCATCCTGCAAAGATTAGGACATTAAGACAAGTGAGTTTGTAATGATTTATTACAAAATATATGTAGTAATGTAATAATGTTTATGCAATATACGTGTCCAAACAAAGACTTGCAATGTTGCTTTTGTATTGTGTGTATTTTTGACAAGATCAATGACAAAGTGTTTGTGTGATGTATAATGTAATGTGTAATGGTTATGTGATGTAAGAGATAAATGGCGAAAAATGGTTGCTTGTAATGTGCCATACGAATTGAATTTGCCATTCAATATAAATAAGTGACAACAGTCTAAAGCTTCTAACTGTTATTCAGTATATGGCTAGTAATTGTTATTAGTATTCCTTTAAAATGAGTTGTAATGACCCCAAATCCCAATTCACAAAGAATGAGTGATCACTATTCTTAACTATATAGAAACTCCAATAATAAAACAATTTCATCCACAATTTTATCCAAATAATAAACAATATCTTTAAATGATAAAAATAAAATCACTGTTTGGTACAAAGTAATTTATAAATTGAATATCTTCTTCCATGCTCTAAAAATTACTCTTAAATCATTTGTATATAAAGTCTCAATATATAAAGGTAAGCCCGATATCTTTAATCAATCAAAACTTGTTAATTCCTGCAAACGAAAGTGTAGTAGAGAAAGGGGTAAGCTATGTTGTGCTCAACACCAATACAACAAGAGAAAAATACCGAATTGAAGACTCGACAATGAAAGCGTAGAAGATCTTCCATTAGCAAGCAATCGAGACAAATTACTACAAAATACAAGAACATCAGATTTAACGTAGTTCGGCAAAAGTGCCAACGTTTATGGAGAGGGGGAGAGAAATTATATTGAAAAATAGTGAAAAAAATGCTAGAGTTACAAGAATTTTCTCTCTCTTACAACTCTTAATGGTAAAATATCACTTAAACTTGACTTGCCTTCAAAGGCCACCCCAATAAGTTTATATAGGTACATAAGATGACTCTAATCTAATCCAACTTCAACAATATAATCAGCACCTCCTTGAGAAAGAAGGAAACTCAAATCCAACTCGAACTGAAAATAGAACCAGAAAAGAAAACTACCAGAACCGCCATAAGTTAACTATACTCAAGTATAAGTCGAATTTTAATGTGTATTAATTGATTATACAAAAGTATCAGTCGACTATTTGACAGAATATGAGAATCTTACTTTCTATTGCAAAATATTAGTCGACTATGCCTAAGTATAAGTCGACTAGGTTAAACATAAGTCGAATAGTTGGTTTATAAGTCGACATATAATATGCACAAGTCCTGTGCATGTCCGTGATTGATCTCTGAAGTTTATAACACATCCGCCTAATCCTGAATTCTTCTCCAATGAATATGAGGCACTCAAAATACTAACAATCTCCACCTTCATTCATGTTTATTGAGCCCTTCTTAGAAATTGGCCTCCGCTTCATTCACCGTGCTTTCTCCCCCTTTGTAACTCTACATGGCTCCCACTTAAGAGCCCGTTCTCCACCTTACTTTTGGAGAACCTTGATGAAGTTCACATATGCTCTGAACTTCTCCACCGAGATGGTTTTTGTCATTATATCTGCTTTGTACTAATCTTAACCAAGTCAATCACCTTATCATCTATGACCCACTGATATATCTTGTGATACCTCATATCAATGTGTTTTGTCCACTTGTGGTACCTGTGATCTTTTGCAAGATGAATTGCACTCTGATTTTCGCAATAAATTCGAACTGAATCTTGTATGATACCGAAAGTCTCGATCAATCCTCTCAACCAGAAAGCTTCCTTTGATGCCTTAACTGTAGTCATGTACTCTGCCTCTATCGTTAAAAGGGCAATGATATCTTGTAACTCTACCTTCCAACTGATGATGCACTCAGCTAACATGAACATATAGCCCGTCATAGATCTTTGCTGATCAAGATCTCCTGCATAATCTACAACATTATAGCCTTGTAATACCCTAGGCTTCCCTGTCTCCAATCTCTGACAAAGCCTAGTCTCGCAGTCCCTTGTAGGTATTGTGGCACCTACTTTACTGCTTTTCAATATTATTTTTCTAGATTTGATATTAACTGACTTAGTAAACTAACTGCATAGGCTAAGTCAGGCCTAGTCAGACCATAGCATACATGAGTGATCCCACTGCACTAGCATATGATACTCGAGACATCTCCTCCTTCTCTTTTGTGATTGTGGATACTACTTGGAGGATAATTTGAAGTAACCTGCCAAAAGAGTGGTGATTGGTCTTGCTTCTGTCATGTTGAATCTTTCTAACACCTCAAAAAGATAGTTCTCCTGAGATAACTAAAGTCTGCCTGATCCTCTGTGTCAAGTGATCTCCATACCTAAGATTTTCTTGGCTTCTCCTAAATCCTTCATGTCAATTTTTTTTTAGTTGAGCTTTAAGCTTTTGAATATGTGTCTTGTTTCTTGTAGCAATCAACATATCATCAGTATATAACAGCAAATATGTCGAATTATTATTCTGCTTGAAATAGACACAATTGTCATACTCACATCAGTTGCATCTGGTCTTGATCCTGAAAGAGTCAAATTATTTGTACTACTGCTTGGGAGACTACTTAAGTTTATAGAGAGACTTATTTAGAAGAATACCTTGGTTTCTTGTCCTTGATAAGTATAATTTTCAGGTTGATTCATGTATATCCTTTCCTCCAGCTCACTGTGTAAAAATACTAATTTGATGCAAAAAATACTGTTTTGATATCCATCTGCTCCAACTCTAGGTCAAACTGAACTACCATCGCCAACAACATCCAAATAGACGTATACTTGACTACAAGAGAGAAGACCTCATTATAGTCAATATGCTCCTTTCAAGTGTATCCTTGACAATTGACCTTGCCTTGTACTGCTGATTGCCCTTCTTGCGAAAGACCCATTTGTAACTTATTGCCTTGAAATTCTTTGAAAGATCTACCAATTTTCATACTTAATTTCTATCCAAATACTCTATCGCCTGTTCCATGGCTGTAATTCACTTGCTGTGGTCATCTGCCTTGATCGCCTCCCTGTAACAACTAGGATCACCTGTTTCTGTTACTAATGCGAATGAGATGTGATCATCTTCCCAGCTATACCTTGTCGATGGCACTATAACTCTGACTGACCATCTCAATGGTCTAAATTGCTCTTGGGTGGCCTCCTGTTCATCTCTATCTGAATTTGAGGAATCCTCATTTAACCTGCCAGGCCTTTTAGGGCTCTCTGAGAACTCAGCTCCCTTTTTCTGAGCATCTGCTGAACTGTCTGAAGCTCCACCTTGTGCTTTATCCTGGTCTCTGACTTGTCTTCCAACATTTATTCTTTGTCAATGACTACATCTCTGCTGGTAAAAGCTCTCCATGTTTCGGGATCCCAAAGTCTGAAATCTTCTACTCATTTGGTAAATTTGATGAAGAAACACTTCTTATACTAGGAAACCAAAAATTTATAAGGTTGAATAATCCACAGACCCTTTTCGCCACATCTCCTCTGGGATTTGAAGATCAGAAGTTAATGATGGCGACTTGTTTACCAGATAGCTTGCATGACTCACCTCTTCTGCTCAAAATCCTTTTAACATGTCAACCTGTAGTTTGATACTGTGGGCACGCACTGTAAGTGCTAAATTCATGCGCTTTGATACTCCATCCTATTCGGTCACCCTAGAATACTTAACTGGTATTTGATGCCTTTGCCTACCAAGTAAGCTTTGAATTCTGTCGAGGTATACTCGTCTACATTATCGGACCTCAAGACTTTCACCTTTTGTCGCTTTTGATTCTCCACCATAGTTATTTACTCGTTGAACTTCTGAAATACTTCTAATTTCTGCTTCAAGAAGTATGCCCAAACTCTCCTGAAGAAGTTATTTATGAACGTGACATAGTACTTAGCACCCTCAATTGATACTATTGGCGAAGGTCCCCACAGATTCGTGTGTATAAGATCTAGCAAGCCCTTTGTCTCGTGCTGTGATGTAGAGAAAGCTACTCTATGCTGTCGGCCTATTATGCAAAATTACAAAGATCGAGTTTGCAATATTTAATACCTGATAGAGCATGTCTGTTATATACGACTTGAAGATCTCGCTCGCTCATGTGTCCAAGATACATGTGCCAAATCCCTGTAGTATTTATCTTCTTCATTGTTGTTGCAGAAACATCACTAATAATAATGCTTCCTGTCATCTTGTAAAGTTCGTTATCTGTTCTTCTTTGAGAATCATGGAGCCTTTGGTAACTTTGATACCTCCATCTGCACCTAAAAACTTGCATCCTTGAGCTTTCAAAGCTCCCAGTGAGAGAAGATTCTTCCTTAAATCTAAAATGTGACGCGCATTCGATAAGGTTCGAACATTTCCATCAAACATCCTCATATGGATATTGCCAATGCCAACTGTCTTGCACACGCATCATTACCCATCTGGACAGAGCCTCTATTATAAGGCTTGTACGTACTAAACCACTCCCTTTGTGGGCACATGTGGTATGTGCACTCGAGTCAAGTAACCAAGCATTTGAGTACTTTCTCTTTCCTGATTAAGCTATCAAGATATCACATGAATTCTCATCTGCTTGTTTGACAACCTCGACTTGATCTGACTTTTACTGTTATTAGCCCCATCAGAATTCTTACCGCCTTTCTTCTTCACCATCTCCTAGTATTTCGTACAATTCTTCTTGACATAACCTGATTTCCTGCAAGTGTATCAAGCAAAACTGTTGGAAGTCTCTAAATTCCTTTTGGGTCTCCTACTCTTTGATCTCCCCCTCTGGCCCTTGAAAATCAGTCCCGAGGCCTCTTCTGTAGAATGGTGTACTTGCTAATCTATGACAGATGATGCAGAATTAAAAACTTAATTGCAAACACGCTATGTGTAACCAAGAGTGAGCCCAAATTTATCGTGAAGGATTTTGGAACTACTCCTCTAGATTCCTCTAGATTAAGAGATGAGGTATTTTAAAAGCTCTCTTAGTTGAACACAAGTGTAGGCATACATAAACTATATCTAGCATATGAATATGAACAATGTCAGGCAATTTAAGAAATAAGAGAGATAGAGTTGAGAGATAGTGGATCAAACACAAATACAAATATATTTTGAGATTCTAGGTACTGCTCTACGTCCCTGCCTTTACACAGAAGGATTTCCACTATGTCCATATAGGACCTTCCACAAAGGGACCTCCACCGAGAAATTATAACTCAACACTTTGAGTATACAACTCCTCTCTCAAATACAAAACCTGTACACAAGAGGTGGGCACTAAGCCTAACATAAATCAAAGAAAAAATACACCTGGTCATCACAAAGATCACAAACTCTCTCTTGGTGGTCACAAGGATCACAAATAATTTTCTCAACAAAGATCCTAAAAATAGATTTGAGATGATAGCTCAAGTATGTGAGAAAATAAAGTATTTTGAAAAAGATACAACAAAGAAAACTCTTGGAAAAAACTTCTAAATAGATATGAAAATAAAGATCAAAACTAAATTCCCAAAGACTTGTTTTCTTTTGATTTTAAAAAACTTTTGAAACAAATAAAAATAAGAGTTTTGGCACTAAAACTTCTTTTGAAAACTTTGTTAAAAACACTTGAGAAGGTGAAAAAAGTTGCTCTAAAAAATATTAATAAAAACAGCCCTCAAAGACCCATTTTTTTAGGGGTCTGAAAATATAGTCATTGGGGTCCAAACAGGTCCAAAATGACCTGTCAGTCGACAGCCTGGTTGAACGGCTAATGATCAAATTTCTGACCGTTGGGTTGTCGGTCGACCGGCCGGGGTCAACTGCCCTAAGGTAATTTTCCTGTCAGTCGCTCGCCCGATCGACCGAGGCCACCAGACAGTGAACTCTCTGGTCAGTCGACCGTCAGTCGACGGGGCCAGATTCAGAGAGCAAGCTCTCTGGAACGGTCGACCATCCGGTCAACCGGCCCATAGGCCAAGGCAGTGTGCACATTTTGTGCACATCGGTTAACCGCCCGGTCGATCGAGATCTGGTCCAATCGACCAGTCGGTCGACCGCCGGTGGTCTCAGGCTGGGTTTAGAGTTTGAAAACTCGGTCTTTTAAATATCTATAAAATTCACAAAAATAAGTTCATGTGAGCACTTGAAATATAGATATGTTTGATTAAAGATCAACCCATATTACAAACAATTTGGACTATTTCTGAGTCATTAGAAATTAAGCTTGAAAGTAAAAACTGTACTTTCAAAACTCATTTTATTTTTGTCTTCAAGAGTTTTTGAGAAGACTTCAAATGAAAAACTATTTCTTAAAAACTTGTATAAATATAAAAACATGATATAGAAATACTTTTGAAGCATAGTGTGTATGGATAGAATCCAATACACATGGTAAAATATATCTATGTTTTTGACATTAAATTCAAAATTAAGTTTTATTAAAAATAAAACTTGAAATCATGAACTAGATATACATCAGAATAAGTTTTTAAGTATTATGAAACATAGATGTATATGGATGAAATCCAATATACATTAAACCATATAAAACTTCTTTTGATTCTATCTAATCATGAAAAAGAAAGATGTGTTCTTGAAAATTCAAAATGGTTAAAATGAAACCAAAAACTATTTTAACTTTTGTGTGTGTACTTGAACATATCAAGACTAAATCTTTACACACGATCTAAATTATAAAACTAATCTAAACAAACCGAGGTCTTCTTGACGAACTCCTTCTCCAAGCTGACTCGATCCAAACATGATCCAAAAAGCTTGACTCTAACTGAGTGCTAGATGTGATCTTGATGCGCGAGCTCTTGAATGTACACGTGTTAGCTCAAAAACTAGTTTTGAATCTTTTATTGAAGTTAAACACCTACTAAGATCTTGATCAATATCTGAAACTTATTAAATACAAGATCATTATCAAACTAACCTTCATAAGTTAGTCATCATCAAAACCAAGGTGAAGGCCTCTGGGCCAACATTTCTAACTCTAAGGACTCCTTACCATATATGATGGTGGTTTTCAAGTGGTCATAACTTGATGGAAGAGAAGAGAGTAACAGAAGATATTTGTCTTCTTCTTCAAACTTAACCTCCAGAGCAAATGAGTCGCTTAAATCCTATTAAAAGCATTTAGATGTTGTAGAATAGGTGTACCTTCTTCATCCGAAGGCTGTATAACTGCTTTTTGATAAAGAGATTGCTCAACAAACTCTTCATCATGTAAATATTTTTCAGCCTACACCAAAGACCAGTAGTTGTCTTCTCATTCATGATATTGTAGAGGATCTCATATGATAGGCATAGCATGATTGTCGCCTTTGTGTAGAAGTTGATGTGTTCCACTCATCATCCTCCATCTCTGATGGCTTATTTTCAGTACCAAGTTGGGCCTTGTGTGGCCCTCCTTTACGAGCAACGATGTTACTCGCATCTTTCACAACAAGAAGTTAGACTTTCCGTCAAATTTCTCCACCTTAAACATAGTTGTTCTCGTCTTCTAGCTAGTTATTGCTCTGATATCAATTATTGTGCTCGATGTTGATACAACAAGAGAGAAACACCGAGTTGAAGATTCAACAACGGAAGCGTAGAAGATCTATCATTAGCAAGCAATCGAGACTAATCACCACAAAACATAAAAACATAAGATTTAATGTGGTTCGACAAGAATGCCTACGTCCACGGGGGAGAGAGAGAAATTATATTGAAAAACAGAGAAGAAAATATAAGAGTTACAAGAATTTCTCTCTCTTATAATTCTCAATGGTGGAAATATCTCTTGAACTTCAATAATACAATCATCACCGCCTCAAAAATAAAGAAGAATACTTAAATCCAACTCGAACTAGAAACAGAGCCAGAAAAGAAACTATCAGAACCATCATAAGTCAGTTATACTCAAGTAAAAGTCAACTTATAATGTGTATTAATCGACTCTATTAAAGTATTAGTCGACTAATCTGAGAGAATCTGAGAACCTTACTTTTTATTGTAAAATATTAATCGACTAAACCCAAGTATAAGTCGACTAGACTAAACATAAGTTGACTAGTTGATTTATAAGTCGACTTCTAATGGGCACAAATCCTGTGCATGTCCGTACTTGATCTTTGAAGCTTGTAATACCTCAACCTGAACCTAAATTCTTCCCCAATGAACATGAGGCACTCAAATACTAACAAGCTAAATAGCTTAGCTAGTAAATGAATGATGACAACTAGTTTATCTAAAGATCGAATCAAGGGCACAAATAACAATGATATATAATTTAAAAATTAGTGATCCAAATTCATGTAATAAGAGAGACAAATCGAAATAAATGTTTTGATGATTTGAAAATATGAAAGACTCCGAATACTAGTTAAGGTTTATCCTTAAAAAAAAAAAGTTTAATGGGGTTATCCTTTAAATTTCATAGTTTTTAATAAATAATTTCCCTTCAATCCTCCAACAAACTAATTTTTGTAATATGAGATCTTATCCTTAAAAAAGTGAAATGTACATAGATTCATAATTATCCAAATCAACGTAGCAAATCTTTGCATATCATGAGATTCCAAGTAAAACAGATTCAAATCTGGTCAAATACTTCTGAATTAGGAGATTTGAAAGCATGAAGTCTTCACGAGAAGGTTCTCAGACTTTTCCCTCTTTAAAAAAAAAAAGAGAGAGCATGAGAACTTATCAAAAGAAACAAATCCCAAGTTTTATGTTTATCCAGATAACCATAGCAAGCTGTTTGAAATCTTGAAATTAGTTTTCGAAGCATAAAATCTTGGAGATAAAAATCCCGAATCAAGCAAGTTTCAAATAATTGTTAGCAAAATCCTTTCCCTTCAAGATGAGGGCAACAAGTTGTCACCATGAGGAGTTTTAAACGAGGAGGAATTCTATTAGTTTTGGTCTTATCCACTTATAAAGTGTTTGTGCAGATTTAAAGATATGAAGATAAGATTCAAATTAAATCCTGTACTTATCTAAATAATCTTGAATTTTTAGGACTCAAACCAGATTTCAAATAGCTGTTACCAAAATCCTTTCCATCAAGATGAGTTCAACAAGTTGTTAGGAGTTTAAAAGGAGGAGGAATTCTATTAGTTTTGGTCTTATCTACTTATAAAAGTGTTGTGCAGATTTAAAGATTTGAAGATAAAGATTCAAATTTAAATTTAGAACTTATCCAAATAATCTTGAATTTTTAGGACTCAAACGAAAGAAGCTGAGTTGCAAATTCTCTATCTTGGATAGGATTGAAATTTTTAAATCCTAAACTTATCAAAAAAGTTACAATTCCTGTATAAGAAGAGAAAGACCAGAACTTGAAAAGCAGGAGATCATACGTACAAAAAAAAAAAAAGAAAAAAAAAGAGAAAAAGAGAGCGAAGGACTCTCAAAGAGAGCGTAAAATCTTGTTATTAGAGTTTTTAAAACATCGGATATGACAGCGCAGAGATTGAAGTTCAACCGTACTTGTGTAAAGTCTGTTCTCAGTTGAAGGTAGGGGGCCAGTCGACCGGCGGTCGACCAGTCATGCACACAGACCTGTGCAAGGAAAGTGTGGCCAATCGCCCGGCCGACTGCCCAGAGGAAGTAGAGGCAGCAGAAGGAGTCGCTCGACCTCCCGGTCAACCGACTGAGATTTAACAGAACATTGAATTCTGAGATTTTGCCTAGTGGTTGACCGAGTGATCGATCGCAGCAAGGAGCGGTCAACCAAGACACGTGCTTTGGTTGTTTCTTTTTTTTTTTTTTGGTTCATTCTAATCCAAATTTAGATCTATTAATTTTCTTTTTTCAAAGATTCTATGGCTATATATAGAGGGTATTGTCCCTATGTATTATTTTCTATATGTAACCCCTAACTCTAGATGTACTTGTCGCAAAAATTAGTACTCAATATGGCATACATATTCGAAGCCAGACTGAGCAATTTTCAGCTCCAGGTATTATTTTCTAATATTTTGGATTTTTCTAAATTTTGAAATTTTTCTGAATTATTTAGAAAATCTCCTAATTCAATGTCCAACGGTACCAATAATCGATTTCATAATTTTTAATTTATAAATAGAGTTTAAATTTTTGAATCTGATTTCAAATATTTTTAGATATCATATTTTCTACTGTTGCGCAATTTTGAGATTTTTCCGAATTAGTATAAAATCTATCCAATCCGATGTTGATTGGTATCACCAATCGATTCCAAGTTTTTTTTTAATTGGCAAATCAAACTAAATTTCTTGAATCTAATTTCACATTGCTCTTTCGAATAATCTTTTTTTTGTTTTATAAAATTTTTTAGAATCGTTATGAACTTGTCAAATTTTTACCCAATTAAATAATATTACTTAAATAATATTAAATTCATTTCTTTTCCTCTAATCTTTTTTTTACCCCTTAACCACCACCTCTCCACCGCCTTCTCTCTCTCTCTCTCTGACTCTCATCATCTCCCTTTCTATTTCTCTTTATGTCCTCTCACTCTCTTCTTAACTCTCCCTTCTTCTCAATCTTCTCTCTCTACATCTATCTCTCACTCTGTTTCTCACTGTCTCTCTCTAAACCCCACTCTCTTCCCCTGCTCACCACCGGCTGGCAGGCCAAATTATCGCCTACAACTGGCAGGCCATGCCGCCACCCCTGAGTCCTATGCTCTCTCCCTTCTCCATCTCTCTCTCTTCCTTCTCTCTCTCTCTCTCTCTCTCTTCTTTTATTCTCTTCTCTTCTCTCCTCCTCCATGCCACCGTCTGACCAGGCCAGACCATCATCGGCTAGGCCAATCACTGGCGGTCCTGCACTGCCCAGTCAGCAGTCCCTTTCCCTGCTTTCTCCTCCCTTCTTTTTCTTCTTCTTCTCTCTATTATTTCTTTCTTCTTTTCTTCTTCTCCCTCCTTCTCTCCTCCTCTCAGACCGTCAGCCTGGCGCTGTCGCTGGCGTTGCCGCTGGAGCTACCGCGCAGCCCCAGGCCACCACAACTCCTCCTCCTTATTCACTGTTCTCTCTTCCTCTTTTTTATTCTCTCATATTGGGTTCAACCCAATAGCAAACCCAACCCATTACCATAAACCCTATAAACCAATAACCCATCACTTATATTATGGGTTTGGGTTATTGATCCGACCCCGACACGTTAGCAACCCAAACCCGCTTCTAAACCCTAAAGGTAAATTTGGCATAAAACGCCTGCTAATTTGAAATAATTACATTTTATAGTTTATTAATTACAAATCTAATGCATTTTAATGATTTTAGTGTTCGTGAGATATCTTGGGCATCTAGAGTCCAGTCTGAATGATTCTCAGCTGTTGCAATTGTAGAAAGATGAGTTACATCCCTGTATTTATAAATAATACTTCATTTTGTTGAATTATAAATTAATAATTAAGTTGCATTTACCATTTATTAAATGATTTAAATTGCATTTATCGTCAATAAATCATATAACTAGTAAAACACTTTAATTAAAATAAGAGTAATGCTTTTTAAACATTTAAATAAATAATAGTTTATTTTGATTCACAATAAAGTAAAAATAAAAATGAGTTGCTTATATATTAGTGATTATTAGACTGTAAATTAAAGAAATTCTATATTAACAGATAAAATGATAATTTAATATGGTTGTGAAGAGTTTTAAAAATAGATAATTGTGAATAATTACTTTGTATCGATCATGTTAATAATATAGAAATGTAATAATAAATATTGATATATTAACACATCTTCATCATACTTATCATGTCATTGTTACTTGACTCATGAGAATAAATACGGATACACTAGACACTGTTAATTCATATTCGTGTATCACTATTGTATGAACATTTCTATGTGTGTTGCAATTGTGGACACTATTGTTTCATGTCTTGTATCGCCGTTAGATGGAATACTCTATTACACCAAACAATGTATTTCTATAATTATATCCTCGTTAAACGGAACTCTGTTATAGTGGAATTGTTAAGTCATGTCCCTATATCACTGTTACATGCCGTATAGATACTCTAGTTGTTCCTGTATTCATATTACATGGATTACCATTATTTTAACATTCATGGATTACTGTTACACAGATATATTTGAATATATGACATGATTATTTACGTATCACTGTTATTGCTAAAAGACTCATTACCTGGATATAATGTCTATAGATATTTGATGGTGGAACTAAGTGCCACGTGAGGCTAGTGCTATACGAAGCAAATGCTATATCATATACATGTGTGGTGGAGGCCACCGCTTAAATCCGTGAAAACCACTTCTAGAATCCACGGGGGCCACCTGTAGAATCCACTATATCCTGTTCTTATTATCCTATTTAGTGATAGAAAGATTATTCATGTCATGTATTCCTGTTACATGTCACATGCATTGTTATTATTCCTGATTCACTATATAATTATTTATGATAAAAGTAACACGAGGTTGGGAGAGACTTGATAATTGACTAAATCTTGTCAGGGTGGATATCATGGATCCATATTAGTCCCATTGTAGGGGGCGTGGTAGTGCTGGCTACCGTCTGTTATAACTCGATGAGCTCCCATTTTTTATTACTTGTTTCGCTTTAGCGGACTGGCCCTGATCTTAGTAGTTAGGGGTCTATATAAGATCGTGATCCTCAATATGATCATTGAGTTTTCAATTAACATAATAGAAAATAGTGATTTCAGAAACACTTATTTTTGGTCACTCTCTCGTTCGAATAGTGCTACCTATATGCCATATTTGGATGAGTTCTGCTTGAGTACGGGCTCCAATATGAACTGTCGGTGATAAGGGATACTAGAACGATTGACTAAAATATCAAGTGATACTGATTGTTATTATTGTATGATAATGTTCATCACCTATCTGATATATTGTCTGATATCTTGTCTGTATATTTCGTAACAAACATCATGATTATCATGTTTATTATCATGTTATTATACATGTACACTTTGCACTTCATGTATTCTATATTGTCACTCTGTTACTGTATATCCACAAACATCATAGCATGATTATGTATGTTTGTTTTCTGTGTCAATGTTCACATTAATTACTGTCACCATTAGTGCTACTGTTAGAATTAACTTTAATACCTCACACCTGTTAATAATACAAACTGATTTCAATAGCACATATCAAATCCTGTAAATTAGCTTATATTACATATTAAAAAATTGTTATAGTTACAAATGCTTTAATGATAATATAATAATATAATGTTAGTTGATATATATGTAAAAACACTTCCCGATTACATCATATTATTTAATCATATATGTTTTATACTAAAGGGGTAACACGTTATGACATGCTAGGTATTAAGACTTTATGATGCAGATACAAAATTTGTAATATATAAACCGATTGTTAGTATAATTTATTATATCACTATTATTAAACTTATATTATAAATTATCGTGATTGTACACTATTATATATTATTGCTTCCCTCATTTTACTACTCTCTAGGTCACTTTCTGATGAGTCTGGGTTTGCATGTCCAGGTTAGAAATGTGAGATATCGTAATACCTGATATTTCACAGGATACAAATAGGGGACTTGTCACCTATATTATTCAGAGTTATTTTTTATTATTCTGTCTTATTTTCTTATTTACTTATATTTTCATATTTATCCCGATCACTGACTCCTTTTGCAGGTATTCTTGTACTTATTGATGCTGAAATATTGTATATATTGTGTTTATTCACTTTACTGAGGCTAAGCGCGTATACGCTGGATATTTTTCATGTGTATATGCGTCATCGACTCTCATCACATCCTCGCTATTGTATATTTTGGAAAGCAGGGTGTGACACTATAATTGATTATTTAATAAGTTCTTTCTCCCCTTCTACCCCGAGACGTAAGCATATTGCTGAACCTCCTATATTTGTGTTCTTTGCTTTCTCTTTAA
>JAVJIF010032902.1:0-76682 GCA_038442645.1 Agave tequilana
ACTTATCTTTTTCAGATTCGTCAGAATTGGAAGGATTTGGATTAGATGAGCTGGATGCTTGATTGTGGTTGTGCTGAATGGGACTGGTTGGCGTTAACACTTGATTATCAACTCTTTTCCTGACCTCAATGTATGAACATCATTACATTGATTTAATGAATGATCATTCTAGGAGTGGTTAATGGCTGACTAGGCAGGGTACCCTTCTGTCTCTCGTTCTGTAGAGTGGCTAGTTGCTCATTTGAACCTCTAACCTCTGTATAGTTTGCATGAGAGAATCTTAGTTTTTCATGTATCTTTCCATGTTTCTTTCAAAGTCAGTCATTCTCCTTTCTAGTTGAGGATTCTGGAAGGAGGATTGTGGAGCTTGGTTGGGAAAGTTTTGTTGATAGTTTGAAAAGTTAGGTGGACGGTTGGAGAATTATTGGCATGATGGAAGTGGCTAGCATGATTTGATCGTGAATGGTCATTGTTATTTTGGCTCCATGAGAGAAATTAGGGTGATTTCTCTAGCCAGGATTGTACGTTGGTGCGTAAGGATTATTGTTCGGCCTTGAAAAGGCCGCATTCATCGGTTCATGGTATTGTTGCTGAGCCTGAAACACAGTGCACTCCTCGAACACATGATTCATGGCTTGACAGTAAGTGCAGCCCGTAGTTGAAAATGGTTTGGGCTGACTTGATTAACTGGACTTGGTTCCTTTGTTTCTAGAGCTTCCAGTCTTCTTGCTAGGTTAGCTAACTTAGCCTCATTAGCGATAGATGATTTGATAGAATGGAGATCTCCTTTTGAAGAGATGGAGTTGCATTCCTAGAGATCTCACTAGTAGGTTCCCATTGGATGGTCTTTTCAGCTAGGTTTTCATACAAATCCCATCCTTCATTTTCATCCTTCTATAAGAATCCCCGTTGGCACATACTTTCTAAGAGAGTTTTGGTAGAATAGTCTAAACCATTATAAAGAATTTCGCATTGTCGCCATTTCTCTATTCCATAATGTGGACATTGGACAAGGAGGTCTTTAAAGGGTTCAAAGTACCTCCAGAACGGTTCACTCGGTTCTTACTTGAATTGCATGATTGTCTTCCTAATGAGAGCGGTCTTATGAATTGGATAGAATTCTTCAAGAAGACCTTAATGAAACCATCCCAAGATGTGATAGAACCGGCCGCTAAACTGTAAAGCCATTTCTTTGCTAGGTCCTTAAGAGCGAAAGGGACAAATCTCACCTAATAGCATCGTCTACAAGGTGTGAGATTTTCATCATTAGACATACTTCCTCAAATTCTCTTATGAAGAAGTAAGCATCTTCGAACTCTAAGCCGTGAAACTTAGGGAGTGTGTTGATGAATTGAGGCTTGAGCTCAAAATTGTATTCACCAACCGATGGAAGTAGAATGCAAGATGGAAGTGAGGTTCTAATGGGATAGAACCTATCCTACAATGATGTTGATTGAGCCATTACCGGATCTGGTCTTGGTTCAAACTTGGGTGGTGATGCGTTTCTAGTCAACCTAGATGAATTAGGGTCTCTTGACCACACTAGCATACACAAACATAATCACAATCACAAACAAGTGTACCAACAGTCAACAAGAGTAATCAACCAAGCCTAATCTAAGGTTACCTCGACCTAGACAACTCCTAACTGGTTGATTGTCCATAGGAGGTATAATGTAGACTTTGACCACAAGCTAATCAGCCAGGTCAGGGCAAGATTGGTGGGAGGTTATCCATCAAAGATGTTTCTTAATTAAGTAACCACCAACCTTCGGGCTTTCGGCCCTCAATCCCCTTCCTAGACACTGATTTGGCAGGAGTCAAATTCCAACATCATCCCCCTTAGGATAATCTCCTAGTGAGTTTGAGATGTCCCTAAGGCCAACGTCTATCAGATTTTACTTAGGCTTAGGTTGTGCGTGCTTGAAGATGGTTTGTGGGCTAGGGGTAATGACTTCCCCACCTTATCTTGAATTGGGTTTTGCCCTTAGAGTTAATTGTGCAAAGTGTGCAAGATATAGAAAAGTAGCATTCAAAAGCAAATATCACCCAAGAATGTTTCCTAAACTATATGCTATGCATACGTACCTTGTCTCCAGCTCTCTTCAACAGCAATTGTAAAATAAACGTAATTAGACAAATGCATAGGATGCAAGTCTAAACGTTTTTTAAGCAATTAACAATCACTCAAATTACTGTTGGATTAAAACAGGGATGGTGGATAGCAAAAAATAGCAAGAATATAACATACAAAAACTTAATTTTTTTGCGAGCAAATATGTCCTGCAAAAAAGAGTTTTAGTAGTCCAATGAAATTTTAACTTTTGCAACGCAATTTCTTGAAATTCTGTTTCCTACTTTCGAGAGTAGGGCACAAAATTGCAAGTCTTCTCTTGCAAAGCTTGAATGCTAGATCTGAATCTTCAAGTCCCTGAAATAACACACCAAACTTGTTAAAAAAACAAATACACCGTTCCCTCCCGGCGACGGCGCCAAAAATTTGATTGCAAAAATTAAAGAACAATCAAAGAGTTAAGAAATTACGGTAGCTTGTGGCAAACGGGTCGTGTCCACGAGGAGGAATGCGATGAAAACTTTTCGGTGTTTCGTTTAATAACAAAGAATTGTGCTCGTTTTTTAATTGAAAAGAGAATGGAAAGAAGGAGATGATTAAAAGAGAAATTGCAACTTTAGAGAAGGCTTTGGAGAAGGTGATTTAAAAAGCTCGAAAATTGTTTGGTTAATTTAATAAAGAAGAAAATCTGGGCTCACTATCTCACTACTCAACCGTTTATTCTTCTATTGAAATCCTTAGTGCCTCAACCTGATCATAGGCCAAACTTAAGGTTAACTTTAGAAAGTTTGAAGTAAAGCATATAAGATGTTGAAAATGTTCACTCTTTTCTTTAAGAAACCGTTTTGAATCGAATGTTAAATCATCAAGAAGTCAGGTATGAAATAAAAACAAGTTCAAGAGATGTTCTTAAAAGGAGTAAGAGTTTAAAAATCCAAACCCATCCTCATGTGCCTTCAAGAACACTTTCAAGAAGAAAGGCTTTAAGTTAGGCATGCAAATGATTCATTGGGTATTTTTCATTAAAATCAGAAGAGAAAAGAATTGGAGAGAGGTACAATAGTGAGCCAGAAAAACGATTTAGCTACTCATGGAAGACAAAGAAAAATGCAAGTAAATAACGCAAGACATACCGTAAATGAGTGGAAGAAAAAGTAGCTCGATTCTTGTATTGATGTCACTTCAATCTTCAAGTACAAGCACTCAATTCCTCTCTCTCACAAGTATTTGTAATGAACTACAAATTGTAAAATAAAAATACAACTTTTGTAACAAAGAGCCTAAACCTTAAGGTATAAATAAAAATTCTAATCCTAGTCTTCGCTCCCTTTTTCAGTACAAAAACCGAGCTTTTATAGGAAAAACCTCAGAGGGAAGGGAGTGAGGAGATTAAGGGAGCAAACGCTCCCCTTATCTCCACCAACAAGCCGCGAATCCGCGGCTTGGGCCGCGGATCCGCGACCTAGATGTGGCCAATTGGCCACATCCAGGTGGAGGATCAGTTGGCGAGAATTTGGCTTCCCTTTTGTCATGCTGGATTCACTGTTGCAACTCCCAGATTGACGAAATGATCTTGATTTGTTAGCTTCAAACGCTTGATTCAGGGAGATTCATTTCAACCGATTTTCAACCTCTCTGATATGCCAAGATTTGCCCTGATTCCTTGATTTCGAATTTATTCTGAATTAAATCAGAATTTGATGGGCTTTTGGGCTTGTTTCTCCTTTCTTTCTTTTAGCAATTGGGCCTACATTTAACAAAGAAGAAGAAGACTTATTAATAGGATTTATTAGCTAAAAAGTATGGTAAGGTGTATGTGCAACATATGTGACTGATCAATCACATCTTTTAACATTTGAAATAATCGATCTATCTTCTCTTACACTTTCATAATACCATATCCATCTTGTATAACTTGACCAATCTCATAAATGATTAAATGATCTCTTAATACTTCAGCTGTAACTTTATCAAGACAACTGCATCTTATGCACGGACATTAATACGATTAGGATTGTCAGCACGCTCAACAACAAACTCAATAAACTCCTCTACATGATTACCATATTTGGAACTTAACCTACTTACAAACGTCAATTCTTACCATATTTACCCAGTGTAGACATCATAAAAAAAATTTAATTAACTACAACATACATAATATATAAAGAGTTCAAATTATTAGTCTAATTATAGTTATTCTTCTTGATTTAGGAATATACATAACAATAACAACATACGTAACATGTAAATCATGAGAATAATAAACAATATTATCACTAATTTCACAAATTACAATACTATTAGAGCACACCAACTCTAAAAAGTATTAGTTCTTAAATTGATAAGCCTAAAATTGTTTATACGACCATCCTATAGCTAGCAAGAGCAAAACAAACAGTAAAGAGGGGGTAAGCAGCACAATATATAGTTATACAACATTCAAATCTCTATAAAGAATAAGGGTGTAATGTGTAATCAACAAAAATTGAAACTCCCTCCATATTCCCATCATTACTATATCATTCAATTGTTCTCTTCTTCCCAACTAAAATTTGGGAGCATACTCAACCAACACCTATTACTCTTCATGGACTACAACCAACACTCAACAGTTGTAAGAACCCCATTTTCACTCAATATCGCACCCTACTAAAGAAAAATCATGCGAAAGAAGCTCCAGTCACTCAAAAACTAATTTTACCTAAGAATATATTGCATCACAAGTTCCAAATACCCTAGCTTCACAAAATCACCAATTCTCTTTTCTTATTCTACATGTTGATAGACTTATAACCTGCACAGAAAAGTAGGTTTTAGAATTAAGAATAGAAAGTGTTAGGTTGCTCAATTCTATCGCTATAACAAGTGGATATGCAGGTTGTGATCCACAAGGAGGGACTACGATAGAAGCGCTAGGTAAGTTCTTTTCTAAGTTACTAGATCGTTAAAATGTTTCTTCTTAGTTTAAAAAGAAAAGAAAATGTGTTAAGAGTTAAGAAGAAGAGAAGATAGAAGATGGTAGAAGAAATGGTGTTTATGTTTGAAAGTGTATCTAAACTGAGTTAAAAAGAAAGAAGAATAAATAAAAAGAAATATTTAATTTTTAAGATGTATTTCTAACCTAAGAAATAAAGAAAGAAAGAACTAAAGAATTTTTACATACTTCAATCTTACTTTACTTCTTATCTGTATAGACGACTTACCTTAGCTTGAAGGTGATCATAGCATGGCATAGGGGCTGTTTGTTTCGTGTAAAAGGCTGTAAAAGATTGTAATGCGTAAATGACTTACATCCCAACTACAACTACAGTGTTTGTTTGGACCATAATTCGTAAAAGCCTTACACAACCCAATTATCACTCACAACCCACTTACAGCTAATTTTGTGAGAATGTAAATTTGGATTATTTTTTATAAATAATTAATTTTTTAATATTTAGTATTTTTAGTATTTATTTGCAATATTTAAATTTTTAAATCACCAAATAGTTACTTTTGTGGCCACTTTTTTACTTATGACTTACACATTATGACAACCAAACACCATAGAACACAGTACACTTTCTCAATTACAACTTTACATTACCAAACAAATACTGTAAAACATACATGCATGTAGCTCATTTACAATGATAAAAGAGCTTACCAATTACGACTTCCGAATTATGGCCAATTACGACAACCAAATAGACCCATTGTATCTTCCCTATTCCTGATTTGTCTATCAAACTAAAATTATGAGCAGAAAAAAAAAGCATAAAGGAATACAACTATCACACGCTCAAAAATATATCTATCACTATAACTATCACACGCTCAAAAACAGATATCCATCACTATAAGCCATTAGTGGCACTTGCAAGGGCAAGAAATAATCGAGGCTATCAGATTAATCTGGATTACAATCAAGTATGAAGATAAATAAAAAGATGAATAAAAAATAAACTTTGATTTAGATTGAAAAAATGATGAAAGAAAAGAAAGAACGTTACATTGGTGTCACTTCTCAATACAATCCTCTCTTTTAACATGATTCTCAGTCTAACCATACTTTACAAAGAACTAAAAAATTATATTAAAAAACCCTAATTTAAACTAAAAAAATCTTAATTCTAACTCTCTGCTGGAATGGTGCCTTCTGCCTTCGGAAATGCTTGTATTTATAGGAGAAATGGGATTAGGAAGTGCGTATGAAGATAGGGAAACAAACACTCTCCCAGATTCGACCGTATTGCTGTGAAAACGTGACTTTTGCCGCATTTTCGTGTCCTGGATCTGGCCAGGTGGCCAAATCCGGGGGCTCGTATGGCTGGATGCTCCAATATCTCTTTTTATCTATTGGTTTTTCTGTTTTGAGCTCTGAATTTGGCGATCTCTCCGTTTATCATCAGCTAACCAAATGAATCTTTGAAAATCTGTTTTTTACTGATTTTAACTGGGATTATCTTCTCTGATATACTCTGTCTTCAGATAAAATTGCTTCTAAACTTCTGAATTTGATTAGATCTTCGTTAATTTGTTTGAGTTAAAAATCATATCTTTAAATCCTTGGATTTAATTGGATAAACTGGTCCATTTCTCCTTTTTCTTCATTAATTATCCCACAACCATTAGACATTAAAATGAATTAAATAGCATAATTATTATAAAAAAATGAGAAAATGTGACACTAAATATGCAGTATCAGTGAATGATCACACCCCTACACTTATCTTTTGCTCGTCTTCGAGCAAAACAAATAAAAAAAAAATAGAGCTAACCAAATCTAACTCACTTTCGTAGGAATCACGCTTGCACTTAACGTGTGCAATAAGACGTTAAGCCTCTAGGTTATCTCTAGAGAACGAGTTTTGTCTCGTGGGAGTTTTAATGAATTAAACCAACAAAATCCATAAAGAAAAATAAATAAAGTGTTAGTATTTTGAAAACGCGTTTTGATAAAGGGAAAACATATTGAAGTACTCTTTGCAAAAATTCAAGCAATCTATAAGTTATAAGAAAAAGAAACTTTTCATTTCTAAACTTAATTTTTATTCAAAAACTTATTATCAATCAATATAAGGATTAAAACTATATTTCTCATTTAATCTTTTATTTACCCTAAGTTATATGCACCTTCATCACCGTGAATAATTGACTCAGAATTCTTTAACTCTAACTATTATGTCTTATTTTTACATATTTTATGGTAATATCTCTTAGTTTTAATAGACTTTCTAATTTGCCTGTGTAATGAGCCTTAGGTCAATGTAACTAGACGGTCTTAGGACACCGGGTGAGAAAAACACCCCAAGGACTTTAAGGACTCAAGCAAATCAAACCACAAAATTAAGAATTTTTTTTTGTAATATGAACCGCTTTTAGGCGTGAATATTTATGCTTTATGAGGCACAATACCCAACTTAACATGAGAATTTTTATAATATATATTTTTCTTTTTTTTTAAAAAGGCATAAGAATCTTTGTTTTTGAATCCTAAGTGTGTAAGTGTATAAAGTATGCATATATCATCAAGACTAAATTACTTTTTCAATTTTCTTTCTAACCGCAGAAATCAAACAAATAATTTTGTATTGACTAAGTATAAGAAATCCTAATTATAATTCTCCTATTCCTTAAAATTAACTCAATTTCTTATAAAAAATAAGCCAAAATACTGTTTTTTCAAATAGTTTTTAAAAGCAAAGAAAATATTTTTTTATTTTTTATATATATAAAAGAAAACCTGTGTGATGTTAGAACACTCCCCTATATCTATCTCATACATTGTCCTTAATGTATGAATGAATGCATATATGCATGAAAAAGAAGAAAGGAAAGGAAAAAATGTTACCTCAAGGTGGTGGTTCCGTGGTGGTAGTCGGATTTGACCAAGCATTGCTGCCCAATCTAAGTAACATGAATTTTCCAAAGAACCCTCCTTTGATGACCTCTTTCCTATTGACAGTTTTACTACCCCTAAATTGAATAGGATCATTAAAGATCCTAACATAAAAATTAATCATGTTATATGACCAATCTTGAAATATCATCTCAGAGTCATTATGGTCTATACTTTGGTCTAACAAAAGAATGTGATTTTATAGAATTATTGACTTGGGCTCAAAAGTGAAATGTTCAGAAATCAATACTGAATCGGGAATATGACTTTAATCAAGTTTATATTCAAGAGTCAGTTTTGATTTAAGAGTTCATTCCAAATCAAAGATTGAAATTCACATTTTTTTCATCAATGGAATATGGCTATCAAAAATTGGTTGTTCAATTTCAAGCTCTATGGGTACAGAAATCAGTGTTGGCTCAAGAAATGGGTCCAAATCGAATAAGGACACTGGAGTTTACATATAATCAAAAACTGAAACTGAATCGCAAAGTTGTGAATCGGGTTCACATTCACAATCAAGTTCAATTTTTTTAAAGTAAAAAACTTGCCAATTCGTCAAAGGTTGGGATTGGTCATCAAGTTGGTGTGAGAAAATTAAATTTTGGTTAAAGTCTCCAAGACACCATGATTCTTAGTTCCTATCAATATGTCTAGGGCAATCAAAAATAGTTGAAAATATGTTAGGCTGAGTTTTCTCATTCTTGTCATTTACTATGTGGATTAAACAACTCATTTATGTTTTAACATATTGCAGGAATCATTTTGGGACTGAAATATAATTTTGGGACTGAATCATGTATTTCATACTATTTTCTAAGGTAGTAGGTTCTTCGTTTTGTTGTGGTGAGACTTGAAAAATAGAATAAGCATCTTGTATTTGAAAATCTGATGAGCTTGTGAGTCTTTCAGTTTTTAGATTTGTAGCTCAGACTCATGCACGTGTTCTATAACCTTATCATAAGTTGATTTTCCCTCCATCGATTGTTCTAGATAAGAATCATCTGAATGTTGGTAAGGTGGTTGATAAAATAACTCGGGAGAGTTGTATCCCCACTGACTCGGTGAAGAGTGGAGATGATGATTATTTCAGTATTGTTCATAATGTGGGACTGGGGCATATGTTGATTCGGATAAGACCAATCCAGCATACTTGGTTGGTTAAAGTTATGAAATGTCGGATTGGTGTTATCTGAATAAAAAGAGGTAGGGATGAAATATGCATCATTATATGCATTAGAAAAATTATATATATAATCCATATCACAAAAAAAGGGTCAAAAGCAAAAACAAACAAACAAAAGGAAAAAAATTAGCCTAAGTTAGGATAGACCTAGACGACTCTAACTGGTTAGACTATCCACGGGAGGTATGTGCAGTAATTTGCCCACAAGTTAATGGGCCAGGTAGGGGTAAGATCAGTAGGAGCCGTGCTTGAGCAATGAGCCTAATTATGTCAAACCACTATTCTTCGAGGTTTCGCCTCTCAATCCTTAACCTTTGACACCGATTTGGCCTAAGTCAAATTCTAACAACTTTCCCCTTAGGTCAATTTCCTATTGAGCCTGAGATGTCCTTAGGGCCAATGTCTACTCAATTTTAGTTAGGATTAGGTTAGTGAGTGAGGTGATAATTTTCAGACTAAGAGAGGGTAATGACTTTCCCACCTTATCTTGTTTAAAGATATGCCCTTAATCGTTTTCATCCGATTGTACAAGTATATAACAAAAATGATGCTTAAGCAATGTATATCATTCAAAATATATTTTCTAATGCTACATGCTATGCACACATACCTTTGCTCCAGCAATCTTCAATAGTAATAAAAAAATGAAATGAATTAGACATGTGCCCTAAGATGTAAGAGTATGAACTATTAATTAGATTTACAACGAATTGGTTACTGTTGATGTTAGAAAAATATGTATAGTAAGGTAACAAAAAAACTAATACTTATAGAAGATAAATCCTTGAATTTCAAGCAATCTGCAAGAAAGCAGGTTAGTAGTCCTCCCTCTAATGTCGCACAAATACGTCTTTTGTCGTGTTTTCGTGGCAATTAAGAGGTCCCCTGAGTTTTGTTTTCTAGAACAGAGGCTCAGGTATGCTATATGTCCAATGCATCTATTTTTTTCTGGAATAAACCCCTAAACATAAAAATAGAGAAGAAAATTAAACTGTTAGTAAACTTAAAAAAGAAACTTATCGTCCCTCCCCGGCAACGGTGCCAAAATTTAATTGAGGTAAAACCTGCACAGAAAAATAGGATTTAGAATTAAAAATAGAGAGTGCTAGGTTGCTCAATTCTACCTCTATAGCAAGTGGCTATAGGGGTCGTGATCTACAAGGAGAGACTGCGATAGAAGCGTTAGATAAGTTCTTTTCTAAGTTACCAGATCGCTTAAAATATTTCCTCTTAGTTTTAAAAAGAAAAAAAGTATTAAGAGTTAAGAAGAAGAGAAAATAGAAGATGGTAAGAGAAGATAGAAGATGGTAGAAAAAATAGTGTTGGTGTTTAGAAGTGTATCTAAACTAACTTAAAAATAAATAAGAATAAAGAAAGAAGAAATGTTAGTTTTGAAGATATATTTCTAAAGTAAGAAATAAAGAAAGAAAGAACAAAAAAAATTTATCTCCTTGAAGCTTGTTTTTCCTCTGACCCGTATCGATGATTTACCTTGGCTTAAAGGTGATCATAACATAGCATATAGGATCTTCCCCATTCCTGATTGGTCGATCAAACTAAATGTAGGAACATAAAAGAAAAGCAGAAAGGAATACTAACTATTACACTCTCAAAAACAGATATCCATTACCATAAACCATCAGTGGCACTTGCAAAGGTAATGCATAATCGAGGCTGTCAAATTCATTTGTATTACAATCAAGTAAGAAAGGTAAATAAAAAGAAGAAAAAAAAGTAAACATTGGTTTGGATTGAAAAATGATGAAAGAAAAGAAAAAACATTACATTGAAGTCACTTCTCAATACAATCATCTCTCTTTTTAATATGAATCTCAGTCTAACCCTAATTCACAAAGAACTGAAAAATAAAATTAAAAGAGAAAAGAAAAACCTAAGTTAAACTAAAGAAAATCCTAATTGAAACTCTCTATTATAGTGGTGCCCTTCTGTCTTTGAAAATCCCAATATTTATAAGAGAAATAGGATAAGAGAGAGCGTAAGAAGATAGGAAGAGCGTAGGGGGAGCAAACGCTCCCCCAGATTCAACCATATTTCCACAAAAATGCAGCCTTGGCTGCATTTTCGAGGCCTGGCCATATCCAGAGGCTTGTGTGGCTGGGATGCTGCGATATCTCTTTTTATCCTTTGATTTTTTTTATTTTGAGCGCTGGATTTGGCGATATCTCTGTTTATCTTCAGCTAACCAAATAGATCTTTAAAATTTCATTTTTAACTAGGATAATCTTCTCTGATATACTCTATCTTTAGATAGAATTACTTCTAATCCTCTGGATTTAAGTAGAACTTTGTTGATTTGCTTGAGTTAAAAATTCTATCTTTAAATCTATGGATTTAATTAGATAAACTGGTCCATTTCTCTTTTTTCTTTATTAATTACTCTGCACACTATTAGACATTAAAATGAATTAAATAGCAGAGTTTTATTACAAAATAAATTAGAAAATGTGACACTCAATATGCAATACCAGTGACCGGACACATATGTTTTTTCATACTAGAATTCTGAGAAAGAAAATTGAAAATTGTCTTTCAACAGAGAGATGACGGCCAAGATCCACGAACGACGGCAAGGGCTTGAGGAGGGCACAAGAGAGACGTCAAGTATATGCGTCAGGGGAGGTGAGAAAGAGATATAGAGAGATTTAGGGTTAGATTTGGATATAAAATGATGGCGGGAATTTCGTGTCAGATTTACGACGATTTTGTTAGAACCGACGTAAAACTAACTTTTCAAAGAGGGTACACTAACAAATTGTCATGAAAGATCCAAATACAAAATTAATCAAATTTCAAAATTACCACTGTCTTTTGTGATTTTACAACGGTTCTTTAAGAACCATCAAAAATATATATATTTCACGGCGGTTAGTAAGATATCCATCGTGAAAGATCAAAAGACAATATTGCATATTTTCATCAAATTTCAAAATTGTGCCTGCCTTTTGAGATATTAGTGTGAATCTTAAAAGAAACGTCGTGAAAGATCAAAATGCGCTTTGTATTTTTCATCAAATGTTAAAATTGCCATCACATTTTGATCTTTTATGTCGATTCTTCAAAGAACCACCGTGAAAGATCGAAACGCAATTTCATCAAATTTTAAAATTGCCATTGACTTTTCATCCACGTCGTGTTGCGGCTCAAAATACCGTGAAATGAGCGACGTGGAAAGCCATTTCTGTTGTAGTGAATATCTGTTAGCACATTGCTCGAAAGAAATGCACCACTGAGTTTTGTAATCATTATTTGAAGTTGTATTTGTTCGGGGAAGATTGATGAAATTCTTGATTGTCTTGAGATAAGCTGATTGAATCAACAAGATACTTCATTTGCTGCTCGAATAATCAACCAACAGTTTTATCCAAATCCTTGTGGAATATTACTAATTTGAATAATTAGACTATTATAAAACTACGTCCAATGGATTCAGAGTGTATTGATTAGTACTCCACAACCTCTTACAGAGTTTAATAGGCCTGAGGAATTAAAATGAAATAGAACGTTGTTCAACCAACTCAAGTATCTTATTCATGGCCTCCATATTGTGGCCATATTCATGGCTCTGTGCCCTTATAACGTTGAAAGGGTACAGGCGGTCAGCTGATTCAGACCAAGGGCTTATCAAACCACCTGCCTTAAATTTAAACAGTGCTCAGGGCTTATATAGTTTGGCCTAGTCTTTACTACTATATTAATTCAACTTACGATAGTCTACTTCAACCTTAGACATGAATACAATCCGCCAAAGGCTTCTGGCCGATCAAAATGCTTATCCGTCTTGAGTATTCAAAGCCTTCTTCGGACTTACGGGCGTATAAACCCGTATAGTACTGATGCCCATAGTATTCATTGCTCCATCCAGCAAATCCTACCATTTTGTTTGGGCACGCTGTGAATTTATCTGAACCTGTTGGTCCAGTTGATATTCATCTTTTGTGGTTGTCTCTACAATAAGCATTCACCTCGTTAGATGTTAGCTAGCCTCCAAGAGACTGCTCTGATGATTCACCTCTATGGCTCAAGTTAGTCACCACTCAAGAAGAAGTAACTAGATATGAGGGTATGGAATAAGTCACGTGCCCTTTGGAGGTCAATAAGGAATCTCTCTATCATTATCTTGTTAATGAAGAATGTGATGCCATCTAGGATTAAGAATCCATCTTCATTCATGGGGTTTGAAGTCTATACTCATCACAACATTTCATTCGACAACCACGTGCCAAACATGGGTGAGGATTATGTTCTTAATAGGCACCACACTTTAGGTTAGGATTAAAAAAAGTAAATGTTTTTGATCCTTATAATATTAGGTCAATTTTGGTTTTATGATGCTTGTCATAGTCAGTCTACTTTTGGTTTTATCAGATTTCGTAAAAAAGTAAAAAAAAAAAAAAAAAAAAAAAAAAAATAGTTTTCATTTTAATATAGGTGAGTATCTAAATAAACACTAGACCAAAGAAAATTTTAGGTGGCTATAAATTAAAAGAAAAGAATAATTAAATCATCATTTATATATATCAATTCAATTCAATATTGAATTTTTTTTCTGTATTGACACCTGAATTATTTGCTAATTCCATATTCACCTCCTTAAACCTTCATATTTCCATTTCGACACCCCAAATCTTTTAATTTAGGAAGAAACCCCCCGACATTAGCTGCTCTGTCTATATTAGCTTCAAATATTATAGTACATTCTAAATTGACCAAAATACCTTATCTCCCTCTTTATTTCTCTCTTACTAAACTCATCTCTTTCATTTAACTCACTCTTTCTCTTCAACCAAAATACTTCCAATGACTATTACTCCTCCCCCAACACCAACAGACCTCTTCTCTCTCCCAACCTAACATCGCTCTTCTTTCCACCTTCTTAATATGAATTCCTCACTTTTAACCCATTCCTTTACTTAATTTTTACTCTCGCTTTCTCAAAATTCAACTTCATCCTTCTCCTTTGCTCAACTAGCACCCTCACTTTCTCATGTTTACTTGCAGCTCCTATGCAACAATACCAAAATGCTTGTGTGATATTGAAGCTAAGGTGATTTCATACTTGAGAGGTAAGAATAAAGGAAGGCATTTCTACTCATGCCCAAGATTCAAGAATAAAACATAATGCAGATGCAAGTATATTAAGTGGGTTCCTAATGAAGATAAGAAAAGAGAGGGAGATGAAAGCTAATATTGTGAATTGAGAAAAATTTACAGTGACTTACAGTGGGTGCTCAATGAGTTGAAGATGTTAATAAATGAAGTTAGAGAGACCAAGTTAAAACTTGAGTTCAAGATAGAGCAAACTGAGAAGAAGAACAATAATTACATACCTATTATGAAGACTGTTCGCGTTTCGAAGTTCATGAAAAACTCCATCGTTGTTGAATCACGTACAAGTTATTAAACCTAAACTTGTTAGAATCTTTTTAATAAAGTGTGTAGTAGTAAGTATAGGATCGAATCCACAGGGACCTGTTCTTGAAAATTTAGTTATTAAAAATCTCACTTTTAACTTATTCTAGTTGAGAAATCCCTTGGATGAAGGTTGAAATTTTTTTTTAAAAATAAATAAATAAATAAAGATCTTGTAGAAGAAAGCAAAAGCAAAATAAAAATATGAATAAAGTAAAAGAAAAATAACAATATGAAGAAAGCAAAAGAAGAAAGAAATAATAACCTTTTTACGAAGATTTGAATAACCAAAGTAAAAAAAAGAAATTAAGAGATTGGTACAAAAAGAAGAGAAAGATGAACCAGCGAACTTATTTCTTATCATTGCCTTGATGTCTCCCTCCTTCAAACGATGCTGAAAGCAAAAGAGATAAAAAAAGAAAAGAGAAAACTTCATGGAATCAAATATGCAAGAAAAAAATAGCACAAAAAAATGAAGAGAAAATTAAAGAAAGACTTAGACTGAATGTCACAAGATCGTGGAGAAGAATTCTGAATTTTATTCAATAAGCATCAAATACAAAGCCCTTGACCTCTCCAATCTCGCATTACAACGCTCAAAACTCTCTTTTTCTACCTTTTCAGCCCTCTAGTCTACTCTTTCTCTCAATGAATATAGGTATTTATAGGAAAATAGTAATAAGGGAGAGCGTAGGGAGATAGAAAGAGCTGGATATTTTTGAATTTCAATCTTCCCCTTATCTCCAAACTTGATTTATCCAAAATTCTGATCTGCAGCTTATTGGCGTGTTGATTGCTAAATATTGCTTACTAGATGATAGAATTCGAAACAGTTATCAACATAAGAGTTGTAGCACTTTAAATTTTCTTTCTGGATCATCTTGATTCATCAGATTTGAGATTCGATAGCGAAAGTTATGATTAAAATGCTAAACTGTATCCAGTCTGAATCCGAATCTAAATAGCATCATCTCATCCGTTGATCTTGTCTCTATCTATTTATCCTCAGCAAACCCAATATGGTCTTCAAAAATTCATTTTTTTTAAATTTTATAGTATTATCTTATCTGGTAAATCCAATTCTCAGATAAGATAGACTAAAGATTCTCTGAATTTGAGTCGATCCCTGTTTGATTTGAACTTTTGGTTTGTTTGGGTAGGATTCATATTTATCTTCTCTTTATCATCCTGCAAGGATTAGGACATTAAGATAAGTGAGTTTGTAATGATTTATTACAGAATATATGTAGGAATGTAATAATGTTTTTGCAATATATGTGTCCAAATACACCCCACACTTATCTTTTACTCATCCTCGAGCAAAGCAAAACTAACCTAAGATTTTTATTAGACCACTTTCGCAGGTCACGCGATTGTACTTAGCATGTGCAATAAGCCTTTAAATCTCTAGGTTACCTCTAGAAGAGGAGTTATAATCTCCTGAGGGTTTTCAGTGGATTACACCCACAAAATCCATAAAGAAAAGAAATAGTTTGTTAGTATTTCTTAAAATACATTTTGAAAAGAAGAGGAAATATTTGAAGTACTTTTACAAGTATTACGCTATTTGTAAGTTATAAGAGCATCGAATTATTCATCCCTAGACTTAGCTTCTATTCAAATATTTGTTATCAATTAAGGTTAGGAATAAAATTGCATTCTCATCTAATCATTATTTTACCCTAAGTCATACGCATCTTGTGACCGTGAATATTTTGACTTAGAGTTCTTCAACTCTAACTCTTATGCCTTATTTGTATATATACTGGTGGTAATATTCCTTAGCTTTCTTAAACTTTCTAATTTGTCGATGTAATGAGCCTTAGTCGGTGACTCCTAAATTGGACGATTTTAGGGCACCAGGTGAGAAAACACCCCAAGGACTTAGGACTCGAGCAAATAAGACCATAAAACTAAGGATTTATTTGGTGATATGAATCACTTTTAGGCGTGAATAATCATGTTTTATGAGGCATAAAAATCCAGCTTAATCAGAGGATTCTTATTATATATAATATATTTTTGTTCTTTTTTTTCTTCTTCTTCTTCTTTTTTAAGGCACAAAAATCTTTTTTGAACCCTAAGTATGTAAGTATATAAAAGATGCCTATTTTATCAAGGTAAAAATCAAGAATATATTACTTTTTCAATTTTTTCTTCCTATCTTTAGAAATTAAGCAAATATTCTTATTTCAACCAAGTATAAGAAATCCTAATTATGATTCTCTTATTCCTTAAAAATAACTTAATTTCTTACAAAAATAAGTCAAAGTATTATTTTTCTTTTCAAAAAGTTTTTTAATAAAGAAAATGTTTTTTTAATATTTTTTATTTTTTACTTTTTTTTTTTGAAAACCTAAAAGAAAACCTATGTTATCCCTCTCCCACACTTAAACGTGACATTGTCCTCAATGTTAAATGTATGCTCATTATGCTAGCATTGAAAATGAACAAAATAAGGGGTAGATAGTATCTTAGGAGCTGCATTAAGCATATAAGTTAAGGGGTAAGAGTAAATAAAAAGATGAAGGCACACCCCCAAATTTGGATAAAAGCATCTCTCTATAGAAAAGAAATAAAAAACTCTAAAAAGGAAAAAATATAAAAAAATAAACTTTCTATAGAAAACAACTTTTCTGGGTTGCCTCTCAGCAGTGCTAAGTTTAACATTTTCAGCCAGACACAATCACATGTCACTCAATCTCTATGTATGGCCTTCCAATGTTGGACCAGAAAATTGAATAGTTTTCTTGTGTGGTCCTTAAAGCGGAACAATGGTACATTCGAGAATGTTAAAATATGAGTCCAAGATTTTTTAATTTGAGTGCAAAATTTTTTGAGTAATATGGTATAGGCATGCAATTGTTTAGTCATATTTAGGAGTGAAATATCAATTTTGACAGGTTTGATATCTTCTAACACTTCAGCCATCCTAGTCTTACTCTCATCCAAATGAAGGGGCTGATCTAGACATTTGGGAAAGTATTTACGGGGTACATCAGATGCCTCAATGGTTGTCTTAATTTGTGATCTCGTGAAAGATTCAGAAAGAGAAACCAATTCTGTCTGGTTTTGCTGCCCAACAGTAGACTCTAAAAGTGTGTCAATTTTGAAATCGTCTACTTGACCTTGATCTTTGTCGTCTATTTTATTGATCTGAACCCAATTTTCAAAAGATTAATTATTATGTGGCTCATCAAAAGTGAAGATACTCAAATCAAAAAAAAATTTTCAAAGGAAACATTAGATTTGAGCTCCTCAACATATGTCTTCTCAAAACACTCATCCTTAAATAATTCTTCAAGAAACATAGGCTTATCATTCACGCATACATTCTCAACATGCTTCAAAGAAGTTGTGTGCATTACCAAATCATCCTTAACCAATTCACCTAAAAATTTGGAATCATCATCAAAGAATTGTTCAATTAATGGCTCATGGCAAGACGGGTGTCAAGCTCATGGATATCTCCAGCATCCTATTCAAACTCTTTAATTTGGTTTAAGTAAAATGATGAGGGTACTGTTTAAGATTTAAGTCAACATGTGGTGTGGACACTTGTGGTATGTCCAATTGGTTATTTGATGTTCTGATGGAACTCTTGACTTTGATCTGGAATTGGAGTTGAAGCAGGTTGATTGAGATAATTCGTTATTTCATCAAAATGCATATTTCTGCGAGTACTTGTCTCAATTAGCTCTTGATTAAGTTAATTGTTTTGTAGTATACATTGTTGCATGATTTCTATAATTTTCTCTAATGTGCCCTGTAAATCCTCATTCCTATTATCAAATCCCCAAGATGAAAGTGATGGTTCAGTGTAGGACCAATTTGATTGGTATGATTGATCCCATGAATATGGAGGATAATTCCAATGCTCATAATTGAAGTTTGATGGATAGGGCTCATTCATAAGTCCTTGAAATGTGTCAAATTAGTTTTGACCTAGTCCTAACGAATACCTAATTGAAGAACACTATTCTGAAGATGAGATGAATCAAGCAGTGATGACACCACATAGGAGGATGAGATGAATAAGATGAACTAGTAGGTTGGTTGTTGCCATGAAAGCTTAGAGGTGAGGATGGTGGATGAGAATGAGGAAATGGCCTACCATGATAATAGTTGTAAATATCTTGATTTGGATAGGCCATAAGAGGAAAGAATTTCAAAATGATAGAAGGGTAGAAGGATGGATGAAAACTTATTTTTTTAACTTATTTTTTATTTTTGTTGCACATACAAATGACTCAACCAATCAATTGCAATCAAGTGTTTTATTTATCTTGAATTTAATTTAAAGGTAATCAGTTTTTTTTTCAACCACTAATCTTAAAAGAATAGATTCTCCTTAGTTGACAGCTCCTAACTGGGTTGGAAGGATTGTGAGTTTACCGGTCAAACTCGTCAAACAAGCGATTCGACTCTTCCCCAGGCTGGGCACTTACTAAATTCAGCCACCTTTTCTTAGACAGGAAAGTTCCTCGGCTTTTCTTCCAGGCCAGGCACCGTCGCAATGGCTAAGTCACCCTTTTTAGATAAGAAAGCCCTCTCTCGCGAGCTTGAAAGTGTTCAACAGAGTCTTCCCAAAATAGTTTCACTTAAATGAGCTCGAAATCCTAGTGGCTGAGTTCTAATTGATTTTAAATTAGTACAAGCTTGAAAAAAAAAACTTATATGTGGTTGTGATTTTTGAGCTAAGGAACGGGTGATGAAATCCTGACCTTATGTGAGGGGGACAGCTCTTAAGATCTTTTTATGCAAATATGCACTAATGCTGCACAAAATTCAATCAATAAGTACCTCCAAAACCCCACTGACAAGAGATTCGTGGGTAGAGTTAGAAAATACTAACCTTTTCGGTGACCTAAAGCAAGCAAATTTTATTTATTTTTATTTTATTTTAGCAAAGCAATATGTCATAAGCAAGCAAGCTTCTTGTCGTTGTGCAAGTATTTGTTCATGCAATATCCCTGCAAAAGAAAATTTGAAATTAAATCTTAGGGATGGAAAGAAAAATAATAAAAAAAGAATTTTGACTTTTTTATGATTTAACTTTTTGAATTTTTTAAATGCCTGAAAATTTTTTAATTTTTTAAAATTCTTTTAAAGATTAAACTAGAAAAAGATTAGATGTTGATTTTCAAAAAAAAAAAATTTCACAAGTCCCCAGCAACGGCGCCAAAAACTGTTCGCGTTTCGAAGTTCATGAAAAACTCCACCGTTTTTTAATCACGTACAAATTATTAAACCTAAACTTGCTAAAATCTTTTTAACAAAGTGTGCAGTGGCAAGTATAGGATCGAATCCACATAGACTTGTTCTTAAAAATTAGTTATTAAAAATATCACTTTTATCTTATTCTAGTTGAGAAATCCCTTGGATGAAGGTTGGAATTTTGTTTTTTTAAAATAAATAAATAAATAAAGATCTTGTAGAAGAAAACAAAAGCAAAATAAAAATATGAATAAAGTAAAAGAAAAATAACAATAAGAAGAAAGAAATACTAATCTTTTTTGTGAAGATTTGAATAACCCAAGTAAAAAAAGAAATTAAGAGATTGGTACGTGAGGAAAAGGAAGATGAACTAGTGAACTTGTTTCTTATCGTTGCCTTGATGTCTCCCTCCTTCAAACGATACTGAAAGCAAAAGAAGCTAATAAAAGAAAAGAGAAAACTTCATGGAATCAAATATGCAAGAAAAGAATAATATAAAAAAGTAAAGAGAAAATTAAAGAAAGACTTAAACTGAACGTCACAAGATCGTGAAGAAGAATTCTGAATTTTGTTCAATAAGTATCAAATATAAAGCCCTTAACCTCTCTAATCTCACATTACAACGCTCAAAACTCTCTTTTTCTGATTTTTCAGCCCTCTAGTCTACTCTCTCTTAATGAATACAGGTATTTATAGGAAAATAGTGATAAGGGAGAGCCTAGGGAGATAGGAAGAGCTGGCTTTTTTTGAATTTCAATCTTCCCCTTATCTCCAAACTTGATTTATCCAGAATTCTGATTTGCAGCTTATTGGCGTGTTGATTGCTAAATATTGCTTACAGATGATAGAATTTGAAATAGTAATCAACATAAAAGTTATAGCCCTTTAAATCTTCTTTCTGGATCATCTTGAATCATCTGATTTAAGATTCGATAGCGAAACTTATGATTAAAATGCTAAACTATATCTAGTCTGAATCCGAATCTAAATAGTTTCATCTCATCGTTGATCTTCTCTCTATCCATTTATCCTTAGCAAACCCAATATGGTCTTCAAAAATTTATTTTTTTTGAATTTTTATAGTATTTCTTTTCTGGTAAATCCAATTCTCAGATAAGATAGACTAAAGATTCTTTGAATTTGAGTCGATCCCTGTTTGATTTGAACTTTTAGGTTTGTTTGGGTAGGATTCATATTTATCTTCTCATTATCATCCTGCAAAGATTAGGACATTAAGACAAGTGAGTTTGTAATGATTTATTACAAAATATATGTAGTAATGTAATAATGTTTATGCAATATACGTGTCCAAACAAAGACTTGCAATGTTGCTTTTGTATTGTGTGTATTTTTGACAAGATCAATGACAAAGTGTTTGTGTGATGTATAATGTAATGTGTAATGGTTATGTGATGTAAGAGATAAATGGCGAAAAATGGTTGCTTGTAATGTGCCATACGAATTGAATTTGCCATTCAATATAAATAAGTGACAACAGTCTAAAGCTTCTAACTGTTATTCAGTATATGGCTAGTAATTGTTATTAGTATTCCTTTAAAATGAGTTGTAATGACCCCAAATCCCAATTCACAAAGAATGAGTGATCACTATTCTTAACTATATAGAAACTCCAATAATAAAACAATTTCATCCACAATTTTATCCAAATAATAAACATATTATCTTTAAATGATAAAATCACTGTTTGGTACAAAGTAATTTATAAATTGAATATCTTCTTCCATGCTCTAAAAATTTACTCTTAAATCATTTGTATATAAAGTCTCAATATATAAAGGTAAGCCCGATATCTTTAATCAATCAAAACTTGTTAATTCCTGCAAACGAAAGTGTAGTAGAGAAAGGGGTAAGCTATGTTGTGCTCAACACCAATACAACAAGAGAAAAATACCGAATTGAAGACTCGACAATGAAAGCGTAGAAGATCTTCCATTAGCAAGCAATCGAGACAAATTACTACAAAATACAAGAACATCAGATTTAACGTAGTTCGGCAAAAGTGCCAACGTTTATGGAGAGGGGGAGAGAAATTATATTGAAAAATAGTGAAAAAAATGCTAGAGTTACAAGAATTTTCTCTCTCTTACAACTCTTAATGGTAAAATATCACTTAAACTTGACTTGCCTTCAAAGGCCACCCCAATAAGTTTATATAGGTACATAAGATGACTCTAATCTAATCCAACTTCAACAATATAATCAGCACCTCCTTGAGAAAGAAGGAAACTCAAATCCAACTCGAACTGAAAATAGAACCAGAAAAGAAAACTACCAGAACCGCCATAAGTTAACTATACTCAAGTATAAGTCGAATTTTAATGTGTATTAATTGATTATACAAAAGTATCAGTCGACTATTTGACAGAATATGAGAATCTTACTTTCTATTGCAAAATATTAGTCGACTATGCCTAAGTATAAGTCGACTAGGTTAAACATAAGTCGAATAGTTTGGTTTATAAGTCGACATATAATATGCACAAGTCCTGTGCATGTCCGTGATTGATCTCTGAAGTTTATAACACATCCGCCTAATCCTGAATTCTTCTCCAATGAATATGAGGCACTCAAAATACTAACAATCTCCACCTTCATTCATGTTTATTGAGCCCTTCTTAGAAATTGGCCTCCGCTTCATTCACCGTGCTTTCTCCCCCTTTTGTAACTCTACATGGCTCCCACTTAAGAGCCCGTTCTCCACCTTACTTTTGGAGAACCTTGATGAAGTTCACATATGCTCTGAACTTCTCCACCGAGATGGTTTTTGTCATTATATCTGCTTTGTACTAATCTTAACCAAGTCAATCACCTTATCATCTATGACCCACTGATATATCTTGTGATACCTCATATCAATGTGTTTTGTCCACTTGTGGTACCTGTGATCTTTTGCAAGATGAATTGCACTCTGATTTTCGCAATAAATTCGAACTGAATCTTGTATGATACCGAAAGTCTCGATCAATCCTCTCAACCAGAAAGCTTCCTTTGATGCCTTAACTGTAGTCATGTACTCTGCCTCTATCGTTAAAAGGGCAATGATATCTTGTAACTCTACCTTCCAACTGATGATGCACTCAGCTAACATGAACATATAGCCCGTCATAGATCTTTGCTGATCAAGATCTCCTGCATAATCTACAACATTATAGCCTTGTAATACCCTAGGCTTCCCTGTCTCCAATCTCTGACAAAGCCTAGTCTCGCAGTCCCTTGTAGGTATTGTGGCACCTACTTTACTGCTTTTCAATATTATTTTTCTAGATTTGATATTAACTGACTTAGTAAACTAACTGCATAGGCTAAGTCAGGCCTAGTCAGACCATAGCATACATGAGTGATCCCACTGCACTAGCATATGATACTCGAGACATCTCCTCCTTCTCTTTTGGTGATTGTGGATACTACTTGGAGGATAATTTGAAGTAACCTGCCAAAAGAGTGGTGATTGGTCTTGCTTCTGTCATGTTGAATCTTTCTAACACCTCAAAAAGATAGTTCTCCTGAGATAACTAAAGTCTGCCTGATCCTCTGTGTCAAGTGATCTCCATACCTAAGATTTTCTTGGCTTCTCCTAAATCCTTCATGTCAATTTTTTTTTAGTTGAGCTTTAAGCTTTTGAATATGTGTCTTGTTTCTTGTAGCAATCAACATATCATCAGTATATAACAGCAAATATGTCGAATTATTATTCTGCTTGAAATAGACACAATTGTCATACTCACATCAGTTGCATCTGGTCTTGATCCTGAAAGAGTCAAATTATTTGTACTACTGCTTGGGAGACTACTTAAGTTTATAGAGAGACTTATTTAGAAGAATACCTTGGTTTCTTGTCCTTGATAAGTATAATTTTCAGGTTGATTCATGTATATCCTTTCCTCCAGCTCACTGTGTAAAAATACTAATTTGATGCAAAAAATACTGTTTTGATATCCATCTGCTCCAACTCTAGGTCAAACTGAACTACCATCGCCAACAACATCCAAATAGACGTATACTTGACTACAAGAGAGAAGACCTCATTATAGTCAATATGCTCCTTTCAAGTGTATCCTTGACAATTGACCTTGCCTTGTACTGCTGATTGCCCTTCTTGCGAAAGACCCATTTGTAACTTATTGCCTTGAAATTCTTTGAAAGATCTACCAATTTTCATACTTAATTTCTATCCAAATACTCTATCGCCTGTTCCATGGCTGTAATTCACTTGCTGTGGTCATCTGCCTTGATCGCCTCCCTGTAACAACTAGGATCACCTGTTTCTGTTACTAATGCGAATGAGATGTGATCATCTTCCCAGCTATACCTTGTCGATGGCACTATAACTCTGACTGACCATCTCAATGGTCTAAATTGCTCTTGGGTGGCCTCCTGTTCATCTCTATCTGAATTTGAGGAATCCTCATTTAACCTGCCAGGCCTTTTAGGGCTCTCTGAGAACTCAGCTCCCTTTTTCTGAGCATCTGCTGAACTGTCTGAAGCTCCACCTTGTGCTTTATCCTGGTCTCTGACTTGTCTTCCAACATTTATTCTTTGTCAATGACTACATCTCTGCTGGTAAAAGCTCTCCATGTTTCGGGATCCCAAAGTCTGAAATCTTCTACTCATTTGGTAAATTTGATGAAGAAACACTTCTTATACTAGGAAACCAAAAATTTATAAGGTTGAATAATCCACAGACCCTTTTCGCCACATCTCCTCTGGGATTTGAAGATCAGAAGTTAATGATGGCGACTTGTTTACCAGATAGCTTGCATGACTCACCTCTTCTGCTCAAAATCCTTTTAACATGTCAACCTGTAGTTTGATACTGTGGGCACGCACTGTAAGTGCTAAATTCATGCGCTTTGATACTCCATCCTATTCGGTCACCCTAGAATACTTAACTGGTATTTGATGCCTTTGCCTACCAAGTAAGCTTTGAATTCTGTCGAGGTATACTCGTCTACATTATCGGACCTCAAGACTTTCACCTTTTGTCGCTTTTGATTCTCCACCATAGTTATTTACTCGTTGAACTTCTGAAATACTTCTAATTTCTGCTTCAAGAAGTATGCCCAAACTCTCCTGAAGAAGTTATTTATGAACGTGACATAGTACTTAGCACCCTCAATTGATACTATTGGCGAAGGTCCCCACAGATTCGTGTGTATAAGATCTAGCAAGCCCTTTGTCTCGTGCTGTGATGTAGAGAAAGCTACTCTATGCTGTCGGCCTATTATGCAAAATTTACAAAGATCGAGTTTGCAATATTTAATACCTGATAGAGCATGTCTGTTATATACGACTTGAAGATCTCGCTCGCTCATGTGTCCAAGATACATGTGCCAAATCCCTGTAGTATTTATCTTCTTCATTGTTGTTGCAGAAACATCACTAATAATAATGCTTCCTGTCATCTTGTAAAGTTCGTTATCTGTTCTTCTTTGAGAATCATCATGGAGCCTTTGGTAACTTTGATACCTCCATCTGCACCTAAAAACTTGCATCCTTGAGCTTTCAAAGCTCCCAGTGAGAGAAGATTCTTCCTTAAATCTAAAATGTGACGCGCATTCGATAAGGTTCGAACATTTCCATCAAACATCCTCATATGGATATTGCCAATGCCAACTGTCTTGCACACGCATCATTACCCATCTGGACAGAGCCTCTATTATAAGGCTTGTACGTACTAAACCACTCCCTTTGTGGGCACATGTGGTATGTGCACTCGAGTCAAGTAACCAAGCATTTGAGTACTTTCTCTTTCCTGATTAAGCTATCAAGATATCACATGAATTCTCATCTGCTTGTTTGACAACCTCGACTTGATCTGACTTTTTACTGTTATTAGCCCCATCAGAATTCTTACCGCCTTTCTTCTTCACCATCTCCTAGTATTTCGTACAATTCTTCTTGACATAACCTGATTTCCTGCAAGTGTATCAAGCAAAACTGTTGGAAGTCTCTAAATTCCTTTTGGGTCTCCTACTCTTTGATCTCCCCCTCTGGCCCTTGAAATCAGTCCCGAGGCCTCTTCTGTAGAATGGTGTACTTGCTAATCTATGACAGATGATGCAGAATTAAAAACTTAATTGCAAACACGCTATGTGTAACCAAGAGTGAGCCCAAATTTATCGTGAAGGATTTTGGAACTACTCCTCTAGATTCCTCTAGATTAAGAGATGAGGTATTTTAAAAGCTCTCTTAGTTGAACACAAGTGTAGGCATACATAAACTATATCTAGCATATGAATATGAACAATGTCAGGCAATTTAAGAAATAAGAGAGATAGAGTTGAGAGATAGTGGATCAAACACAAATACAAATATATGTTTTGAGATTCTAGGTACTGCTCTACGTCCCTGCCTTTACACAGAAGGATTTCCACTATGTCCATATAGGACCTTCCACAAAGGGACCTCCACCGAGAAATTATAACTCAACACTTTGAGTATACAACTCCTCTCTCAAATACAAAACCTGTACACAAGAGGTGGGCACTAAGCCTAACATAAATCAAAGAAAAAATACACCTGGTCATCACAAAGATCACAAACTCTCTCTTGGTGGTCACAAAGGATCACAAATAATTTTCTCAACAAAGATCCTAAAAATAGATTTGAGATGATAGCTCAAGTATGTGAGAAAATAAAGTATTTTGAAAAAGATACAACAAAGAAAACTCTTGGAAAAAACTTCTAAATAGATATGAAAATAAAGATCAAAACTAAATTCCCAAAGACTTGTTTTCTTTTGATTTTTAAAAACTTTTGAAACAAATAAAAATAAGAGTTTTGGCACTAAAACTTCTTTTGAAAACTTTGTTAAAAACACTTGAGAAGGTGAAAAAAGTTGCTCTAAAAAATATTAATAAAAACAGCCCTCAAAGACCCATTTTTTTAGGGGTCTGAAAATATAGTCATTGGGGTCCAAACAGGTCCAAAATGACCTGTCAGTCGACAGCCTGGTTGAACGGCTAATGATCAAATTTCTGACCGTTGGGGTTGTCGGTCGACCGGCCGGTCAACTGCCCTAAGGTAATTTTCCTGTCAGTCGCTCGCCCGATCGACCGAGGCCAACCAGACAGTGAACTCTCTGGTCAGTCGACCGTCAGTCGACGGGGCCAGATTCAGAGAGCAAGCTCTCTGGAACGGTCGACCATCCGGTCAACCGGCCCATAGGCCAAGGCAGTGTGCACATTTTGTGCACATCGGTTAACCGCCCGGTCGATCGAGATCTGGTCCAATCGACCAGTCGGTCGACCGCCGGTGGTCTCAGGCTGGGTTTAGAGTTTGAAAACTCGGTCTTTTAAATATCTATAAAATTCACAAAATAAGTTCATGTGAGCACTTGAAATATAGATATGTTTGATTAAAGATCAACCCATATTACAAACAATTTGGACTATTTCTGAGTCATTAGAAATTAAGCTTGAAAGTAAAAACTGTACTTTCAAAACTCATTTTATTTTTGTCTTCAAGAGTTTTTGAGAAGACTTCAAATGAAAAACTATTTCTTAAAAACTTGTATAAATATAAAAACATGATATAGAAATACTTTTGAAGCATAGTGTGTATGGATAGAATCCAATACACATGGTAAATGATATATCTATGTTTTTGACATTAAATTCAAAATTAAGTTTTATTAAAAATAAAACTTGAAATCATGAACTAGATATACATCAGAATAAGTTTTTAAGTATTATGAAACATAGATGTATATGGATGAAATCCAATATACATTAAACCATATAAAACTTCTTTTGATTCTATCTAATCATGAAAAAGAAAGATGTGTTCTTGAAAATTCAAAATGGTTAAAATGAAACCAAAAACTATTTTAACTTTTGTGTGTGTACTTGAACATATCAAGACTAAATCTTTACACACGATCTAAATTATAAAACTAATCTAAACAAACCGAGGTCTTCTTGACGAACTCCTTCTCCAAGCTGACTCGATCCAAACATGATCCAAAAAGCTTGACTCTAACTGAGTGCTAGATGTGATCTTGATGCGCGAGCTCTTGAATGTACACGTGTTAGCTCAAAAACTAGTTTTGAATCTTTTATTGAAGTTAAACACCTACTAAGATCTTGATCAATATCTGAAACTTATTAAATACAAGATCATTATCAAACTAACCTTCATAAGTTAGTCATCATCAAAACCAAGGTGAAGGCCTCTGGGCCAACATTTCTAACTCTAAGGACTCCTTACCATATATGATGGTGGTTTTCAAGTGGTCATAACTTGATGGAAGAGAAGAGAGTAACAGAAGATATTTGTCTTCTTCTTCAAACTTAACCTCCAGAGCAAATGAGTCGCTTAAATCCTATTAAAAGCATTTAGATGTTGTAGAATAGGTGTACCTTCTTCATCCGAAGGCTGTATAACTGCTTTTTGATAAAGAGATTGCTCAACAAACTCTTCATCATGTAAATATTTTTCAGCCTACACCAAAGACCAGTAGTTGTCTTCTCATTCATGATATTGTAGAGGATCTCATATGATAGGCATAGCATGATTGTCGCCTTTGTGTAGAAGTTGATGTGTTCCACTCATCATCCTCCATCTCTGATGGCTTATTTTCAGTACCAAGTTGGGCCTTGTGTGTGCCCTCCTTTACGAGCAACGATGTTACTCGCATCTTTCACAACAAGAAGTTAGACTTTCCGTCAAATTTCTCCACCTTAAACATAGTTGTTCTCGTCTTCTAGCTAGTTATTGCTCTGATATCAATTATTGTGCTCGATGTTGATACAACAAGAGAGAAACACCGAGTTGAAGATTCAACAACGGAAGCGTAGAAGATCTATCATTAGCAAGCAATCGAGACTAATCACCACAAAACATAAAAACATAAGATTTAATGTGGTTCGACAAGAATGCCTACGTCCACGGGGAGGAGAGAGAAATTATATTGAAAAACAGAGAAGAAAATATAAGAGTTACAAGAATTTTCTCTCTCTTATAATTCTCAATGGTGGAAATATCTCTTGAACTTCAATAATACAATCATCACCGCCTCAAAAATAAAGAAGAATACTTAAATCCAACTCGAACTAGAAACAGAGCCAGAAAAGAAAACTATCAGAACCATCATAAGTCAGTTATACTCAAGTAAAAGTCAACTTATAATGTGTATTAATCGACTCTATTAAAGTATTAGTCGACTAATCTGAGAGAATCTGAGAACCTTACTTTTTATTGTAAAATATTAATCGACTAAACCCAAGTATAAGTCGACTAGACTAAACATAAGTTGACTAGTTTGATTTATAAGTCGACTTCTAATGGGCACAAATCCTGTGCATGTCCGTACTTGATCTTTGAAGCTTGTAATACCTCAACCTGAACCTAAATTCTTCCCCAATGAACATGAGGCACTCAAATACTAACAAGCTAAATAGCTTAGCTAGTAAATGAATGATGACAACTAGTTTATCTAAAGATCGAATCAAGGGCACAAATAACAATGATATATAATTTAAAAATTAGTGATCCAAATTCATGTAATAAGAGAGACAAATCGAAATAAATGTTTTGATGATTTGAAAATATGAAAGACTCCGAATACTAGTTAAGGTTTATCCTTAAAAAAAAAAAGTTTAATGGGGTTATCCTTTAAATTTCATAGTTTTTAATAAATAATTTCCCTTCAATCCTCCAACAAACTAATTTTTGTAATATGAGATCTTATCCTTAAAAAAAGTGAAATGTACATAGATTCATAATTATCCAAATCAACGTAGCAAATCTTTGCATATCATGAGATTCCAAGTAAAACAGATTCAAATCTGGTCAAATACTTCTGAATTAGGAGATTTGAAAGCATGAAGTCTTCACGAGAAGGTTCTCAGACTTTTTTCCCCTCTTAAAAAGAAAAAAAGAGAGAGCATGAGAACTTATCAAAAGAAACAAATTCCCAAGTTTTATGTTTATCCAGATAACCATAGCAAGCTGTTTGAAATCTTGAAATTAGTTTTTCGAAGCATAAAATCTTGGAGATAAAAATCCCGAATCAAGCAAGTTTCAAATAATTGTTAGCAAAATCCTTTCCCTTCAAGATGAGGGCAACAAGTTGTTCACCATGAGGAGTTTTAAACGAGGAGGAATTCTATTAGTTTTGGTCTTATCCACTTATAAAGTGTTTGTGCAGATTTAAAGATATGAAGATAAGATTCAAATTTAAATCCTGTACTTATCTAAATAATCTTGAATTTTTAGGACTCAAACCAGATTTCAAATAGCTGTTACCAAAATCCTTTCCCATCAAGATGAGGTCAACAAGTTGTTAGGAGTTTAAAAGGAGGAGGAATTCTATTAGTTTTGGTCTTATCTACTTATAAAAGTGTTTGTGCAGATTTAAAGATTTGAAGATAAAGATTCAAATTTAAATTTAGAACTTATCCAAATAATCTTGAATTTTTAGGACTCAAACGAAAGAAGCTGAGTTGCAAATTCTCTATCTTTGGATAGGATTGAAATTTTAAATCCTAAACTTATCAAAAAAGTTACAATTCCTGTATAAGAAGAGAAAGACCAGAACTTGAAAAGCAGGAGATCATACGTACAAAAAAAAAAAAAGAAAAAAAGAGAAAAAGAGAGCGAAGGACTCTCAAAGAGAGCGTAAAATCTTGTTATTAGAGTTTTTTAAAACATCGGATATGACAGCGCAGAGATTGAAGTTCAACCGTACTTGTAAAAGTCCTGTTCTCAGTTGAAGGTAGGGGGCCAGTCGACCGGCCGGTCGACCAGTCATGCACACAGACCTGTGCAAGGAAAGTGTGGCCAATCGCCCGGCCGACTGCCCAGAGGAAGTAGAGGCAGCAGAAGGAGTCGCTCGACCTCCCGGTCAACCGACTGAGATTTAACAGAACATTGAATTCTGAGATTTTGCCTAGTGGTTGACCGAGTGATCGATCGCAGCAGGAGCCGGTCAACCAAGACACGTGCTTTGGTTGTTTCTTTTTTTTTTTTTTGGTTCATTTCTAATCCAAATTTAGATCTATTAATTTTCTTTTTTTTCAAAGATTCTATGGCTATATATAGAGGGGTATTGTCCCTATGTATTATTTTCTATATGTAACCCCTAACTCTAGATGTACTTGTCGCAAAATTAGTACTCAATATGGCATACATATTCGAAGCCAGACTGAGCAATTTTCAGCTCCAGGTATTATTTTCTAATATTTTGGATTTTTCTAAATTTTTGAAATTTTTCTGAATTATTTTAGAAAATCTCCTAATTCAATGTCCAACGGTACCAATAATCGATTTCATAATTTTTAATTTATAAATAGAGTTAAATTTTTGAATCTGATTTCAAATATTTTTAGATATCATATTTTCTACTGTTGCGCAATTTTGAGAATTTTCCGAATTAGTATAAAATCTATCCAATCCGATGTTGATTGGTATCACCAATCGATTCCAAGTTTTTTTTTAATTGGCAAATCAAACTAAATTTCTTGAATCTAATTTCACATTGCTCTTTCGAATAATCTTTTTTTTGTTTTATAAAATTTTTTAGAATCGTTATGAACTTGTCAAATTTTTACCCAATTAAATAATATTACTTAAATAATATTAAATTCATTTCTTTTCCTCTAATCTTTTTTTATTCCCCCTTAACCACCACCTCTCCACCGCCTTCTCTCTCTCTCTCTCTGACTCTCATCATCTCCCCTTTCTATTTCTCTTTATGTCCTCTCACTCTCTTCTTAACTCTCCCTTCTTCTCAATCTTCTCTCTCTACATCTATCTCTCACTCTGTTTCTCACTGTCTCTCTCTAAACCCCACTCTCTTCCCCTGCTCACCACCGGCTGGCAGGCCAAATTATCGCCTACAACTGGCAGGCCATGCCGCCACCCTGAGTCCTTATGCTCTCTCCCTTCTCCATCTCTCTCTCTTCCTTCTCTCTCTCTCTCTCTCTCTCTTCCTTTTATTCTCTTCTCTTCTTCTCCTCCTCCATGCCACCGTCTGACCAGGCCAGACCATCATCGGCTAGGCCAATCACTGGCGGTCCTGCACTGCCCAGTCAGCAGTCCCTTTCCCTGCTTTCTCCTCCCTTCTTTTTCTTCTTCTTCTCTCTATTATATTTCTTTCTTCTTTTCTTCTTCTCCCTCCTTCTCTCCTCCTCTCAGACCGTCAGCCTGGCGCTGTCGCTGGCGTTGCCGCTGGAGCTACCGCGCAGCCCCAGGCCACCACAACTCCTCCTCCTTATTCACTGTTCTCTCTTCCTCTTGTTTTATTCTCTCATATTGGGTTCAACCCAATAGCAAACCCAACCCATTACCATAAACCCTATAACCAATAACCCATCACTTATATTATGGGTTTGGGTTATTGGATCCGACCCCGACACGTTAGCAACCCAAACCCGCTTCTAAACCCTTAAAGGTAAATTTGGCATAAAACGCCTGCTAATTTGAAATAATTACATTTTATAGTTTATTAATTACAAATCTAATGCATTTTAATGATTTTAGTGTTCGTGAGATATCTTGGGCATCTAGAGTCCAGTCTGAATGATTCTCAAGCTGTTGCAATTGTAGAAAGATGAGTTACATCCCTGTATTTATAAATAATACTTCATTTTGTTGAATTATAAATTAATTAATTAAGTTGCATTTACCATTTATTAAATGATGTAAATTGCATTTATCGTCAATAAATCATATAACTAGTAAAACACTTTAATTAAAATAAGAGTAATGCTTTTTAAACATTTAAATAAATAATAGTTTATTTTGATTCACAATTAAAGTATAAAATAAAAATGAGTTGCTTATATATTAGTGATTATTAGACTGTAAATTAAAGAAATTCTATATTAACAGATAAAATGATAATTTTATATGGTTGTGAAGAGTTTAAAAATAGATAATTGTGAATAATTACTTTGTATCGATCATGTTAATAATATAGAAATGTAATAATAAATATTGATATATTAACACATCTTCATCATACTTATCATGTCATTGTTACTTGACTCATGAGAATAAATACGGATACACTAGACACTGTTAATTCATATTCGTGTATCACTATTGTATGAACATTTCTATGTGTGTTGCAATTGTGGACACTATTGTTTCATGTCTTGTATCGCCGTTAGATGGAATACTCTATTACACCAAACAATGTATTTCTATAATTATATCCTCGTTACACGGAACTCTGTTATAGTGGAATTGTTAAGTCATGTCCCTATATCACTGTTACATGCCGTATAGATACTCTAGTTGTTCCTGTATTCATATTACATGGATTACCATTATTTTAACATTCATGGATTACTGTTACACAGATATATTTGAATATATGACATGATTATTTACGTATCACTGTTATTGCTAAAAGACTCATTACCTGGATATAATGTCTATAGATATTTGATGGTGGAACTAAGTGCCACGTGAGGCTAGTGCTATACGAAGCAAAATGCTATATCATATACATGTGTGGTGGAGGCCACCGCTTAAATCCGTGAAAACCACTTCTAGAATCCACGGGGGCCACCTGTAGAATCCACTATATCCTGTTTCTTATTATCCTATTTAGTGATAGAAAGATTATTCATGTCATGTATTCCTGTTACATGTCACATGCATTGTTATTATTCCTGATTCACTATATAATTTATTTATGATAAAAGTAACACGAGGTTGGGAGAGACTTGATAATTGACTAAATCTTGTCAGGTGGATATCATGGATCCATATTAGTCCCATTGTAGGGGGCGTGGTAGTGCTGGCTACCGTCTGTTATAACTCGATGAGCTCCCATTTTTTATTACTTGTTTCGCTTTAGCGGACTGGCCCTGATCTTAGTAGTTAGGGGTCTATATAAGATCGTGATCCTCAATATGATCATTGAGTTTTCAATTAACATAATAGAAAATAGTGATTTCAGAAACACTTATTTTTGGTCACTCTCTCGTTCGAATAGTGCTACCTATATGCCATATTTGGATGAGTTCTGCTTGAGTACGGGCTCCAATATGAACTGTCGGTGATAAGGGATACTAGAACGATTGACTAAAATATCAAGTGATACTGATTGTTATTATTGTATGATAATGTTCATCACCTATCTGATATATTGTCTGATATCTTGTCTGTATATTTCGTAACAAACATCATGATTATCATGTTTATTATCATGTTATTATACATGTACACTTTGCACTTCATGTATTCTATATTGTCACTCTGTTACTGTATATCCACAAACATCATAGCATGATTATGTATGTTTGTTTTCTGTGTCAATGTTCACATTAATTACTGTCACCATTAGTGCTACTGTTAGAATTAACTTTAATACCTCACACCTGTTAATAATACAAACTGATTTCAATAGCACATATCAAATCCTGTAAATTAGCTTATATTACATATTAAAAAATTGTTAATAGTTACAAATGCTTTAATGATAATATAATAATATAATGTTAGTTGATATATATGTAAAAACACTTCCCGATTTACATCATATTATTTTAATCATATATTGTTTTATACTAAAGGGGTAACACCGTTATGACATGCTAGGTATTAAGACTTTATGATGCAGATACAAAATTTGTAATATATAAACCGATTGTTAGTATAATTTATTATATCACTATTATTTAAACTTATATTATAAATTATCGTGATTGTACACTATTATAGTATTATTGCTTCCCTCATTTTACTACTCTCTAGGTCACTTTCTGATGAGTCTGGGTTTGCATGTCCAGGTTAGAAATGTGAGATATCGTAATACCTGATATTTCACAGGATACAAATAGGGGACTTGTCACCTATATTATTCAGAGTTATTTTTATTATTCTGTCTTTATTTTCTTATTTACTTATATTTTCATATTTATCCCGATCACTGACTCCTTTTGCAGGTATTCTTGTACTTATTTGATGCTGAAATATTTGTATATATTGTGTTTATTCACTTTACTGAGGCTAAGCGCGTATACGCTGGATATTTTTCATGTGTATATGCGTCATCGACTCTCATCACATCCTCGCTATTGTATATTTTGGAAAGCAGGGTGTGACACTATAATTGATTATTTAATAAGTTCTTTCTCCCCTTCTACCCCGAGGACGTAAGCATATTGCTGAACCTCCTTATATTTGTGTTCTTTGCTTTCTCTTTAATTCTTTGATTCGTGCAATATTGGTTTGTGATTGCCTTGACATTTGGATCACTGATCTTATTAAGATTGGCACATGATGGACTCCTCCAGGCACGTGATGAGACAGGATTTTATTGATAGTAGAGCCAAGGTTTTACTAAATGTGGGTAACCACCTAGGTAAATATTCAGGTTCTTACCAATAGTACAACTAATTATCAGATTATGGCTAACCTGAATCTAGATTTGAGAATTTCTAGCTACGAGCACAAGAATATAATTTTTTAACATCGGTTCCTTAACCCTTACTATTCTCTAATTTCAGTTGTCACCAGAGTATTTTGATTCCTTTCCTCTTTCTCTTCATCCTTTTGGTTTCAATCTCTATCTTTGATTCACGACACTGGTCACTCAATCTCAAGTTCGAGTGTGGATATCAGAGTGGCATAACGAAAGCATGGTAGGCCCTAAACCTACATGTCTCAGGATCATTAAATTATTTTTCTCCCACATGAATTGAAATTTTGAGGATGAAATCTTTTTTCTAAGGTGGGTAGAAGTGTAACCCCCGAACCTAGATGTATGTGTCATAATATCAGATTTTGATATAGCGTATGTATTTAATTTGGCCTTTCTAGAAGTCAGACTAAGTAGGTATTAGCTGTAGATATTATTTTCTAATATTTTAGATTTTTCTAATTCTTTTAGAATTTTTTGGATTATTTTGAAAAATCTCTGAATTCGGTGTCCACCGGTACGATAATTGACTTCATAATTTTTAATTTACAAGCAGAGTTGAAGTTTTAGAATCTGATTTCAAATTATTTTTAAAATCATATTTCTATTTTAGCAAATTTTTTGGAGATTTTTTCAAATTAGTCAAAAATCTGGCAAATCCAGTGTCGACCGGTATTACCAATCGATTCTAGGACTTTTAATTTGTAAACTAGACTGAATTTCTTGAATTGGTTTCACAGTGCTCCTCCTGGTAATATTTTCTATTTATAAAATTTTTGAAAATTATTCTGAACTAGTCAAATTTTTACCCAATTAATTAATATTACTTAAATAATATTAATTTTATTATTTCTTCTCTAATCTTTCTTTTTCTTCCCCTTAAGCCACCGCCTCTCCCACCACCTTTCCCCTCTCTCTCTCTCACTCACTCTCAGCCTCTCCCTTTCTCTATTTATCTTTATTTCCTTTTACTCTCTCCCTAACTCTCCCTCTCTCTACATCTACCTCTCACTCTCATTCTTTTCTCTCTCTCTCTTTCTTTCACTCTCAGCCTCTCCCTTTCTCTATTTATCTTTATTTACTTTTACTCTCCCCCTAACTTTTCTTAACTCTCCCTCTCTCAAGATGGAGTCTAGCTCGGATAATCAAGTGTGGATCAAGTCTACTTGAAGAAGAAGATCAACAAGGAGACTTGTCTAGAGTTTGTGAGTTTAGATCTCTTATAAAGAATAGATTAGTTTTGATTGCTCAAGCTTACACACACATAAATTTTTAATATTGTCTTTGAAGATCAATAGTTTTGGTTTTTGGTTTAACCATTTTGGTTTCATAAGCTTATGTTTATACGATTTTCATTTCAATAGAATAAGTTTTATAATTTGGAATATGTGTTGGATCCCATCCACACATATTAGAGCTTCAATAGTTTATAAAAACTTTTTTTATGTGTTTTAAGTTTCAGTTTATCAAGTATATATTGGTTTCATGGATAGATTTCTTCAAAACAAGTTTATATTGGTTTATATATGTAGTGGATTTCATCCATATACATTGTTGTTTCATAAGTGTTTAAGTAACTTATTTTGGTGAATTTAGTTCATGTGTTTAAGTTTTATATTTATCAAAACTTATTTTAATGCTTATTATCATAAACAAATCTATATCACTTATTCTGTGTATTGGATTCTATTCATGCACATTGTGCTTCATATGTGTTTCAATAACTTATTTTAATATTTATGCAAGTTTTGAAAAAATCAAATTTCCATTTAGAAGTTTGGTTTTTGGAAAAATATATATTTTTTGTTTTAAATAAATTTTCATGTCTCAAAAATAGTTCACATGTTTGTAATATGTGTTAATTTTTTATCACACATATTTGTGCTCCATTGTATTTACATAAACTTATTTTTATGAAATTTATTTGGAATTATTGAAATTTAAATAGGTTTTAAAATGTCATTTAAAAATTCCTTCAATATTGGTTTTGGGCTGCTGCCGGTCGACTGACGTGCACCAACGTGCACAGCCCATGAGAGTTAGGAGATCGGCATATGGACTGGTCGACCAACTATCCCTGTAAAACTCTCAGGTTTCAACGGTCGACTGGCCAGTCGACCGGCAATACCCAATGGTCAAAAATATGACCGTAGCTGATAGACCATCCAGTCAATCGACAGGTCTTTCTGATTTATTTTTTGAGCCTAATGGCTAGTTTTTGGCTGGCCCTATATGTAGGGGTTTTTGGCCAGATTTAATATAATTTTTTCAAGAGGATTTCTACTCAGTTTTCAAGAGCTTTCTTACTCATTTTCGAAAGTGTTTTTGACAAGTTTTAGTACTTCAAATCTACTTCTTTTCATTTGTTTCAAAGTTTTGAAAAATCAAAGAAAACAAGTTTTTATATCATCTCATATTCTAGTTTCAAAATTCAAATTTTTATATCATTCAAGAAGTTTTCCCAAGTGCTTTCTTTTGTGCTTCTTTTCTAAAATTTTTGTTTTTCTGACAAACATGAGTTATTCATTGTAAAATATATTCTCTAGAATCTTATATCGTAAAATGTATTATTTGTGATCTTTGCAGTCACCAAGTGTTATACCCTTATTTTCTCATTGACTTTGTGCCTTAAATTTGTACTTCCCTCTTGTGTAGAGGAGTTGCTTTGTGTCCATCTTTTGTATAGAGATTTTTAGCTTTGTGTCTCCTCTTCTGTAGAAGATTGAAGTTTGTATCTTTTATGGTGTTTCTTAGTGAAGATAATAGAAATCCTTCGCGTGGTAAAGGCGAGGGCGTAGAGCTTGGTGCTCGAACCTCGAAACATATATTTGTGTTTGCATTTGGTTATCTCTTTAAACTCCACTCTCTTTATATTTTGCATTGCTATTATTGTTTACTTATACACGCTTGATATTGTCTGTATGCTAACACTTGTTATATTCCAAGAGAGCTATTGAACCACCTCAACTCTTATAAAAGTGGAATCTTAAGGAGAAGTTCTAGAGCGGAGAAGTTCTAGAGCCCTTCACCGAGAATTCAGTTTCACTCTTTGGATATTTATTGTGTTAGGGTAAAAGTTTTTAATTCAGTATTATTGATCATTAGATTAGCAATACACCTATTCACCCCCTCTAGGTGTACTCTTATATTTTGTAGTAAACATTATGATTATTGTGTTTATTATTAAGTTATTATACATGTACACTCTGCACTTTATGTATTCAATATAGAGTCTGTTCCTGTATATTCACAAACACCATAATATGATTATGTATGTTTGTTCCTGTGTAAATATTCACTTTAATTACTGTCATCATTAGTGCTACTCTTAGAATTGACCTTAATACCTGACACCTGTTAATAATACAAACTGATTTCAATAGTACATATCAGATCTTGTACCTTAGCTCATATTACATATTAAAAACTTGTTAATGGTTATAAAGGTTTAAATGATAATATAATATTATAATGTTAGTTGATATATATGTAACACTCCCTGATTTACATCGTATTGTTTTAATCATATAATGTTTGATATTGAAGGGGTAACACTGTTCTAACATGCTAGGTATTACTGTTATGATGCAGATACAAAAATTGTAATATACAAACTAATTGTTAGTCTAGTTATATTATACCATTGTTATTTAGACACCTATTATAAATTATCGTGATTGCATGCTTTTATAGAATTATTGCTTCCCTCATTTTACTACCCACTAGGTCGCTTTCTGATGATACTGAGTTTGCATGCCCAAGTAAGAGATCCAAGATATTATAATACCTAATATTTCACAGGATACAAATAGAAAACTCGTCACCTATATTATTTATAGGTATCATTTTTCTATTTTTATTTATTTATTTACTCATGTTTTCATATATATCCTAATCACTGACCTTTTTTGCAGGTATGCTTGTACTTATTTGATGATGGAATATTTGTGTATATTGTGTTTATTCCGTGTACTGAGGCCTAGCACATATATGCGGGATATTTTTCATGTGTATATGCGTCATCGACTCTCGACACATCCTTACTATTGTATATTTTGAAAAGCGAGGCGCGACACTATAATTGATTGTTTAATAAGTTATCTCTCCCCTTCTTCCCTGAGGATGTAGGCATGTTACTATACCTCTTTAAATTTGTGTTCCTTGCTTGCTTTTTGATTGTTTGGTTCGTGCAATATTGGTTTGTGATTGCCTCGGTGTTTGGATCACTGATCTTGGCAAGATTGGCACATGATGGACTCCTTCGGACACAATAAGTGGTGTTAGAACTCTTCAGGTTCAGCGTGGGATCGTGTGTCAATTCCAAGAGTATCGTGGTCTGTTCAGCAGAAAACGTGTGTTGACCTCGGAGCGATGCTTGGACTGTTCGTGGGATCATGTGTCAATCTCAAAACTGCATTTTGGATTGCTTGTGGGATCGAATTTGGTGGAGTAGATCACTTCAGAAACTCATTTAGGATTTCACTTTGAGATAAAGGTTCTGTCTTTATCTAGTTTGGATCTATTTTGATTTACTTTTTCATATTGTGTTTGGCATCTTTTGGAGGAGATATGGCCAGGTAAATCAGTCCAAGGTGAAAATTGACGTTGTAAAGTTCGATGGCATGAACAATTTTTGGATGTTGAGGTGTGAGGTTATGAATGCACTGATGACATCAAACTTGAAGATACTCTATGTTTGGAAGAAAAGCCAGAGGGGACTTCTGAAAAGAATTGGGACAAGATGGGATAGCGTATTGTGTCATCAGGTCATGTTTGACACAATACATCAAGTATCATGTAATGTATGGGACTTTCGCAAGGAAGATTTGAGAGATCCTCAAAAGAAAGTATTTGACGAAGACCATCGAGACTTAATTGCATATGAAGAGGAGGCTTCACCGCTTCTAGTTGAAGAGAAGACTCTCCATTAATGATCACATGAATAACTACATGAAGCTCCTTGCAGACCTAGTTAATGTGGATGTGGGCAATCGAAGAAAACAGGGCATCGATTCTTTTGAAATCTCTTTCTAATAAAGAGTATGAGACCTTCATCCTAACCTTAATCTATGATAAACAATCACTTAACTATAGTGATGTGTCAGCTGCTATTATGAATCACGAAGTAAGGAGGAAGGACGAACAATCTTCTTCCAGTAGCAAAACAGTAGAGGCGATGACAGCAATAGGGATGACTTCCAATCATCGAAAGGGTAAGGGAGATTACGGAAAGTCCAAACTGGTAGTCGTGAAGATTTGAAGAAGTACCAGTGTGCTTTCTGCAGAGAAAGACATTGTAAGATTGATTGTCCAAAGTTTAAACCAAAGGAGTCTAAATCAAAGGCCAACATCGAACAGGCGCATGGTAATAATTCTGACTTATCCGGCTATTCACTTTTTATCATTCCTATTGGTTGTTGTTCAGAGGAATCTGAGTAAATATTGGATACAAGTGCTTCCTCTCACATTTGTCCCAAACGGGAGTGTTTTGCTAGTTTTGAAAAACTAGATAAATGCTTGGCGACATTTGACAATGGACATACATTCCAGATTGAATGGGTAAGTACAGTTCGTATCAAGTTATTTGATAGGATGATAAAAGAGCTGAAAGATGTGAGGTATGCATCTTAGTTGCAGAAGAATTTGATTTCACTTGGAGTTTTGAAAGCGCAGGGCCTAAGAGGGACTCTTAGAGAAAGTGTTCTCAAGATGTCCAGTGGCTCATTTGTAGTTCTGAAGGGTATTTAGCATAACAACTTGTACTATTTGAACAGTAGTGTAGTGACTAAAAATTAGACATCTTTAGAACATTTGGAAGACGACTCTACCAGGTTTGGCAGATAAGGCTCAGAAAGGTTTGAACTCCTTGGAAGCATTTGCAAAGAAAGGATTATTGAAAGGTGCATTTACCTAAAAATTGAAAATTGGTGGATATAGTGTTCTAAACAAGAAGACGAAAGTGAAATTTGGTACCTCAACTTACCGCTCAGAAGGTCTTCTTGATTATGTTTACATAAATATTTGGAGCCCTAATAAGACTGCATCACTTTGAGGCAATCAATACTTTCTCTTTTGCTGATGACTTATCTAGGCATTGTTGGGTATAAACTATGAGATAAAGATTTGAATTCTCAGGTATGACAGATGAAGTGGAAGAATATGATGGAGAAACAAACTGGTAGGAAGATTAATGTGTTCTAAATTGATAATATGGGGAGTACAAGGATTAATTCTTACAATTTGAACAGAATAATGGGATTGATATTCACTTCATAATTAGAAAACATGGGGTGGCTAAGTAGATGAACATTTCTTTGTTGGAGAATGTTCGATCTTTCTTGTCTAATGCACAATTAGACAAGTCATTTAGGGCTGAGGTGTTAAAATATACTAGCCATCTCATAAGATTGTCGTCGACTGCGATAAATAGTAAAACTCCGTTGGATATTTAGTCAGGTGGAGCTACTAAGGACTATGGTTTGCTGCGGGTATTTGAATGTTTGGGCCTACTTCAGTATCAAAGATGACAACTTAAATATGTGAGCAAAGAAGTTTGTGTTTTTGGGTGTTAAGAGGAATATGAAAGTTACAAGCTATGGGACCTCAAAAATAAGAAGATTGTGTTGAGCAAGAATGTCACATTTAATGATACTTCATTATTGAAGTCTACTATCTCTCAGCAGGTGGAGTGTTTGAAGACAAAGGATGTATCACAGTGGGTGAAAGTTAATACTACTCCACGATCTCTAGTTAGATCGGCATAGTTGGGATCTCACCGGATGTGACACCGGGTGGAGATCATGTAGCTGTGATGGATACTGAACAGGCTGAATTAGTTGCAGTGAAAGAAACCAAGTTCAATACACAAAAGTAAGTGAGGAAACTTGAATCTCAAATTTGCGAGCTAGACAAGCTCAAATTGAAGGCCGTTGTTCTCCATGACAGTGTTTGTAAAGAGGCTTATATGGCTCAGCCAGTTGGGTTCGTTACTGCAGATTCAGATTTAATTGGTTGAGCTCGGTAGAGCTCGTTTGGATGAACTACGAATAGCTTGATCCTTTGGACGAGGGGTACATAGGCAACCACATTGGTACACCCCGATGGAGTCGACATGGTGCTATATTGTATTTAGCTCAAATTTGATAAATCTTTACCGAGGTGGAGAATTATGGAAAGAGACTGTAAAATCTTGTTAGTAGAATTTTTTAACTCATCGAAAATGACAACGCAGATATCGGAGTTCAACAGTGCTTGTAGAAACTATATTCTCAGCTGAAGACAGAGGGTCGATCGATCGGCCATACTCACAGACGTGCGCAAAGAACGTGTGGTCGACCGCTCAGAGGAAGCAGCGACAACAGAAAGAGTCAGTCGAAGGAGTCGGTCGACCACCTGGTCGACCAACTGAGATTTAACAGAATTTGGGTTCAAAGGTTTTGCCGAGCGGTCGACTGAAACGCGTGTTCTGGTTGTTTTCCTATTTTGATTCTGAGTTCGTTTCTGTTCCAAATTTAGGTCTATTGGTTTTTTTCTTTCAGGGATTCTCTGGCTATATATATAGGGGTATTGTCCCTATGTATGGTATCGTATAATTAATTATTTAATAAGGTCTCTCTCCCTTTCTGCCCCGAGAATGTAGGCAAGTTGCCGAACATTATTAAATTTGTGTATTCCTCACTTTCTCTTTGATTGTTTGGTTCATGCAATATTGGTTTGTAATTGCCACAGTGTTTAGATTGCTGATCTTGGTGAGATTGGCACGCGATTGACTCCTCCGGGCGGTACAAGGAGAAAAGAGGAGCAGCAACAATAAGAAGAGGAAAAAAAAATAAAGAAAGGTGAGATCTTTGTTACTGTTATCTTTTTCTCTTGCCTCTGGTTTTTCCATATCTTTCTGTCTTCCCACTTCCTCTCCATCAGGACGATGTTTGCCGGCTCTGACAAGCTTTATGCTCAAATAAAAATAAGCTTTATGCTCAAATAAAATAAGCTTTATGCTTGAAAATGAGAGGTCTTTATTGATGAAAAACATGAGCTTTATGTTTAATGAGATGGATTAATCTTTATGCTTAAAAACAAAAGAGCTTTATTGCTCAAAGAACAAAAGCTTTACGCTCAAAAAGAAGATATGAGCTTTATGCTTGAAAACCAAAGACTTTAATGCTCAGGAACAGGGCTAAGCTCGATAAAAAGAAACAAGCTTCATGCTTGAAACAAAGGATCTTTATTGCTATAAAAACATGAGCTCATGCTCAATGAAAACAAGCTCTACGCTTGACATCAAGAGAGCTTTGTTGCTCAGAAAAAATAATAATAAAGGAATACTGAATCAAACAACACTTCATAAGAACCTGAAAACTTATTTAGTCAAGATCCTTAATTCAAACCCTTTAACATACAAACTACTAAATTCATATCCGAGTCAGCTTCTCAAAATGTTTACTCTTGACTTGATCTGACCTCTGTGGTGAGAGATATGCTAATAAACCATGGATTCAGAAATTCCAACACAGTAATTTTCCTACATCTGAAATTTCACAACTTGTTTTAATTTTGCAATCTGGATCAAATATCTTCAAATAATATATCATTAGATCCGTATTCAAGTTCACTTTCCTATATTTTTTTTATCTTGGATCGACTCGAACAACTTCCCTACATCTAAAACTTCACACATTGTTTTAGTTATGTAACCTCAATCAAAAACATCTTCAAATCATATATTGTTGGCTTCGTCTTCAAGTCAACTTTCATAATTTTCTAGTCTGATCCAATCCTACTTTTATGATGGGAGATAATGCTCTTAAACCACAGCAGATCCAGCTCAAAAATCCCACTCCTAACACCATCTATTACACTCAAATAAAATGGACTGTGATGTTCCTATACTAAAATCAAGTTCAAATTCAAAATGGACCGTGCCGTCATTAAACTAAAATCAAGCTTAAATTCAAGATGGATCGTTATGTCCCTAAACTAAAAATCAAATTCAAATTTGAATTCGGATCGTAATCCCTAATTTCGAATTCAAAATCCAAATTCAAGAAATGACCTCTAAGTATCTGAATACAGTGGAGCAGGAAGGATCGAGCTTGGCGGTCACGGGAAGGAAAGGAAGAGGAGAAGTAAAGAGAAGTCTGGGTTTATCAAAGACATGTCACTTTTATCAAAGGAAATGTCAATGAAAAAATGACTGCAAGTATCGACAAGAGTGGTTGAAGAAGAAGAGTCAAGTTGCGGAGGCAGACGGGGAGTTGATACCGAAGTATTAATGGCTTCTTATGTTGAAGACAACACTTCTCAAGGTAAAAGAAAGATATTTGATTCGAGTAGTACGGTTCATGTATGTTCCTAAAGGAGTTATTCAACAACTCTTTAGTTGTAAAGGAGGAAGAGATTGTCAAGATTGTGGATGGCTCGACTTGTAAGGTCATTAACACTGGGACAATCAAGGTTACATAAAGAAATGAGACGGTGCATGCTCTTGAGGCGGACCAGTATGTCTCGGAGTTACGGTACAATTTAATATCTATAAGGGTGCTCGATGAAGAAAAATGACGGATCCAAGTGCAACAAGACGTCGTCACAGTTATCCAAGGAGATTGGGTAGTTTTGAAAGGAGAGAAATGTGGAGGGTTATACGAGCTGAATGAAGGAAACTCAGTTCGAGGTGGAGTTTCAGGGATAAGCTTGGAAAGGAGCTCATCGCGAGATGGAGTTTCAAGGAAGACTACAATGGTACATGTACTGGGTCAAAGTGTTGCGGAAAGGAGAAATGGTGCATTCGGGAAAGGCCCGAGATGGCCCAAGCCATGGTGGTAAATTTGCTAAAGGCGGCGGGGAGAGGGGCAAGAGTTAAAATCTTCACGTTATGGTTACAACCTAGAAAAGAATTAAGTTAGCACTCTAAAATCTCAGATATTTTACTAAAGGCATGAAAAGCAAGTCGAGGTGGAGATTGTTATGATTTTGAATTATTTTCAAGAAGAGATGATGGTCCAAGAAAATTCAATTGAGTTGGAGAAGACGATGACTTGAAGTAGAAGAAGCAAATCATAGTGAAACAGTTTCCTTTTCAGGTGCTTACGAGTTTCCTTTTTTAGAGGAGTACGAAAAAGATTCAGATTCTAATCAATAAAGGTTTGTTTCTAAAGATTGAAGGAGTTAGCATTATTTTAGATCAAGAAGATCAACTCCAAATAGAGTTGATGAAGATTCTTCAAGCATCCATTGACCAAGATCATCTCATAGCCTAAAAAACAGTTGTATTATAAAATCCTATAAATAAAGGTTGCAACCCAGTATTGTAAATCAATCTCAAGAAAAGAGATCAGAAGAAGCCAAGAAAGAGAGGAGTAAGGTGCAGATGTATAGAGAGAAGGTATACTCTTATAATCTAGTCTAGATTCAAGGGACGGTGAATACTCTAGTGGGTTCAAGAGGAAAGTTAGATCTCTTGGTATCAAGTTTATTAATAAAGCTCGCACAAGTTCTCACCCCATGGACGAAGGCCAAGTTTGGGCCGAATCATGTTAAATCCTCGTATTATTTTTTATTGCTCTTTTGTCTAGGTATTAGTAGTTTGCTTTACAGCAATTTTTTTTGTAAGTATTTTCATATTGCCAAGTTCCTCAAATGTCGATCTCAGGAATAACAATTGGTATTATAGCGCCAATTTGTTACAACAAATTACTCCCAGAACCATGAGCCTCCCTTCAGTTGATGTGAGGTAGCAAACTAGCTGCCACCTCATATCTGTCCACATTGCTGATGCGTACCTTCGTGTGGTCTGCGAACCCCCTCCACCCCCTCACACCCTTGTTGTGACTTTGCTGAGGGTTTTACGAACATTGCAAAAGCGAGACCCTTGAACCTTTCATCACACATTAAGCTTGTATAAGATTTTTGCAAAACATAAAAGAAAATAAAAATATAAGAGAAACAACATTACATGGTTCGACTAAATCCAGCCTACACCACGGGGGGATCATCGAGAGAGAGATGCATTATAATATATACAGTAAATTAGAGCAATGATACACCCAACCCTTTTTTCCAATACAAGATGAACATTAAGCATTCATCTCAACAACGGTTAAATCCACAAATTGACGAGGAGAACTTTTTTTATAGACAAATCAATCACCCATTGATGTCGGGGATCTTTTCTTAGTTTGATCTACGGACAAGAATTCTAGCTCTCTCAATTCAATCATTCCCTGTCTCCTCCTTGATCTACACCTTTGCTTTCAGAAGTTCTCTTCTCTTCCTCTCTCTCTCTCTCCCCCTCTCAAGTAAACTCTAAATTATCAATCCCTTATAAAGAGTTCAGACAATACTAAACATTAAGAAATATCTCAATTGAGCCTCGAAGAAATAAATTCATTGTGAAAATCCATTTGATAGTCATGAGACCCATTTTTAAAATAAGACACTTTCACAGTAATCCTCTTTCACTTTTTCTCTCACTCTTGCCTTTTTGGTTGTTAATTTTGTCTATATGAAGATCTGATTTTACAGGTGTTAATTTTAAATAACCATATTTATTTTAGGACGTTTAATAAATTTGCTAGAATCCCACTTAGATAATTTCCTTTGATGAATTAAAAATTAATAGAAAATTTTCGATTGAGAGAAAGAATCTCAAATAAAAAAAAAAATTCAAATTCATATGCACTTGTTGCACATATATTCGATTCTAAATTCTGAATAGTCCCATGCTGGTCATCGTGCATATAATATATGCTAACATAAATTTTAGTATTATTATTAATTCATTTAAAAAATAACTATTTAATTAACGGTAACTTCAAGTTTTTTAACTAAATGTGTTTTGTCTTGTAATTGGTTTAGCTAGTTGCAATTATAAAGATATTTGTATTCTGTAAAAAAAATAGAGCAGAGGAAATTAAATACCTAAAAGAGCAGTCGATGAAAAATAAATAAATGAACAAAAGGAATGAATAAGTTAGAGAACAAAGTAAAAATTTCATAAAAAAAAGAAGAAAATAATAGTAGAAAAAAGAATAAGAAACAAAATGTTAGATCTGACAACTAATCAATGTCACAGATCTAACTGGCCGGGTCAGTGAATATCAGGCGTGATGTTTCCGTTCAATAGAACGTTTCTTAATAACAAAACCACCTTTCAATTACCTTTCTTAGTTAAGCACCAATTAGACTGACATTAATTAGTCTCAGTATATAGTAATATTTATGAACATAAATATTCTAGCATAGCCCTGTAGAAAGAACGTTAGTTCAATTGTACAGTAAATGAAGTGAGGTACGCATGTAGTGAATCTCCTTAAGACAATTACGTCCCCCGCTACGATGCTAATGGGTTACTGGACGCTGGTCTCCCAAGATATAACACTCCTTCATGGCTTTTGGATAGCAACACCGATTCACCGTACAGTCGAGCCATAGTTAATCAGTACATTCACTAGTTAGAATTCAACGCAGGAAGTCAAAATAAATTTCAGGGAGTATATTTGTCTTAATATGGAGGATTATTCCCTGTAAGGAAAAGGTGGGAGAGAGAAGATTTTTTGTCTTAGGAAGCAGGAGGGAGAGAGAATGGTCTATATGTTTCTTTGTTTAGAAATCACGAAGAGGACCGTTGCAGCAGTTCTTCTGTCCAACTGCATGTTTCTGTGTTTAGAAATCACAGAGAAGACCGTTGCAGCAGTTCTTCTGTCCAACCACGCACGCGGATTCGAAGGGATCTGCATCCAACACTCGTGACCCTTTAGCACCCGTGTGGCCCGGTCCAAAAAGAACTGGATCGAGTTATGCCCAGACTCCGGCAACAGGCGGGCGGTGGCGCGTGTAGGCATGGTTTCCCCCAAATGTGTACGAAAACTCCTAGTACTCAAAGGGCACACCTTTGTTCCCATCTTTCCATATAAACACTTCAAATTTTCACTCCATATCCAATGTGGAGCTAAATGTTTTAGCAACCTTTAGTCCCCTTTAGCTATTGAATTAGGTTAATTTTGACTTGAATATCTCATTCATTCGATAACAGAATTGAACATGTGAATATACCACGTTCATCCCTAATGAAAAGAGAACACACTTCAATCATTATACGGTTGATTCTACCAACGGATCTCGCCTTAATTCAGCTCAAAGATTCACTTAAATTCTTCGTTTTCCTAACAGAAAAAGTGAATGAAAATTTTTGAAGAAAAAGAAAAAAGCCAAAAATAAAAGAAAAAAATAAAGGATAAAAGTTATGGAAAGAAAACATCAAATTAAATTAAAATCCAGAAACATAGCTAAATAGAAATATAAAAAAGATAGTTTTTTTGTTCACCTCTACCAACTTAGAAGTGGGAGTCTGACAGCACCATATTTGGAGGAGAATGATTGAAATGCCTGCGACATGCTTTATACTAGCCATCACTAAATCCTTGTGGACATACTTTCACTAAAAACAAAATAAAATGTTCTGGACTTACTAAATGTTGGAGTTATGAAAGTAATTGCCAAACCTGAAGTCTCTAGTTTAACGATAGTAAAACCAAATGGTACCAAGAACCCAAGGTATCTCTTTACTAAATAAGTAACATTTATATTTACTCAATATAATTAGTGTGACAAGTACCTTATTTGTGCTAAGCCGTTTATAAAGAGTTATATGGTGCATTTATAAAGCAAAACATTGCAAAGCAAAAATAATCTTGCTTCCACACACTTTTTGCAATGACAGTAGCCGGTGAGTGTGTTTGTGTGTAGCGGTACTTGTGAAGAGATTCGGTTCATGTGTGTGAACTACACACAGACATATTATAAAACTGTCAATTCTGTATTGACACGTGGATAAGATGTCGGTTTTCAAGGAGACTGACCTCTTATAATATTATAAGAGGGTCAATCTCATGTGTCAATGCAGAATTAGTCCTTTTATAATATGTGTGTGTGGATCACAAACATGAACCGTACCCCACCAGTCCCCCGTGTCAACGCGTTTTACACCTTGTGAAGGTATACTAACCCAGTAGTAGCCAAGAGCATTGAAGTTAGCAAAGGCCCAACACCTCTCTCTCTCAGTTCCCTTTCCTATATTATGCTCTTCAACCAGTGTCTCCAACAACGTGTTCCATCCTCAGGTGTAAGCTGATCGAAAATAACTGGAACAATTGGTACGTACAGTTGTGTGCACTATTCTATTCTATAGATTTATGGGAGCTTATAGTAGATGGCTAGGAGCCAATGTCACAGGAAGAAGAGGCAACTATGACGAGGGAGTTGAAAGATCAACCCAGGAGTTTCAGGAAGAAGGATGAACAAAGCGTTTTACACCATTTTATTAAGGTGTGAAAGAAGCATTATTCGATATCGTTGCAACAACTTGAACATCAACAGAAGCATGAAAGCTACTGCAAAATACGCATAGAGGAGTTGACAGGGTAAAAACTGTCCGGCTCCAAACGACACAATGAGTATGAAAGTTTGGATAAATGAAAGATCTCGAATCAATTTGAATATCATTCAAGAGATACGGTGGTGCTTTATCAGCTTAGGGCGTTTATGTTTTCTATAATGTGCCCGTAAGTGATAAAATACGAGTAAAACCGTTTATGACCGTAAGTCGTAAAACTTACTTGCAGTCTAAACAGTTAATTTTGTGATTATGTAAATATCACTTGCAACTCACTTGCAGCACAAATAATAAATTTTATGATCATACAATCTGTATTGTAGACACTTGTAATTAAATTAATATTTGTTTATTATTAGATTAATCTTTTTAAATTATGAGAAATTTTTTTTAATTATTACATTAATTTTTTATTAATTGGTCTAATATTTTTATTATTAGAATTTTTATTACTGAATTGGTAATATTTTATATAAAATTAATAGTTTTATTATTAAATTAATTATTTTAATTTTGAAAAGTAATATTTTAATTATTGAATTTAATAATATTTAATATTAGATTGAAATATTAAATATTTTTAATAATTAAATTACTATTAATATTTTAGTAACGTAATACTTTAATTTTTTTAATATTAGTATTTTATATTTTTATTATTTTTAATTTTTAATTTTTAATTTTTATTATTTATTTTATATTTTTAATATTTTAATATTTATGTTTTTTAATATTTATATATTTATATATTTTTATATTTTTTATATTTAGTATATTTAAATAAGCAAACAATTAGTTTTTTTGTCAGCTTTTCAACTTACGACTTCTCAAGTACTAACCAAATACCGTAAAACACAATATATTTTCTCACTTACAATTTTATATTATCAACCAAATACCGTAAAATTTACTTACATAAAACTCACTTACAACTGTAAAAAAATTTACCACTTACGACTTACAGTCACTTACAGCGACTAAACACCCCCTTAAATAAGATGGTGAAGGACAGTCAGATGTCACCATAATGGAAAAAATCATGTGATGTGATCTTTATATCCGAAGTTTGATTATTTAGTTTTAGCCATTGAAAAAGCATATGATTTTGAAGAAATGTCATAGATGATCAAATGGGTTCTCCAGCATTCTTAGAAGCATATGCAGCGAAAAGTCATCTTCAACAGGTGTAGAGTAAGTTCTAGTGTCAAGTCTAACTCTTATCACTGACAATGAAGAAATTTTTCCGCCAGTGACTCGGCTTATCGTAGTTTGGAGCAACACCATTGCAGTTGGTGTTTATTTACTGTGTTGAGTCGAGCTACTAGCAGAAAAACTTCTTTGGAGTGAGTGCCAAGAGTCAACCTGAACTTGCTCAACCCTTGTTAAGATGTTGTGATTTCAGGGGTCGCTCCCACGACCGGCTCGATTAGGACGGTGCAGCGAAACGAACCACAGTATATACTAAAAGGCAACGTGAAGAAGAGATAAAAAAGATATTCCAAAATAGATAAAAAGCTGATACACAATATAACGTGGTTCTACTGATCAAACAAATTGTGTGTATGTCCACAAGAGAAGGGGGGAGAAATTTTATTAAAACTTTGAGGGAATACAATAAGAATTACTTACACCTCATACTGAAAAGATTACAAGCCCTTGATGGTCGTCAAGAGCAGCGAATCCTTGTGGTTAAATTTCTCTCACGAATCACTCATTTAGATGAATTATACTCTTAGAAATTACAAATTCATTGAGATTCTTTTAGAATACATTGAAGGCCACCGATAATGGGTTATTTATAAACCATAAAACTCTCCTAATCCTAAACAAATTCTATCAATACGAACAATCACCGCCTTAGAATAAAGGAAACTCGAATCAAATTTGGACTTAAAACAAATGCAGGAAAGAAAACTGTCAGATCTGACATTAATCGACTTGGTCAGGGTATTAGTCGACTAATACTTGTTGGTCCAAAAGGTTACACTCTCCATTTATTGAGTTTTGATGATGACAAACCAAATTAGTGCTATTTGGTACTAATGAGTTTGTTTAAGATAAGTTTCAGCTTAGTACCATATTTGGAGGCCACTGCTTAGCTATTGCAACAACTTCTAGGTTTCATGAAGCAAAGAAGGCATATTGCATATCAAGGAAGGAACATAGAAGAAGGGGCTCTAGCAAGGCATAGCATGGCTCAAGACTTGAAGATTGCTCAACAAGATTTGTTTTTAGTTTTATAGGTTTAGAATTTTGTTAAAGAATGAAGGATAGGTTTGAAGCTCAATCACACACGTTTTTGCGCACATATTGTTTCTAAGATGATTTTCTATAAAATGTACAAAAATATTTTGATACAAAATCCTCTGCCTACAAATCAATTTTTATGTTTTATACTTAGTACTATTTAAAGATATTTTTCATAAAAATCAAAGTCTTTTCAAAATTGTGTTTTAAACTTAACTTTTGATCTAAGCCGGTCGACCGCACCAGTCGACCGTGCCTGTGTCAGTCTTGTCCGGTCGACCGGACAAGTCGACCGTGGTTCTGGCAGATGCACGTATCAGTGTGCATGTTTGCCGGTCGACCGGGCGGTCGACCTGACTGTAGTAGCTTTGCTCTCGGGTTTGTTGGGTCGACCGGGCGGTCGACCGTTTGCCTGTAACGGCTCTATTTTTGAATAGGCGGTCGACCGACCGGTCGACCGGACTATCCGTTGAACAGTAAACGGCTATTTTTTGGCTGTTTTAAATTTTGTCTTTTTGTGTTTAAAATTAGTTTAAGGGATATATTTCAAACTTAATACTCTCTGATTAATCCTAATTATGTTTTATCCCTAAACCCTAGCCCTCTCCTATAAATAGGGGTGTTTGGGGAGAGATTGTTTACAACAATTAATTGCAAGAGAAAAATTCTAAAAGTTTCCAAGTTTAAGGCTTTCAAAAGATCTTGGTTTTTATGCTGAAATTCTCTCATTTTCTGAATTGTTTTTCAAAGGAATTCTCTGATTTCATTTTCTTTTCTCCTTGCACATAAGAGCTTCATTCCTACTCATTGTTCTCTAAGGACCTTTTGTAAGGGAAGAAACATTTGAAAGAGAGAGTTTGTGGTCTTTTGACTACTCAGAAATTGCTTGTAATTGAGATTGTGGAGTTGGGTACTCCGGTGTAATTGTGATTTCTTTGTGATAGTGGAAGTAGCTAGAATCCTTCAGGGGAAGGCGGGGAGTAGAGCTGGGTGCTCGAACCTCGATAACATATCCTTGTGTTTGCGTTTGGTTTACATTCTTGCACTCCTTACTTTACTTTACTTGTACTTATTACTTGTTTATCATCATCATTGCTATATTTACTTGCTTTCATTCATCTTGTGAATCTTGTTGGGTGATTGTTACATCTTAATTTTTAATTTGTCCATTGATTAGCATTATCACCTATTCACCCCCCTCTAGGTGATTTTCAATTGGTATCAGAGCTTGGACTCTAGGTTTTGGCTTAACATCCATAGAGAGATCCTTAAAATTTGCTAATCAACATTTTCATTCATACATTCATACACTAGTAAACATGGCCGATAACATTAAAACTCCTCCTAAATTTGATGGACTTAATTTCCCTATTTGGAAGGTTAGGATGACTATATATTTGCAATCTTTGGGTAGCTTAGTGGCCAAGTCCTTGACCAAACCCTATGTAGCACCCGATAGTGATGAGAGCACTTGGACCGACTTCAACTTTAGAGAATATGAGGCTAACTCCAAGGCCCAAAACTCCCTATTAACCGCCTTGAATGAGGATGACCTTACACGGGTAATTCATTGCCAATCCGCCTATGAGATTTGGCAACATTTATTGGTCACACATGAAGGGACTTCACAAGTCAAGAGAGCTAAGATAGATCTCTTGAGGTCCCAATATGAGTCATTTAAAATGATTGATGATGAGTCTATTGATAGTATGATTACAAGATTTACTAAAATCACTAATGGTCTTTCTTCCTTAGGTGATGACATCTCCAACGATCAAAAGGTGCGGAAAGTGATTCGGGCTCTTCCGTCTTCATGGGAGATAAAGGCCACCACCTTAAAAGAATTGAACGACAAGGACGAGATGGACCTCATTAGTCTCATTGGGAACCTAAAGACCCATGAGATGGAGAAGAAGGCAAGAAAAGAGGCCACTACTTCAAAGAAGAAATCCATAGCCTTCAAGACTTCATCCACCAATGATGACGATGAAGAAGACGAAGAAGAAGATGAGGAGCTAACTCTACTTGTGCGGAACGTCAAGAGGTTGTACCGGAAGAACAAGCTCAACTTCCGGAGAAAATTTGAAGGTAAAGAGGAGAGAAGGATCATTTGCTACAATTGCCGCAAACCCGGACATATCATGGCGGATTGCCCGGAGTTCAAGAAGAAGATGACTTCCTCCTTCAAGCCAAAGAAGCCGGAGGAAAAGAAAGCATACAAGGCAACTTGGGATTCGGAAAGCGAGTCCGAAGAAGAGGTGGATACGGCGAACATGTGTTTCATGGCAAACACTCCTAAGGTAACCCCTCAATCTCTTGATGATGAAGATGATGAACTAAGTAAGGAAGTTCTTGTACATGCCTTTGTTGAACTTTCTGAAACTTATGACAATAAAAAGATTGAATGTTTTAAATTACAAAAAGAAGTTGCTTTTCTTAAAAATCAACTTGCTATGGTTTCTAAAGAAAAGGATGATATTTCTTCTAATCTTATTTCTATTCAAAATGAGTTTAATACCTACAAGGTTTCTTGTAAGGGAAAATCTCCTATTGTTGATGAAAAAGAAATTTCCTCTTTAAAAACTAAAATGGTTGATTTTGAAAAAGTTTTGAAAGATTGTGCTTTTAACACTAAGAAATTTGAAGAAAAGTTTTCAAAAAGCACACCTCTCATGCTAAAAATTCACATGCTCACACTACACATGCTAAATCTTTTCATGCTCACAACTCTCATGCTCACAAATCACACACTCATTATGCTTTCAAATATGGTAGAGTATATTGATGCACATATTGTGGTAAGAATGGACATTTAGCTAAATTTTGCTATGACCAAGTTAATAGATCAAATAATCTTGTTTGGGTTAATGAAACTAACCCTCTAGGACCCAAGAAAATGTGAGTACCAAAATCAAGTCCTAAATTATTTGATGTAGGTACACACCAAGGCTCCAAGACGTAGGGAGCGGTGGTACCTTGATAGTGGTTGTTCAAGACACATGACATGGGACATCAATAACTTCACAACCCTATCAAGGTACATGGAAGGTGGCACCGTCACCTTCGGGGATGACTCCAAAGGAACTATCATCGGTATAGGTAACATTCAAATTGGTGCATCTCCTATTATAGAAAATGTTGTTTTAGTAGATGGTTTAAAACATAATTTGCTTAGCATTAGTCAACTTTGTGACCGTGGACTTAAAGTTGTTTTTGATGATTCTTCTTGCAAGATTTTTGATGTTAAATCCGATGTTTGTATTCTTACCGGTTTTCGTGATAATAATGTTTATATTATTGACATGCTTAATTTAGATTATTCTACTAAATGCTTGAATGCTTTTGATGAAAATTCTTGGCTTTGGCATAGAAGATTAGGACATGCATCTTTTGACCATCTTGCTAGAATTAATTCTAAGGATTTAGTAAAGGGTATACCTTACTTGAAGTTTGAGAAAGACCGCATTTGTGGTGCGTGCCAACTTGGAAACAAACCAAGCCTTCCTTCAAACCAATTAAGGATATCATGACTACTAGGCCCTTAGAACTAATTCATATGGATCTTTTTAGACCAACACAAACTAAAAGTTTAAATGGTAGTAGATTTGTATTTGTTTTAGTTGATGATTTTTCCCGTTTCACTTGGGTTTTCTTCTTGCAAAATAAAGATCAAACTTTTTCTCATTTCAAAATTTTTCGAAAAAGGGTTGAAAAAGAAAAAGGCTTTTCGATTTTGAGAATAAGGAGTGATAGAGGTGGTGAGTTTGTTAACCAACTCTTCATGACTTATTGTGATGAAAAGGGAATCAAGCATGAAATGTCTTGTCCTAGGACTCCACAACAAAATGGAGTAGTAGAAAGGAAAAATAGAACACTTCAAGAGATGGCTAGGACAATGATAAGTGAATATGACCTCTCTCAATATTTATGGGCCGAGGCCGTAAACACCGCATGCTATATTTCAAATCGTATTTATGTGTGTAAGAATTCTTCCAAAACATCTTTTGAAATGTATCATTCTAGAAAACCTAATGTTGCATATTTTAAAGTTTTGGATGCAAGTGTTTTGTTTTAAATACCAAGGAGAATTTGGGTAAATTTGATGCTAAGACTTATGAAGCTATCTTTGTTGGATATTCTTCTACTAGCAAAGCATATAGAGTATTTAATAGATCTTCACATGCTATTGAAGAAACCATGCATGTTAAATTTGAAGAATCTAATGTGTTTGTTGAGAATGTTGTAGAGATTGAACCATTAGGTGAAAACATGGAGAAACTATCCTTGAAGGACTCACCCGCTCAAGAAGAAAAGCAAGAATCAATTGGTGATGTTCAAGAGGATAAAGAGGAAAGCTCTCAACCGCTTCCTAAAGCTTGGAGATACGCTACAAATCATCCTAAGGAGCTCATCTTGGGTGATGCATCTAAAGGAGTCACAACGCGCTCCAAACTCCATGACCTATGTGGTAACTTTGCTTTCATTTCTCATTTTGAACCCAAAGGCATTCTCGAAGCCGAGACGGACTCATATTGGTTGCTTGCCATGCAAGAGGAACTCAATAAATTTGAGCGCAACCAAGTTTGGCACCTTGTTCCTAAGCCCCACGATAGACCAATAATTGGTACTAAGTGGATCTTTAGAAACAAGATGGATGAGTCCGAAAATGTCATTAGGAATAAAGCTAGGTTAGTGGCCCAAGGTTACACTCAAGTTGAGGGAATTGACTTTGAGGAGACTTTTGCACCCGTAGCACGGCTTGAAGCCATACGGATGACACTAGCTTTTGCATCTTTCAAAAATTTTAAACTTTTTCAAATGGATGTGAAAAGTGCATTTTTGAATGGTTTTATTAATGAAGAAGTTTATGTTTCTCAACCTCCCGGTTTGATCATGTTCATCCCGATTTTGTTTTTAAACTTGATAAAGCTTTATATGGATTGAAACAAGCTCCTAGAGCTTGGTATGAAAGGCTTTCTAGTTTTCTAATTTCAAATGATTTTGTTAAAGGCAAAGTAGACACAACTCTATTTACTAAGCATGTTGATAATGATATATTAATTGTGCAAATTTATGTAGATGATATAATTTTTGTTTTACTAATGAGCTTTTATGCAAGGATTTTGAAAAGGTCATGCAACTTGAATTTGAAATGTCTTCAATGGGTGAGCTCAATTTCTTCCTTGGACTTCAAATCAAGCAATTACAAAACGGGACGTTCATAAGTCAAGCCAAGTACGCAAAGGAACTCGTAAAGAAGTTTGGACTTGAAGGCTCAAAGACTTGCAACACTCCCATGGCAACTACAACCAAGCTTGATAAAGATGACCAAGGTAAAAATGTTGATATTAAATTATATAGAAGCATGATAGGAAGTCTTTTATATTTAACGGCAAGTAGGCCGGATATCATGTTTAGTGTGTGTCTTTGTGCTAGATTTCAATCGTGTCCTAAAGAGTCCCATCTTATTGCGGTAAAACGCATTATTCGTTATATTAAGGGCACTATTGGGATGGGTCTATGGTATCCGAAAACCGGAGATTTCTCAATGACGAGTTATTCGGATGCCGACTATGCGGGTTGTAGAGTAGATGGAAAGAGTACTAGTGGGACATGTCAATTTCTTGGTAATTGTCTTGTTTCATGGTCCTCTAGGAAACAAAATTCCGTAGCACTCTCAACCGCCGAGGCGGAGTTGGTTGCCGCGGGGGCTTGTTGTGCACAAGTCCTTTGGATGAAACATACTCTCCTTGATTTTGATTTGCATTTTGATCATATAAAAATATTTGTGATAATACTAGTACTATACACATGACTAAGAATGCAAATCAACATAGTATGACCACGCACATTGAGATTAGATATCACTTTCTTAGAGATCATTTTGAGAAAGGAGATATAGATATTGATTATGTTTCTACGGATTTGCAACTAGCCGATATTTTCACTAAACCTCTTGATTTTGCTAGATTTTCGTTTATTTGTGGAGAACTTAATGTTTGTATTATTGATTAAACATGTGATTCCTAACCCTTTTTGATGTATGACAAAAAGGGGGAGAATAAGTTAGTGCATGATAAAAATAAATTTATATGGTCTTGGTTCCATATGAGTTTATATGAGTTTATATATGTTTTTGTTGTCTTGTTTTGTTTTCATGCGTTTTGAGAATTCTTGTGTTTTGTTAGTATCAAGAAAATAACATGTGATTTTCATTATTGTTTCAATTGGTTTAAATTGGTATCAAGAGCATATATGTTTTTATGTTTTCAATGAATTCTTGTGTTTTGAGTTTAAATGTTTTCTTTATATAGCATAATTTGAGGGGGAGTTATCTCCTCCCCTATATTTTTATCTTGTAGCCTATTTGTTTTGTCATCATCAAAAAGGGGGAGATTGTTGGCCCAAAAGGTTACACTCTCCATTTATTGAGTTTTGATGATGACAAACCAAATTAGTGCTATTTGGTACTAATGAGTTTGTTTAAGATAAGTTTCAGGTTAGTACCATATTTGGAGGCCGTTGCTTAGCTATTGCAACAACTTCTAGGTTTCATGAAGCAAAGAAGGCATATTGCATATCAAGGAAGGAACATAGAAGAAGGGGCTCTAGCAAGGCATAGCATGGCTCAAGACTTGAAGATTGCTCAACAAGATTTGTTTTTAGTTTTATAGGTTTAGAATTTTGTTAAAGAATGATGGATAGGTTTGAAGCTCAATCACACACGTTTTTGCGCACATATTGTTTCTAAGATGATTTTCTATAAAATGTACAAAAATATTTTGATACAAAATCCTCTGCCTACAAATCAATTTTTATGTTTTATACTTAGTACTATATTAAAGATATTTTTCATAAAAATCAAAGTCTTTTCAAAATTGTGTTTTAAACTTAACTTTTGATCTAAGCTGGTCGACCGCACCAGTCGACCGTGCCTGTGTCAGTCTTGTCCGGTCGACCGGACAAGTCGACCGTGGTTCTGGCAGATGCACGTATCAGTGTGCAAGTTTGCCGGTCGACCGGGCGGTCGACCTGACTGTAGTAGGTTTGCTCTCGGGTTTGTTGGGTCGACCGGGCGGTCGACCGTTTGCCTGTAACGGCTCTATTTTTGAATAGGCGGTCGACCGACCGGTCGACCGGACTATCCGTTGAACAGTAAACGACTATTTTCTGGGCTGTTTTAAATTTTGTCTTTTTGTGTTAAAATTAGTTAAGGGATATTTCAAACTTAATACTCTCTGATTAATCCTAATTATGTTTTATCCCTAAACCCTAGCCCTCTCCTATAATAGGGGTGTTTGGGAGAGATTGTTTACAACAATTAATTACAAGAGAGAAAAATTCCAAAAGTTTCCAAGTTTAAGGCTTTCAAAGATCTTGGTTTTTGTGCTGAAATTCTCTCATTTTCTGAAGTGTTTTTCAAAAGAATTCTCTGATTTCATTTTCTTTTCTCCTTGCACACAAGAGCTTCATTCCTACTCATTGTTCTCTAAGGACTTTTTGTAAGGGAAGAGACATTTGAAAGAGAGAGTTTGTGGTCTTTTGACTACTCAGAAATTGCTTGTAATTGAGATTGTGGAGTTGGGTACTCCGGTGTAATTGTGATTTCTTTGTTATAGTGGAAGTATAGCTAGAATCCTTCTGGGAAGGCGGGGAGTAGAGCTGGATGCTCGAACCTCGATAACATATCCTTGTGTTTGCGTTTGGTTTACATTCTTGCACTCCTTACTTTACTTTACTTGCACTTATTACTTGTTTATCATCATCATTGTTATATTTACTTGCTTTCATTCATCTTGTGAATCTTGTTGGGTGATTGTTACATCTTAATTTTTAATTTGTCCATTGATTAGCATTATCACCTATTCACCCCCCTCTAGGTGATTTTCAATACTATTGTCCCAAATCTTAGTCGACTACTCTGACAAATCCCGAGAACCCCAACCCTCTGATGGCCAAGCCTAGTCGATTATACAATATATTAGTCGACTAATTCAGGTGATTAGTCGACTATAACTTGATTAGTTGACTACTCCCATGCACAGATTCTTGTACACGTCTGCTCTTTGATTTTCGAGTTTTCGTCTACCTTCACAATGTATTCACGTCATAATCCTAACAAAAGATGACCTTCACTACATATACTTCTCGTAAATTTGAAGACAATTTTATAGATCATTTATCAAAATTTCCTCAAACTCGTGTTTTTTCAATGGTCAGAACCACATAATCGAACCTGGGAAGGCAGCTGCATGATCTTTTTGTTGATGATCTATCACCAATCAAACAATAGAGGAACACCGAGTCGAATCGGCAGCGGAAGCGGAAGCATAGACTATCTACAACTAGTAAGCAATCACCACACAAGTAAGAAACACAAGATTTAATGTAGTTCAGCAATGCGCCTACGTCCACGTGGAGGAGAGGAGAAATATTTATTGAAGAAAATATAAGAGTTACTATGAGATCTCTTTCACAACTCTCAATGCTGGAATTCTAAAATTTCTCTTTAATTCTTGACACACCTGCAAAAGGTCACCCCTGAGGGGTTTAGGCACATGAGATGATCCTAATCCAACACGAACTCAAATCACAATCTCCTTAGAGAGATAGGAAATCCGTATCCAAACCAAAATAGGAGACAGATCTGTATTAGGAAACTGTTAAAAAAAACCTTATTTCTTCTTTAATGAATATGAGGCACTCCAATTACTAACAATCTCCACCTTAACTCATGTTCATTAAGTTCCTCCGTAGATATTGGCCTCTGCTTCATTCGCCTTCCTTTCTCCCCCTTTTGTGACTTCACATGGCTCCCTCTCAAGAGCGCGTTCGCCGTTTTACCTTTGGAGAACCTTGATGAAGTTCAGAGATACTCCGAACTTCTCCACCGGGATGGTCTTCGTCATCATATCCGCTGGATTCTTCTTCGTGCTGATCTTTGTTATCATCCACGACCTACTGACGTATCTTGAAAAATTTCACATCAATATGCTTTGTTCGCTTGTGATACCTATGATCTTTAGTGAGATGAATAGCAATCTGGCTGTCGCAATGAATTGAACTGAATCTTATATAATACTGAATGTCTCAACCAATCCTCTCAACCACAAAGATTCCTTTGACGCCTCAACTGCAGCCATGTACTCCGCTGTCGTTGAAAGAGCAATTGTATCTTGCAACTCTGTGTTGACACTTACAAAAGACAAGATTCTTATTGGTCCGAACAATGTCTAAACTTGTTGACATTTACAAAAGACAAGTGACAGACGAGCTGAAGACCAGTTTTTCACCCATCTCCAAGGGACAAGGAAGCAACTTGGACTCCACTGATCCAGCAAGCAGACAGTGAACCCGGATTGTTTCTAAACAGACCTCAGCAGGTCTAAGGTGTTAGCACTTAGCATTACATGAGCCCAAAGGGATAGCCTCGCTTGAGAGGCTAATATCACTCGACTTCGCCTTGAAGCCATTCAAAGCCTCGCCAGGAAGCTAACTCGCAAACTTCGCCACAGAGGACTTCCAGCTCCGCCAAAGGGTTTCTTTCGGACTTCGCCAGAAGCTGCCTCTAGCTCCGCTACGAGCTCAATGCGGACGGCTCCGCTATGCATCTGCCACGGTCAACCTTTGACCAATCAAATCTCCGGATGAGATCGGATCCAATCAGATCAAATCTAATTAAGATCAAATCAGAGATCAAATTTGGCAGTTGATTGCCACAATCTCTTGACTCTTCTAAATGAGTAAGAGGATTAGGGGAAATCCTCCAACGATATGGAAAGGATCAAGAAGATCAACCGACCTGCCAATTCTAGCTTCGCAGAAGCTGATCGTAGCCTCGCAGCAAGGCTACTTTCCAGATTTTAAACAGATTCGATTCAATCTGTTTCCATATTTTCAAGGGACGATTATACCCTTGCTCTCCCTATAAATAGCCCGCCAGGGGTACAAGAAAGGAGAGGAGGATCGATCGATCAAGACACAGAAGCATACAAGAGGACTCCACAAGCAGAGGCTTCTTCAAAAGCACCGTGCGCTCTCGAATTCAGAGACCTTTTAGAGAATTGCTTTCTCTATCCAGGGTTGTTACCCTAACATCGTCCTTCTTCTCAAGGAATCTCCGGAACCAGGCGAGAAGGAATTCCTAATTGAAGGCGGTTTTGAGAAGCAGCAAGAAGGTTCTACCAACCTTCTGTTCTCTGATTCCCCGAACCAGGCGAGAAGGGAATCTCATCGCTCGCATCGTCAAAGGGACAAAGGTGGTCGCGCGCTGACCAGACTCCTATCGGCACACTTCTCCAGAATCTCTGAGGAGATCTACTTGTAATCTTTTTTTAGAATACTTGTAATTTAGCTCCTCAAACTCTTTTTTGTAAGTTTTCCCCCTTTGCAAACATCATGGAAAACAAGATGGCGATTCCGCTGGGGAGATTCTCCACTGCCGAGAATCAAGTGTCGCAATGCGACGAACAGACCTTCGGGTCTAACTCTGAATTCAGAAAAGCCGGTGCAGCCAGAGCTTCTCTGGCCAAATCTTCAAGGAAAGTATCTGCGGAGACTGAAAAGGTTCTCTATGAACCTACTGCGGTTATTTGGCGCAACAAGAAGCACGTCCACAGTCTGATTCTTTTACTTGCGAGAACTTGGTGGTTCAGTTCGATCAAGCAAGATTTGAAGAAGTCCTCTCTGGGGGTGGCCCAACGCTTCGAGCACGGAAGCATAGGAGGGTTTCCACGACCAAGGTTTCAAATCAGAAACCGGAAGCAGAATTCTGCCAACACCCCTCAGCCTCGCGTGTGGCTAATCAGGTTCCCTGCGAACCTAAGTCTCCTCTGCCAAGGCGGATATAGAAACCTAAACAGAAGTCTTCTTCGACCGAAGAGAAGGGCAAGATGCCTGTCTGCTCCAATCATAAAGTTACGACGGCAATCATACCGTCGTCCAATTCAAGGGCAGCGATGCCTCGCGCCGGCCTCGTTCTCATGAACGAAGCTCCTGTACCACAGCGTACGCGCAGGGTCTATGACCGCGAAGCTGAAACCAAAGTACCATCTAAGGCTAATTGCCTTCGCAACAGCATAGCGGGTAAAGCACCGCAGCATGCTCCACTTTCCAGTGCGTTAAGCACTAAGTTCGCGTCTAATGGCGAAGCTAGAACTAAAGCACTATTCAGTGCTAATCCCGGCTGCAGGGATAAAAGAAGCAGGACATCGCCCTATGCGCGATCCAAAAGAGCCTTTGCGCTCGATTGCAGGGACCCGACCGGGTCCGATTTGAGGAAATTGTTGACGGATAGACAAACCTCTTCCCCCTATTGCCAACACAGGGGATGTCAACTGCTGACACTCCACTCGGTCCATTGCCGGCTGGGACCAATCTCCGCCACGCCTCCAAGACGACGGTCGGTTTTTGATCGACTATCGGTGCAAGTCCCGGTGAAACATCGCAAAAGGAGCATCTCGCGAGATCTACCCTCCGCATCCGTCAACATGACCGGAAGAGGACAAGAGTCCCCAGATCCTGACTACAGCCCAGGCTTGGGCGAAGTCTTGGTGCATGAAGAGGAGGGTGTTTTCCGAAACACCAGATCTAGGGTGGCGATACCCTACAATTACGAGCAGCCTTCTTCCTCGATGGCCCTAGCCTCGTCACAGCCCACAAGATCACTCCAATCATCGGACGGAGAAGATGAAGATAGTGGGTACGCCTCTTCGGCGATAGTCAGTTCGGTGGGAACAGACAGAGCATCAGTCAATATGGCTGATAACGTCAACGACGATCTTCGTCGGCGCCTGGAAGCCCAGGAGCAAACTTCCAAGACTCAGCAAGAGGCTCAGGACAATATTCAACAGATGCTCGCTCAACTCCTCAATAACCGGAATAACAATGATGCCGGGAGCAATCGCGATGAGGAGGAACACTTCAGCAATGAGCAACCAAAGCCGGAGAAATCCAAGGAGGGTTCTTCCTTAGACGCCGAAGTCCTTAAGGGCCTCCAAGCTCAGATCGCATCCCTAGCTCAGAGGGATGAATTAAAGAAGGTAGGGACAGTACGTCCTTATCCGCTGGAGTGAGATTCGGTGCCATACCCACCGAAATTCAAACCGCCAACGCTGCATACCTATGATGGAAAGAGCTCGCCAAATCAGCACATCTACTATCCGGTCTCAGATTGGTAATGTTATAAGCAATGACGCCATAATGGCTAGGCTTTTCATTGGCACCTTAAAGGGGGTGGCGTTTGACTGGTTTCGCAGTCTTCCCCCGGCTCTATCAACTCCTGGATCGACCTGGAAACTCGGTTCCTCTCTCGTTTCTATGAGGATGATACCGAGGTAACCATGGACAAACTCCTCTCCACTGTGCAGAGGAAGGGCGAATCTGTCCGTGACTACATCGAACGGTTCAGAAACTTATCCTTGATGTGCCCAGCTGGGATGCCATTACCCATGCTCTTGCAGACATGCAGACACAACTTCCTAGACCAAGTAAAAGTTCGCATGGGGGCTGTCAAAGCCCACACTTGGAAAGAATTGGTCGAACAAGCTGAGATAGCCGAGAAGTCGGCTAAAAAGTTCGAACCATCCGCCCCTAGAGGCAAGTGGGGGATGAACAACAAAGGGCGTGGCGACCTACCGCAATCCTCTCAAGCTAAAGGCAAAGAGACTATGTCTGTGTAACTATCCAGAGATGTGCAGTCAAAGGCCAAGAAGAGCGGCTTCAACAATCAGGAGCCTAAGTTCCCTCCAAAGCAGTACTCGTTCAAAGACGATCAGGTGGTCACCATATTCCATCTGCTCCACAAAGGGAACAAAATAAAACTGCCAGATGCACGGCGTCCCAATGAGATAGGGCGCACAAACGACCCTAAATACTGCCTCTACCACAGGATGGTTCACCATCCTACTGACAAGTGCTATGTCCTCAAGGATAGAATTCAAGCCTTGGTTGATGCCGGGGTTCTGACGTTAAAGACGGAGCAAAAGAAAGTCACTGCCAATCTGGTGACTCTTGAGTTCGGCAAAGCCCCAAAAATCACAGTTCCCGACGGGACTTATTCCGTCCCTGCGCCACGGTTGGAAGTCAAACATCTCCCAGCTACAGCTCAAAACAATAAGGGTCTTGTTCCCTTAACATTGGAGACAGGAGAAGTCATGTGGATACATCCAGACCTCGTCCAAGACGTACAGCGGGATCCAAAGCAGCCCAACTCAAAGGGCAAGTCTTGCAATGTCATCTCCCTCCTGCCAGACGACGGCAATCTTACATCGGCTTCCCTCAGTGATTCCGAAGGAGAAAAGCATGCTTGCGCAGCGCAAGCCGATACGCCTCAGCAAACGGGCACCCGATCCGGAAAATCATACTTAAGGCAGTATGAAAAGTCTACTGACGAGATACAACAGCAAACGACGTCAGTACAAGTACCAGCACTCTAATCCAGCCAAAGGGAAAGAAAAACCTAAAGAGGTACGATTCGACCATGTGTTGAAGAAACCACCAGGCCAAGGGTTTGATACGCCCTTTCGGTTTGACATATTGGCTCAACTGGCCAATATCCCAGCTCGTATCACTATACACGAGCTCCTTCGCCTCTCGAAAGAGACAAGAGCACTCAGGGATGCGCTAGCCAATTCAGGATCATTTCTGACATGCATGCCTGAGATCCCTAACAACGACGTCCAGTCTTCCTGCCCAGAATGTCATCATGCACAATCAAAGGTGCCCGCTATTACCTTCACAGCGGAAGATATGCTTCTCAAAGACAACAAGCACGATCGACCTCTGTACTACACTGGATATATCGGTTCAACATGCATTGAGAGGGTACAAGTCGATCCGGGGTCCGCACTCAGCATCATCCCCAAAAGACTTCTCTACTTCCTCGGCATACCATTGTATAGGTTGTCCGCACCACTACTACAATATACGGTTTCAACGCCGGGAGCAGTCATCCACTGGGGAAAATTCGACTCCGTTGTAGAATCGGGAGCCTGAAGTCAGAAGTGACATGCTATGTTACTGATGCTGACACATCATATAACCTGCTGCTGGGACGGCCATGGATCCATGCCAATTGGATCGTCCCTTCCACCCTCCATCAATGCTTCAAATATGTTGAAGATGATGCGACAGTACGAACTGTCTTTGCTGAGAGGCAACCATTCAAAGGGGTGGAAAATTACTTCACTGACGCTCTCCTATATCAAGAGGCCGGTGAGCACTCAAAGAATCGCTGCCAGACGATGATGAAAGTGGCAACGAGGCGGATTCAGAATCCGAAACAGGCATGCCAGCTATTCTGATTGGTGAACCAATTATAGCATGTCTCAATAATCCCCTATGTAATACTCCTTCAGAGGATGAAGGAGAATGGGTAATTAATGATAATATTTCTTTTGATTATCCTGCGAGTATTGGGTTGATTAAATCCATTACGGATGGCTCTCTGCATGTGCCCGTACATGAGCCAAGTGTGGCCAGCACATCTGTGGAAGCTATAGAGGGGGCCACACTGGTGATCCCTCCGTCCAAACAAGGTCAGTCGCCGATAATCTTCGGTAGAACCCGGCCACGGGGATCCACAACTGCAGATCCAAGCTCAGATTTAGACGCCCCACAGTTCTTCATTCATTATGCGCGGCCAGCACGCCACATTATGAAGAAAATGGGATACGACTTGAAGCGTGGAGCAGGCCTGAATTTCAGAAAAGGAAGGCGCGGTTTGATGCGGAACCTTGTGCCTAAAGGGAAACCTGCAAATTACTATGATAGCACACACAGGGGGTTGGGATACGTTACACCCACATTATCAGCAACCGTTCAAGTCAAAGACGATGAACCGATTCCATCACATTCAGCCTCATCCTCCGAGTGGGATTCAGATGTCAGTATAGGAGGAATGTTCAAAAACCTCACTGCTAATATGACCTCAAGCAGTCAATTGGAGCCCGCAGAAGCCACTGACGAGGAGCAATGGGCCCAGCAATCAGACCTTCAATGGGAAAAGTGCTTCAAATCGCGCGAACCACCTACTGAAGACAAGGTGATGCAGGTCAACTTGGGTAATCAAGATAACCCCAAGCCCATCTTTATAAGTGAAAGCCTATCACTTATAGAAAAGAGGAATTGATAATGCTCGTGAAGGAGTATATAGATGTCTTCGCATGGAGCTACGAAGATATGCCCGGACTTGATCCACAGGTCGCTATGCACCGTCTGAACATCAAGACCGACGTCAAGCCAGTCAAACAGCAACAACGTCGGTTTCGCCCGAACATTATGGAAGCTATTGAAGCCGAAGTTCACAAGCTCATTGCATGTGGCTTCATCCGGGAAGAACAACATCCTGATTGGGTAGCTAACATCGTCCCCGTCCTCAAAAAGAATGGGAAAATACGGATCTGCATCGACTACCGTGATCTCAATACGGCCTGTCCCAAAGACGAATTCCCACTGCCCATCACCGACGTCATGATCGACAACACATGTGGATTCGAAAGAATGTCTTTCATGGACGGCTTTTCAGGGTACAACCAGATTAAGATGTATCCCGACGACGAGAAGCATACTTCGTTACGAACACCATTAGGGGTATACTGCTACACGGTAATGCCCTTCGGACTGAAAACGCCGGAGCAACCTATCAGCGGGCAATGAGTATGATCTTCCGCGATCATCTCCGAAAAACGGTGGAATGCTATGTCGACGACATTGCCGTCAAAAGTCACAACAAGAATGAACACCTTCGCGACCTGAGAACGATGTTCGACATAATGCGGGCTCATCAACTGAAAATGAACCCAACAAAATCCTTTTTGGGAGTGTCAAGTGGCAAGTTCCTTGGGTTTATTGTCACATCAAAAGGGATTCATCTTGACCCAGACAAGGTCAAAGCCATCCAGAGCATGCATCCACCAAAGAATCTCAAAGAGCTCAGAGGCTTGCAAGGCAGGCTGGCCTATATCAGAAGATTCATCGCAAATCTCTCAGGCCGCTGTCAGCCGTTCACCCGGCTCATGAAAAAGGGTACTCCCTTCGTATGGGATCAAGCTTGTCAGGAAGCTTATGAAGACATCAAGAGGTACCTCACAAAGCCTCCAGTCTTAGTGGCCCTACATCAGGGAAGCCATTCTTGCTTTATGTAAAGGCTATGGACTACTCCTCGGTGCCCTCCTCGCTCAAAAGGACGACAATGGCCACGAGCAGGCCATTTATTATCTGAGCAGAATTCTCATAGGAGCGGAATCTCGCTACAACCCCTATCGAGAAAGAGTGTTTAGCTCTCGTCTTCGCTGTTCAGAAGACACGACATTATTTGGTCGGCCAGACCATACATGTCATCTCCAGAGTAAACCCATTGCGTCTTCTTATGACGAAGCCAGGATCATTGAATTCAAGATTGGCTAAGTGGGCACTTTTATTGTCTAATACGACATGATCTTCACGCCTCAGAAGGCGGTTAAAGGCCAGGCCCTTGCAGAATTCTTGGCTGCTCATCCAGTTCCGGAGCATTCAAAACTTCACGAAGATATCCCTGATGAAGTCTTCGAGTCTTATGCAACCTCAGAAGAGGAAGTGTGGTAGATGTTCTTTGATGGAGCATCGCGAATGGGCCCTAAAGGCAAAATTATTGCCGGAGTGGGGGTTGTGTTTATCTCCCCACAAAATCATGTCCTGCCCAGAGCATTCTCTTCGACAGAATCGTGCTCCAACAATGTGGCAGAATATAATGCTCTGCTCATTGGTCTTCAGCTCGCCCATGGAATGGGGGTACACTACCTCGAAGCTTATGGCGATTCAAAACTGATCATCAATCAGGTTAAAGGCGAATACGAAGTCCGCCATGAGGACTTGGTGCCTTATTACCATACGGCCATCGATTTGGCTAACCTATTTGAAGGTTTCTACATCGGGCACGTGTCCCGATCTCAAAATACTAAGGCGGACGCCCTTGCTGCCTCAGCAACAACTCTAGCCTTGCCAGCCGACACCGAGTATCACCTCACAGTCGCAACTCGACATCTTGTATGCTCCAAGCACATGCTAAGAACTCGAGAAGTCTATAATGTCGCGACGAATCTTGAGCCGAGGGATTGGCGCTTTCCTCTCATTGACTATGCTTTGCACGGTCTGCTTCCAGACAATCCTAAAGAAGCGGCTTCTATCAGACGAAGGTCTCTCCGTTTCTACTACGATCCGACTCTGAAGACACTTTACCGTCGTTCATATGACGGTGTCCTCCTCCGTTGCCTTTCCAATTCAGAGGCACAGGAAGCGGTCCAAGAAGCGCATGATGGCACTTGCGGAGCTCATCAGCCAGGTCCAAAGCTTAAAGACAGGTTGCATAGGCTGGGATATTATTGGCCAACTATGATAGCCGACGCTATCCAATATGCACGAAGGTGTAAAGCATGACAGATTCATGCGGACTTCATACACCAGCCTCCGGAGTTGCTCCACCCGACTGCTGCTTCATGGCCATTTGAAGCATGGGGAATAGACGTCGTAGGACCAATCAGTCCTTCTTCGACAAAAGGTCACCGGTTTATCCTAGAAATAACCGACTACTTCTTAAAATGGGCGGAGGCTATACCACTGGTTGAAGTCAAAACCTCCAATGTAGTTCACTTTATCAAGCACCACGTCATCCATCGATTTGGTGTCCCTAGGCGGATCATCCACGACAACGGTCCCCAATTCATAAGCCAAAGATTCTATCGGTTCTGCAATAAATACCGAATTCAGAATGTAGCTTCAACTGCCTATAATCCTGCTGCCAACGGCTTGGCGGAAGCATTCATAAAACAATCATCAAGCTGCTCAAGAAATTCGTCTCCTCGAATAAGCGAGATTGGGACGAAAAGCTCGGTGAATGTCTTTGGGCCTACCGAACCACGGTGCGGACACCGACATGCAATACGCCTTTTTCCCTGGTATATGGGTGCGAAGCAGTCCTCCCATTGGAAATCCAGATGCCATCGTTGCGCGTAGCTCTGATTACTAAAATCACATCAGAGGACAATGATCGCCTACGCCTTCAAGACCTCGAAGCTTTGGACGAGAAGCGACTACAAGCTCAGCAGCATATCGAGCTATATCAAGCTCGAATCTCAAAAGCCTTCAATAAGAAGGTCAAACAGAGAGTCTTCCAGAAAGGAGACCTGGTCTTAGCCGTCAGACGACCGATGATTATGACGCACAAGACCAAAGACAAATTTCAGCCTAAATGGGAAGGACCGTTTGTAATAGAAACAGTCTATTCAAACGGAGCATACCGCCTCGCGACTGCAGAGGGCGACCTACTCATGATGCCGATCAATGGCAAGTTCTTAAAGAATATTATCCTTAATCAAGGATCCTTCTCTTGATCAAGTTAACACTACACCTCTGATCAAGATCTCCGTGTCTGGAGCACACACAAAGAGAGCCTTTCTCTTCCTCCAAGTGAGGTCATACAGCCGAAAACCAACAGGAACCTGGCCGCGCACCGGTTATCCTAAAGGGAATCAAGGTTATGCAGACATTAACCTAATAATCCAATATCCTTTAACGATTAAGGATAGAGGAAAATGTTGGCCTATAAGCCCACATAAGTCCTCGATAACTCATCATGCTGAGGGGAATAGCATGGCTAGCCCAACTCAAACGGTAGTTGGTAAAGGCATATCAAACCCGTTGACAGCTGGGGATTTGCTAAAAATCCTAAGGGACCAGTTCCCATTTGATTCCCTCTCCAAAGTCACTTACCAATTCTCATCCATAGGATGGTAAGGCCACATATATTCCGCTGTTATGTTAACATTAAACCTATGACAGCAGTTCCCTCATCTCTCTCCGAGAGAATGAGACCTCCAAAGTCACTTACCAATTCTCATCCATAGGATGGTAAGGCCACATATATTCCGCTGTTATGTTAACATTAAACCTATGACAGCAGTTCCTCATCTCTCTCCGAGAGAATGAGACTCCAAAGTCACTTACCAATTCTCATCCATAGGATGGTAAGGCCACATATATTCCGCTGTTATGTTAACATTAAACCTATGACAGCAGTTCCCTCATCTCTCTCCGAGAGAATGAGACCTCCAAAGTCACTTACCAATTCTCATCCATAGAATGGTAAGACCACATATACATTTCGCTGTTACGTTAACATTAAACCTATGACAGTGATTCCCTCGTTTCTTCTCGTGAAAACGAGACTTTTCCCAAATTCTACTACAAACTCGATACTTATTGACATTTACAAAAGATAAGTATCACCAACCTTGAGCTTGGTGGCGTCTCATTCGGTTATGTCATTGCGACTCTGAACCAGCAGACAGCTAAGTCTCAATTTTGAGCTTGTTGACATTTACAAAAGACAAGTCTCCCCGAGCCCTGTTGACATTTACAAAGACAGGTCTCGATACTTATTGACATTTACAAAAGATAAGTATCACCAACCTTGAGCTTGGTGGCGTCTCATCCGTTATGTCATTGCGACCTCTGAACCAGCAGACAGCTAAGTCTCAATTCCGAGCCCTGTTGACATTTACAAAAGACAGGTCTCGATACTCGTTGACATTTACAAAAGACGAGTATCACCAATTTTTGAAGCTTGGTGGCGTCTCATCCGGTTATGTCATTGCGACCTCTGAACCAGCAGACAGCTAAGTCTCAATTCAGAGCCCTGTTGACATTTACAAAAGACAGGTCTCGATACTCGTTGACATTTACAAAAGACGAGTATCACCCTCTCTGAAGCTTGGTGGCTTCTCAACCAGTTATGTCATCGCGACCTCTGAACTAGCAGATAGCCAAGTTTCACCAATTTTTGAAGCTTGGTGGCTTCTCAACCAGTTATGTCATTGCGACCTCTGAACTGGCAGATAGCCAAGTTTCATCTACCATTGAACTTAGTAGCGTCTTAATCGGTTATGTCATTGCGACCTCTGAACCAGCAGACAGCTAAGTCTCAACTTTGAGCCTGTTGACACTTACAAAAGACAGGACTCACCCGATGCTTGCTGACATTTACAAAAGGTAAGTATCTTCCCTTCAGCCCCGCAAAGGGCTAACCTCGAGATCGCTGACGTCTTAATCGTTATGTCATTGCGACCTCTGAACCGACGGATAGCCACATCTCAAAGATTACGTCCTCAAGCAAGAACAAGATGGAGACTCAACAGAAGCCAAAACAAAAGAAAGAATTTCCATTAATTCCAAAAGATGGAGACACATGGAGGCACGTATACAATGACCTACAAGCGTACACTGTATGATCTGAGCCGCTCTCCGAGGGCGTTTAGCTTCGTCTTCCTATCATCAACAGCCTGGGCAAGCGCTTGTGACCTCGGCTCAGCCTCATCAAAGTCCACCGCCTGAGCCAGACGAGCTTCAACTTCTGCCAAAGTTGCCCTCTGTGACAACTCCTGCCGCGCAAACCTCACTCTGAGCTCTGAGCTCTTCAAGCCGCGCAGTTTCCTCAAGACGCACCGGTATGGCCTTGGATAAGAGGAGATTTGCTTTCCTGATCATTTCCTCAGCCTTCGCAATCTTATCCTCAGCGCCAAGAAGAGCACTAGTGGAGGCGTCAATTGCACTTCCAACTCCGCTCGCCCTTGTTTCCAAGGATTTCAAACCAGAAGAGACAGCCTTAGCAGCCTCTTGAGCAGCAAGCGGGCCTCGTGCTTTCGGCAACAAGACAGGCGAGTCGCTCATCAGCTAAGGACGCCGGGTCTGAGCGATAGAGACGGCGCCACTCCTCTACTACACTTCTCATTCATCCACCAGGAGTTCTAAAGCAGCAGTCTGATGATACCCCTCAAAGTCCCGAATGCTCTCAATGTCACGGGAGAGGACCACCTTCAGCTTTGAGAACGTATAGGCGAGCCCTTCAAACTAGGTCGATAGTTCGCTCCAAGCTTCTATAAAAGCTATCGACCTGGTCACCTATGTAATTATTCTCGGCCTCAGCCATTTCTGGCAGGGAGGCAACCTCAGAATAGTCCACCAGCCTGGTCGACGCCGTCGCAGAAGAAGCAGCGGGAACACTGACAGTAGCAGGGCTAGCCGAAGGCGATCTCGGCGGAGTCCTCATTGAAACCAGCACGCCAGCCACCGCGGAGGTAGGACTGGCAACCACCTCTTGAGCAGCAGGCTCAACCACCAGGTTGGAAAGTAGGGCTCGCAATCACCCTCAATGCGCACTCGGCAAAACAGTCCGCACCTCACTCGTTGATGTGATTGGGAGTGAGGATACCTCCGGCACTACCGCCCCTTCAACCTCTGGTCCTTCAGCTGATTTGGCCGATAAGAAGGCAGGTCGCCGTACAGCGCGTCCAACACAGCAGCATCCGCTGTGGCCGAAGTGCTCATGTCACCTCTCGATCCCTCAGGAAGATTATCGGCTCCCTTGAAGCTGATGCGTCTTGAGGCCGAACACCTGTAACAAGACTGCGGTTAGTCGGGACACTACATACAGAAAAAGCCAAGAGGGTACGACAATACCGAAGGATGATGTTGCCTCGAACATCTCGTCGGCCGCACCAGTCTCCAGAGGCTCCATCGAAAAATTTTTGGCAGAATCAACACGAATAGCCGGCTCGTTTTCACTTGCCGAGTATCCTGTGGACCACCCGATAGAGCTTGATGTCTCAGGACTCCCTTTAGAAGTCCCAACGCCTGAAGGACCAACATCAGCCGCGCCACTCCCAGACTCTTCCGAGTGAGCAGGGGAACCGGCTGCAGCCCATAAGTGAATAGGGATCATAATGTTCCCCTTGCTCTCCAGCCGTCTCGGCTCCTGCAACAAGAAGCAAAGGATGAGTTATTCGAAACGCCGCCCAAAGCGCCTTCCCGAGAAGCGCTGCTTCGATTCCGCTAAAGGGTTAACTTCGCCCTGGCTTAAGTGCGGATTTCGAACAATCCTTCAAGGACATTCGCCGAGAGGCTTACCTTAGCCCTCTAAAAAAGGCGCTGACATGCCAGTCTCGCGAAGATCACTCAAAGAAAGGACTATGTCCTTAACTCCGCATACGGTTTAGCCCCGCTATGGCCAAACCTTCAAGAAAGCAAGCGAAGATCAGATGATTAGAAGATGAACTTTCATTGATTTAAAAAAAGAAGGGTACATTGATATTACATCGAAGTTTGTGTTTCATACAACACACCCAGTTGCTCGACAGGGTAATTTGTGCAAAAAAGCATACAAGTGGTTTTACCCGCTTCTAAGTCAAACCGACTGGACAAAGGAGGCCTTCCTCCTGCACAAGGCTATAATCAGTGGTGCCGCAAAGACACGGTCATTATTTTCCACAAAAATGGCAGGTCTTGCCAGGCCATTTTTGTTGAAGCCTGGCAATAGAAACCTATCGCCGCCAACACGATAGATCACGTATAATAGGAATCGGCAGTGATACCAGTGATCTAACGGGTGTGAGGGCCGCTTTCCGAAGTGGATCTCCCTTAAAGGCCACCAAAGTTGAAAGTTGGCAATGATGCAGTGATCTCACAGGCGACGCCACTATCTTGAAGCGGATCATCTCCGACAAAGCGGCTACCAGCCTCACCTCAGAACGAATCATCTCGGATAAGAGGCTGCCAGCAGCCTCTGGGACATGCACCCGCTGCCCCGAATTGTTCCTCCTGCTTAAAAGTAAAGCTTCAACCGGGAAAGCATAAGGCAATTTTATGGTTCCTTCCATCAAGTCACAAGATTGGCGAGCATAGCCCACTGCAAGGCAAATCAGAACATTAGCAGTTAAGCACAGAAAAACAGCAAATCAGAATCCTTGGGTCAAAGCAATCCAATTTCAGTAAAAGCAGAGGACAAGCCTCGCCTGCACAGCACTGATGGGCTGGCTCAGCAAACGCCAAGCCCAAGCCTCGCCTATATGGCTAGCCAGACTGACCCCGTGGGATAGTCTTAACTCCGCCTATATGGCAAGACTGGCTCAACTATTGAAGAGACCAAGTCCCAAGTTTTGTCTGGGCAGCGGATTTAACATGAAGCGATCTTTCTAGGAAGCTATGCCAAAATCCTTCTCTACAGATCAGTCAATTGTAAGATGAAGAACAAGGGAAGCTAATCCCTGAAGCAGCTGCTAGAGCTGAATTAAGGAGATGAATTCCCTAAAATCGGTGAAGTCGTTGAACGATCAAGACTTACCGGTCCTTGGCCGGATAATGACCAGAGTGGGCATTCCCACTAGTTCAGAGATCTGAGTATCTCTTTCAAACCAAGAGAAGAGAAGAGAGGCAAAGCACTTCTCTTCAGAGGACCTCAAGTGTCCTATTTATAGACCCCATGGCCTGAGCGCTGCCGCCTCAAGCGTGGAAGCACGAGCGCATTTAAGGCATTTATCACGCCTTGAGAAAAGGGACGGTCTCCCTTGGAACCGTGCAAAGGGAGAAACGTCTCCCCATAAAGGCACTTATTGCGCCTTGAAGAAAGGGAATATCCTCCCTCGGAAACGTGCAAATCGGAGAATATCTCCCTCGATCAGCACGAAGAAAGGAGTAATCCTCCTCGTAACCAGCCCACGGCTTGATCTCGGGAAAGCGACATGCCCTCCCAAGCGAACATGTCATCAGAAGCCCAGATGCGGGGCTACTAGCTGCGAAGCTACCCAGTCTACATGATTCCTCGGCGAATCTACATCCCAAAGCAGGATTTAAAGCGAAGCTGAACTCAACCATCATGGCGACGTTCATACTCCACACACCACCAATCAAAGCAGTTCAAAGTATTTCGAAGTCTGAGCCATTGCAGACTTTCGAAAACTTTGAAGGGGGTCTTGTTGACACTTAAAAAAGACAAGATTCTTATTGGTCCGAACAATGTCTAAACTTGTTGATATTTACAAAAGACAAGTGACAGACGAGCTGAAGACCAGTTTCCACCCATCTCCGAGGGACAAGGAAGCAACTTGGACTCCACTGATCCAGCAAGCAGACAGTGAACCCGGATTGTTTCTAAACAGACCTCAGCAGGTCTAAGGTGCTAGCACTTAGCATTACATGAGCCCAAAGGGATAGCCCTCGCTTGAGAGGCTAATATCACTCGACTTCGCCTTGAAGCCATTCAAAGCCTCGCCAGGAAGCTAACTCGCAAACTTCGCCACAGAGGACTTCCAGCTCCGCCAAAGGGTTTCTTTCGGACTTCGCCAGAAGCTGCCTCTAGCTCCGCTACGAGCTCAATGCGGACGGCTCCGCTATGAATCTGCCATGGTCAACCTTTGACCAATCAAATCTCCGGATGAGATCGGATCCAATCAGATCAATCTAATTAAGATCAAATCAGAGATCAAATTTGGCAGTTGATTGCCACAATCTCTTGACTCTTCTAAAACGAGTAAGAGGATCAGGGAAATCCTCCAACGATATGGAAAGGATCAAGAAAATCAACCGACCTGCCAATTCTAGCTTCGCAGAAGCTGATCCTAGCCTCGCAGCAAGGCTACTTTCCAGATTTTAAACAGATTCGATTCAATCTGTTTCCATATTTTCAATGGACGATTATACCCTTACTCTCCCTATAATAGCCCGCCAGGGGTACAAGGAAAGGAGAGGAGGATCGATCGATCAGACACAGAGGCATACAAGAGGACTCCACAAGCAAGAGGCTTCTTCAAAAAGCACCGTGCGCTCTCGAATTCAGAGACCTTTTAGAGAATTGCTTTCTCTATCCAGGGTGTTGATACCCTAACATCGTCCTTCTTCTCAAGGAATCTCCGGAACCATGCGAGAAGGAATTCCTAATTGAAGGCGGTTTTGAGAAGCAGCAAGAGGGTTCTACCAACCTTCTGTTCTCTGATTCCCCTAACCAGGTGAGAAGGGAATCTCATCGCTCGCTCGCATCGTCAAAGGGACAAA
>JAVJIF010032903.1:0-233534 GCA_038442645.1 Agave tequilana
AAAAATTAATCTAACTAGTTATTGTTCTTCATTTGGTAGTGATTTTCAATAAAAATATTTTCAAAACCTATTTTGAAAACCCCTACCTATCCCCTTTTTGGGCGAACGGATGGGCGAGTATGCCTTGCAAGCCTTATTAAAAATCTTTTATCTTGTGCATATAAAGGTGGTAGTTTATGAGATATACACTAATTTCACTTCATAACTTCAATTGGTATCATAATTTCTTTTGGTATCAATTGATATATTTTTTGTATACTCATAATCTTGTTTATATATATGTATGTTTTTAATTTCAACTTATAACAATCTCTATTGATTTTATCATTTCTCATACATATATATGATTTTCGTGTGCTTGCTTTACAATTGGTTTGCATATTTTTAAAGCAAAAGTTTATGCTAAGCTTAATTTAAAACTTTATTTTCAATTGGTATCTCAATTGACATTTTATAAGTTTATGCATTGTTTTCAATTGTATCAATATGCTTCAATTTCAAATTTGTTGTAAATTTACGACTGGTATCAATATGTATTATCTATTTAAAAAAAATCAAATTCGTAATGTTTATTTACAATTTGGTATCATAAAATTTGATTGTTTACAGGTGGTACCCTTAAAAATTTTTGATTTGTATTGCCTATATGCAAGAGGAGCTTAACATCTCTTCTACATATAGATTCATGTTGAGTGTATCTTATATTGAGGAGCTTGATAACTCTTCTTTATGCGATACACGTGTGTAGGGGAGCTTCACATCTCCTCTTATGCATTGCATATTATGCCATATGTGAGTTTGGGCTTGTCATTCCTTCTTCATGTATACATATAGTAGGGAAGTTAACTTAGCGTCTTCCTCTTCATGAATGTATATCGCATAGATCCTTTTATTGATTTGTTTTTACTTTAACCCCTTTGTTGATGATTGACAAAAAGGGGAGAAGTATTTGGTATATATATGCATATTTTCCTTGCTTTATTCATAAAGGGGGAGAAGGATTTATGTTTATGCATATATGTTCTGTATTGCAAATAAGAGAAAAGAATTTGATGGGTTTTTATGTTTCTTCATGCATATTTTATCTCATTATATTTGCATACATGTTTAGTTAGTTTATGTGCTTCATTGCCATATCTTATTGTTTATTGAGATGCATGAGTTGAGGGGGAGCTTCTTTGAAGCTTTACTTTAATCTATGCATATATAACTTCATGAGTTTTGTCATCATCAAAAGGGGGAGATTGTTGGCCCAAAGGCCCATCACTCTAGTTTTGATGATGATCAACTCATATAGTTATAGTACTAATGATCTTGTGTTTATATAGTTTCAGATTTGTGAATAAGATCTTAGTAGGTGTATAGCTTCAACAAAGGATTCAAAGTCAAGTTTTGGTGCTAGCACGGTTTGTGATTCAAGAGCTTGTGCATCAAGACCACATCAAGTACTCAAGAGGAGTCTAGCTCTATGGATCGTGTTTGACCAAGTCAAGAAGATGAGATGACTTCAAGTGAAAACCTTCATGATCAAGACTTGTGTCTAGGTTTGTTTTTTATAAGATTTTGTTTTTAGATAAAATGTAAAGGATAGAATAGTTGGTGGATTGCTCAAGTATATCTTACACACACACACACACTCTTGATTTATATGTATTTTCATAAAAGAGATTTCATTTTAGAAAAATACCGGTTTGGTTTTTGGTATTCAAAGTCTACATGTATTTAAGCAAAACCGTATTTAGAGCTTAATGTCAAAAACATAGATATTTCACCATGTTTGTGTAGTGGATCATATCCATACACTCTATGCTTTAAAAGTTGTTTAAATATCTTGTTTATGTATTTGGAGAAGTTTTGGAAAACCAATTTTGGAAAAATACAGTTTTCGTTTTTAGCCAAAATTTTCAAGTTACAAAAATAGTTCAAATTGTTTGTAACATGTCTTGATTTTGTGCAAGCATGTTTGATTATCAAAGTATAATGTCAAAACTATTTTTGTAAATTTTTGGTAATTTTATGGGATTTTATTTGAGCCAAAATGACCAAGTTTTTAATCCCAGAATTTCTGTCCTGGCTTCTGCCAGTCGACCGGACCGGTCGACCGGGTCGGTCGACCGACGTGCACAGACGTGCACGCCAGTCTGGCTGGAGGGCCGGTCGACCGGGACGGTCGACCGTCCAGAGAGCTCTGCTCTCTGGAAAGGCCCCGGTCGACCGGGCCGGTCGACCGGACAGAGAGTCTACTCTCTATATCCAGGCCACGGTCGACTGGCCGTCGACCGCTGGCACAACGTTTAGATTTCTGACCGTTGGCCGGTCGACCGGGGCGGTCAACCGACAGGCCAACCTGGCTCCAACGGCTAGTTTTTTCTAGCTCTATAAATTGGGGCTTTTGGGGCTGTTTTCTATAAGATTTTTGGAGAGTTTTTAAGCCAGTTTTTTCTACTCTATTAAGAGGTTTTATCCACTAAATTGAGAGCAAATATTTCCAATCAAAAGGGGTGTTTTATCAAGAGTGTTTAAAAGTGATTTTCTTGAGTTTTCCTCCACCATCTCAATCCATGTTTTCTCACACAACACTTGAGCTATCCATTGTTATATCTACCTATAGGGATATTTGTTGTGAGGGGATTTTAGGTGATCAAAGAGTTGTGATCACCAAAGTTTTACTTTGTACTTTGAGGTGGCGGACTTACGGGTTCGCGGTGTTTCGAGTTCGTGTGTGAACTCGGTGTTTGAGGTGCGGCCTCGGCGAGCTTGTGGCTTGCGGTGTGTACGAGACTAGAGAGTTCAAGAGTTCTAGTGGGAACTCCTTGTAGGTGTTGCGGCACCGAGTGATCTGGTGGGATAGGTTTATAGTGGAAATCCTTCAAGTGTGAAGGAGGGGATGTAGAGCAAGTCTGCTCGAACCTCGAAATAAATCTCCCGTGTTTGTGATTGCTCACTCTCTATCTCTTACTCTTGTTTATATCTTGCATGCTTTATTGTCTTTATCATTATATGCTTGATATACATTGTGTGCTTATCGCTATATGCTTGGGGATTGTTTACTAACACTTGCATTCAACCAAGAGAGCCAACGCGGCACCTCAACTCTTATTTAGAGGAATCTTGAGGAGTTAGTCCAGAGCCCTTCACGGGGAATTCGGCTACACTCTTGTGTTATACGTGGTGTTAAGTTTAAGAAAGTTTTTAGTTTGCATTAAATAGTTTTTAATTCCACATTTAGTGACCATTAGATTAGCCATCACCTATTCACCCCCTCTCTAGGTGACTTTACATCTACAGGCCTTTCTAGTGTTTGAATAACCAACAAAATTAGAATCAAATGTTTTAGTATCAAATTTACCTAAGTTATTTTTGGTGTTTAAAACAAAACATTTGCATCCAAAAACTCGTAAGAAATATTAGGCTTTCTCAAGTAGTAAATTTCAAAAGAAGTTTTGAAAGTATTTTTACAAAAATAAATTCTATTTGATATGTAACAAGAAGTGTTTACGGCTTCGCCCATAAATATTGAGGGAGTCTGTATTCACTAATCATTATCCTAGCCATTTCTTGAATAGTACAATTCTTCCTTTCAACGACTCCATTTTATTTTGGAGTTCTAGGACATGATAATTCATGACTAATTCTATTTTCTTCATAACAAGTAATAAAAGAAGGGTTAATGAATTCACCACCTCTATCACTACTTATGCGCAAAATCATAAAACCTTTTTCTTTTTTAACCCTTTTTCTAAAAACATTAAAATGCGAAAAAACTTGAACTTTATGTTTCAAAAAGAAAACCCATGTAAAACGGGAAAAATCGTCAACCAATACAAAAACAAAACAGTTTCCATTTAAACTTCTTCGTTTTAGTAAGACCAAATAAGTCCATGTGGATTAACTCTAATGGTCTAGATGTCATGATATCCTTGATTGATTTGAAAGAGGACTTAGTTTGTTTGCAAGTTGGTACACATCACAAATGTAGTCCTTTTAAAATTTTAAGAAAGGAATACCCTTCACCGATTCCTTAGAGTTAATTCTAAATAGATGATCAAAAGATACATGGCCTAATTTTCTATGCCATAACCAAGAATCCTCATTGAAAGAATTTAAACATGTAGCATTGCAATCTAAATTTAACATATCAATAATATATATATTATTTTCATGAAATCTAGAAAGAATGCAAGCATCAGTTTTACCATCTAAAACATTACAAAAAGAATCATCAAAAATAAATTTGAAACCTCGATCACATAGTTGACTAATACTCAACAGGTTATGTTTGAGACCATCAACTAAAATAACATTTTCAATCAATGGAGATGAACCAATTTTATTGTTACCTATACCGATAATGTTACCCTTTGAGTCATCTCTGAAGGTGACGATGCCACCTTCATGATACCTTGATAGGGTTGCAAAATTATTGATGTCCTAAGTCATGTGTCTTGAGCAACCGCTATCAAGAAACTGCTGCTCCCTACGTCTTGAAGCCTTGGTGTGTACCTACATTATATAATGAAGTTGTTGATTTTGATACCCATATTTTCTTGGGTCCTATGACGTTAGTACTTCGAACCCAAATATGATTATTAGAAGCATTTATATGATAAAACAAAATTTAGTTAAGTGACCCTTTCAGCCACAATAAGTACATAAATAACACTGCCATACATGAATGCAGATGTGTATGATTAGCATACGAAACATGAGCATGCTTAGTGTGTGATTTAGAAGCGTGAGCATGTGTAGTATGAATTTGTTTCTTTGAAAAAAATTTCTTACAAACATGGTCTTTAATTTTGCTTTGTCAAACTCACATTTCTTTAAAACATTTCCCAAAGTATTGATTTTAGTTTTTAAAGTAGAAATTTCATTTTCATCAATCATGGAAAACTTTGCTTTACATGAAATTTTGTATGCATCAAAATCTTTTTGTGTGTATAAACGAGTGAAAAATAAATCATCTTTTTCTTTAGAAAGAGTGATAATTTTATTTTGAAGAACTTCATTTTCCTTTTTCGTTTTTAGATATTTTTTCTTTTGAAAATCATAACTATTTGAAAGTTCTACAAATACATCTCCTAATTCATCCATAGTTAAATCACAATCATCAAGAGATGGTTCAGAAGTTACCTTAGGTGTATTATCATTTGCTATGAAATACACGTTGTCGTGTCCACCTCCTCTTCAGATTTACTTCCTGAATCTCATGTAGCTTTGAGAGATTTCTTTTAAATTGCTTCTTTGGCTTGTTTGAAAAGATGGCTTGTTTTTGATATCCGGACATCCGACAATGATATGTCTGGGTTTCTGACAGTTGAAACAGATGATTTTCTTTTTCTCTTTTCTTTACCATCGTCTCCTATTGTTTGATCTTTGCCATGTTGTACATCCTCATTATATTTCTTACAAGGAGGAAAAGATCTTCATCTTCATCTTCTTCTTCTTCATCATCGGAGATGGTGGGAGTAGGCTTGATGGCAATTGTCCTCTTCTTTTGTGGTGCCATTTCTTCTCTATCCATCCTCGTCATCTCATGGGTCTTAAGGTTACCGATAAGACCGATGAGCTCCATCTCTTCTTTGTCATTTAACTCTTTCAATATAGTAGCTTTGACTTCCCATGAGGGAGGAAGTGCACGAATGACCTCCCGGATTTTTTGATCATTATCAATGGCATCACCTAAAGAAGCAAGACAATTAGTTTTTTTTAGTAAATTTTGTAACCATTTCATCAATGGACTGATTTTCATGCATACAGAAGTTTGTATATTGGGAACGCAAGAGATCAATTTTAGCCCTCTTGACTTGTGATGTTCCCTCATGAGTGATTACTAGGTTTGATCAAATCTCGTAGACAGATTTGCAATGAATGACCCTATCTATGTCATCATCATTTAAGACTTGAAGTAATGCATAGTGTGACTTTGCATTGACATCAAACTCCTTGCTGGCAATATCAGACCAAGTGTCCTCATCAAGTGTCCTCATCACTAGTGGGTACACTAAATGGTTTAGTCACCGCCTTTGCAACCGGCTTCATTGGGAATGCAAAAACACAGTCATCTTAACCTTACATATGAGAAAGTTAAGCCCATCAAACTTAGGAGGGGTCTTTGTAAATCACCTAGAGGGAGGGTGAATAGGTGATGGCTAATCTAATAGTCACTAAATGCAGAATTAAAAACTTAGATGATGCAAACTAAACTTCTTAAATTAAACACCACGTATAACACAAGAGTGTAGCTGAATTCCCCGTGAAGGGCTCTAGCTAACTCCTCAAGATTCCTCTAAATAAGAGTTGAGGTGCCGCGTTGGCTCTCTTGGTTGAATACAAGTGTTAGCAAACAATCCCCAAGCATATATCAATAAAGCATACAATGTATATCAAGCATATAAAGATGAGAGCAATATAAGCATGCAAGATATAAACAAGTAGGAGATAGAGAGAAGAGCAATCGCAAACACGGGAGATTTGTTTCGAGGTTCGAGCACACTTGCTCTACATCCCCGCCTTCAACACTATGAAGGATTTCCACTAAAATCGATCCCACTGGATCACTCGGTGCCGCAACACCTACAAGCTCTAGGAGTCCCTAGTCCCGTACACACCGCGAGCTCACTAGCCCGCCGAGGCCGCACCTTAAACAGAGTTCACACACGAACTTGAAACACCGCGAATGCACTCGTCCGCCTCCTCAAAGAACAAAGATGAACTTTGTTGATCACAACTCTTGATCACCTAAAATCCTCTCACAACAAATCCCTATAAGTAGATATAGCAGTGGATGGCTCAAGTGTTGTGTGAGAAAACGAGGAAAGAATCTATGGTGAAAAAACAAGAAAATCTCTTTTCAAACACTCTTGATAAACTCTCTTTTCATTTGGAAATATTGGATCTAAAACTTGTGGATATAACCACTGAAATGAGTGGGAAAAACTAGCCCAAAACTCTTCTTGAAATCTTGTGAAAAACAGCCCCCAAATACCCCAATTTATAGAGCTAGAAAACTAGCCGTTGGGAGCCAGGTGGCCAGACGGTCGACCGCCCGGTCGACCGCCAACGGTCATTTTTCTGACCGTTGGGGCAGCGGTCGACCGGACGGTCGACCGAGCCTCTGGAACAGAGAGCAGGGCTTTATGCCGGTCGACCGGCTCGGTCGACCGGGGCATTTCCAGAGAGCAAAGCTCTCTGCACGGTCGACCGGGTCGGTCGACCGAACCTCCAGCACAGGCTGGCGTGCAGAAGGCAGTCCTGACAATTTTTGGGATTAAAATGTTGACCTTTTTAGCTTTAATAAAATCCCATAAAATCATGAAAAATCTACAAAAAGAGTTTTTAACACTATACTTTGATAATCAAACATGCTTGCACAAAATCAAGGCATGTTACAAACAAATTGGACTATTTTTGTTACTTGGAAATTTTGGCTCAAAATAAAAATTGTATTTTTCCAAATGGTTTTTCCAAAACTTATTTTTCTAAAACTTCTCCAAATACAAAAATAAGATATTTAAACTCTTTTAAAGCATAGTGTGTATGGATATGATCCACTACACAAACATGGTGAAATATCTATGTTTTTGACATTAAGCTCTAAATACGGTTTTGGTTAAAAACATGTAAACTTAGAATACCAAAAACCAAACTGGTATTTTTCCAAAATGAATTCTTTTATGCAAAACTTATCTAGATCAAGAGTGTGTGTGTGTAAGATATACTTGAGCAATCCACCATTATTCTATCCTTTACATTTTAACTAAAACAAAATCTTATAAAAATAAACCGGGACACAAATCTTAATTTTGAAGTCTTCACTTGAAGTCTTCTCATCTTCTTGCCTTGGTCCAAACACGATCCATAGAGCTAGACTCCTCTTGAGTATTTGATGTGGTCTTGATGCACAAGCTCTTGAATCAAACCGTGCTAGCTCCAAACTTGACTTTAAATCCTTTGTTGAAGCTATACACCTACTAAGATCTTGATCACAAATCTGAAACTATATAAACACAAGATCATTAGTACTATAACTACGTGAGTTGATCATCATCAAAACTAGAGTGATGGGCCTTTGGGCCAACAATCTCCCCCTTTTTGATGATGACAAAACTCATGAAGTTATATATGCATGGATTAAAGTAAGGCTTCAAGGAAGCTTCCCCTTAACTCATGCATAGCAATAAACAAATAAATATGGCAATGAAGCACATAAACTAACTAAACATGTATGCAAGTATAAGGAGATAAAACATGCATGAACAAAACATAAAACACATCAAATTCTTTTTCTCCTATTTGCAATATATGCATAAACATAAATCCTTCTCCCCCTTTATGAATAAAGCAAGGAAAAACTGCATATATATACCAAATACTTCTCCCCCTTTTTGTCAATCATCAACAAAGGGGTTAAAGTAAAACAAATTAATAAAAGGATATATGCGATATACATTCATGAAGAGGAAGATGCTAAGTTAACTTCCCTACATATATGCATTACATGAAGAAGGATGACAAGCCCTAACTCACATAACGCATAATATACAATGCATAAGAGGAGATGTGAAGCTCCCCCTACACACGTGTACCGCATAAAGAAGAGTTGTCAAGCTCCTCAATATAAGATACATTCAACATGAATCTATATGTGGAAGAGATGTTAAGCTCTCCTTGCATATAGGCAATACAAATCAAAACATTTTTAATTTTTCTTATTCAAACAAAATTTTGAATTTTTTTTCAATAAATCAAATTTTGAGATTTTAAGATACCAATTGTAAATAAACATTACAAATTTTGAATTTTTCAAATAGGTAAAACATATTGATATCAATTGTAAATTTATAACAAATTTGAAATAGAAGCATATTGATACCAATTGAAAAACAATGCATAAGCTTTTAAAAGGTCAATTGAGATACCAATTGAAAATAAAGTTTTAAATTAAGCTTAGCATAAACTTATTTTGTGCTTTAAATATGTAAACCAATTGTAAATCAAGCACATGAACATCATATATATGTATGAGAAAGAGAATACCAATAGAAATTGATATTATTTGAAATGAAACATACATATATAGAAAATAAATATGAGTATATACAAAAAGAATATCAATTGAAATACCAGTTGAAAATAACAATGTAGATCATCTATATAACTCATAACCTACCACCCTTCATATGCTCAAGATAAAAGATTTTCAATAGGGTTTGCAAGGCATACACGCCCAGCCATCCGCCCATATATGGGTAGGGTTATCAAAAATAGATTTGAAAATATTTTTATAGTGAAAAATACTACCAAATGAAGAATAATTAATTAGTTAAAATAATTTTTGAAAAACTAGTTAAAGATCCTTCAAAAACATGAAATCAAAACATATGTATTTTATGAATCATACCAAATACACAAGAATAGACACTCAAAATCGATAAAGCTCAAAAAAATGTTCATGAAATAAAGTCATGACTAAATAAATAGTGTGAGTGTACAAGAATCATGTAATTAGCATTTTCATGAAAATAGTCAATAAAGCTTGAAACAAAACATGAATATTATTTTATCAAACAAATTATGAAATTCATTTTTCATATTAACACAAACTTCTAGGTATATGTATGTTTTTATCCAATCCTAACAATATGCATACATATCCCAAACATAAAAAAAAAAAGTCCATAATGTAAATTGCATGAAGGCAAATGACTCATGGGGTATACATGTATATTTATTAGATTTAAATATAAACTACATATACATGAAGTAAAACATGAAAATAGGCAAAACAAGCATAAATGAGAAATCATCAAAACTAGGCTATACATGTGCATATAGTGAGTACAAATGAACAATGAAGTGTAAACATATATGAATCAAATGTTGCTCACTACTTGTACATATATACATCCAAGTTTTGATAATAACTACATTTAAACAAGTATTTACCACATGAAGCACAAAAATAAGTAAAACATGAACATGCTAAAAATCACATATATGAACAAGCATGTAAATAAAATAGGAGTTTAGAGATAGTTACCAAACCAAAGATCTATGCTCTAATTCTCCAAACATGGTGGTTGTCCCACCAAACTTCCTTGATAGCGGTGCATATATATATGTGTCCTTCCAGTCCATGCAACCACCACCAAGGCACCAAATCTCTCACGTCTTGTGAGAGCCCTCACATACATCAAATACAAAAGGTGGGGACTTTGGTACCCATTTTCTTTTGGGTCCTTGGGGTTAGCTTTGTAAGGAACCCAAATATTTTTGTTAGCAAAATTTACATGATGAATCTTATCAAAACAAAACTTTGATAAATGGCCTTTGCGGTCACAATGTGTACATTTGTACACTCTAGGATGCATATGTGTATGTGTGTGATCATGATGTGCAAAAAGTGAATATGCATGTGGGTGATGTGCATGAACATGTGGAGTTTATTTCTTTGAAAACAAGGTCTCCAATCTAGTATGATTAAAAGCACATTTGATCAATATTGAGCTCAAACATTTATTTTATTTTTCAAAACATTAATCTCATTAGTGGTGGCATGTAAAGCATGATGAGATATAGAATCATTTTTCTTATTCTTTTTAGAAATATTTTCTTTTTCTTTTTCAACCATTTTTCTTTTCAAGGAAGTGTTTTCATGCAAAGCAACTTCCTCCTTTTGTTTTTCTACCAAAACATTTTGTTTTTCAAAGTAGTGTTTCCTTCACAAAGATCATTTAATTTAGAAAGCAAAGAAACATTTTCATTTTTCAAATTTTCATTCTCTTTTTCAATGCATGCAATTTTATTTTTAAAAGAATCATTTTCTTTTAACATGCAATCAAATTTCTTTTTCAAATTCTTGTTATCTTTCTTAAGCAATTCATATTTTTCTAAGAGTTGTTGACAAAATGATGCTAGTTCATTATAAGACATTTCAACATCCTCTTCTACCTCGGATTCAGTAGTTACCTCAAGGGGGTTATCCCCTTGGACCATGTAGCACACGTTAGAAGCGTCACTTCCAACATCCGAGGCGCTCCCCGTATAATATTGTAATTTTTCGCCAAGGGAGATGATGGTGTTCCAAACTACAAAAGCCGAATCAAGATTAGCAACCCTAGATAAATAATCATCATTTAGGGTAGATCTTAAAGAATGTAAGACTTTTGCATTAGCCTCAATATTTTTGCCATTTATACAATAAGAATCTCTAGTAGTGGCAAAATAAACATGAATTCCTAAGGCTTTGAGGTACAAAGACATCTTAACCTTCCAAATTTGGATGTTAAGAATGTCAAGGTGGGAGGTGACATGAAATCATGGTGTGTGTACAAATATTGTGATTAGCCTAAAAATGAGGATCTTTAACTCTAGGTTGTAAGACCCAAATCAAGAGCACTTGGCTCTGATACTAATTGTAAATCACCTAGAGGGAGGTGAATAGGTGATGGTTAATCTAATGGTCACTAAATGCGGAATTAAAAACTTAGATGATGCAAACTAAACTTCTTAAACTAAATACCACGTATAACACAAGAGTGTAGCCGAATTTCCCCTGAAGGGCTCTGGACTAACTCCTCAAGATTCCTCTAAATAAGAGTTGAGGTGCCGCGTTGGCTCTCTTGGTTGAATACAAGAGTTAGCAAACAATCCCCAAGCATATATCAATAAAGCACACAATGTATATCAAGCATATAAAGATGAAAGCAATATAAGCATGCAAGATATAAACAAGTAGGAGATAGAGAGAAAGAGCAATCGCAAACACGGGAGATTTATTTCGAGGTTCGAGCACACTTGCTCTACATCCCCGCCTTCAACACTATGAAGGATTTCCACTAAAATCGATCCCACCAGATCACTCGGTGCCACAACACCTACAAGCTCTAGGACTCCCTAGTCCCGTACACACCACGAGCTCACTAGCCCGCCGAGGCCGCCCCTCAAACAAGAGTTCACATACGAACTCAAAACACCGTGAATGCACTCGTCCGCCTCCTCAAAGAACAAAAATGAACTTTGGTGATCACAACTCTTGATCACCTAAAATCCTCTCACAACAAATCCCTATAGGTAGATATAGCAATGGATGGCTCAAGTGTTGTGTGAGAAAACAAGGAAAGAATCTATGGTGAAAAACACAAGAAAATCTCTTTTCAAACACTCTTGATAAACTCTCTTTTGATTTGGAAATATTGGCTCTAAAACTTGTGGATATAACCACTGAAATGAGTGGGAAAAACTAGCCCAAAACTCTTCTTGAAATCTTGTGAAAAACAGCCCCCAAATGCCCCAATTTATAGAGCTAGAAAAACTAGCCGTTGGGAGCCAGTGGCCTGACGGTCGACCGCCAACGGTCATTTTTCTGACCGTTGGGGTAGCGGGCCGGTCGACCGAGCCTCTGGAACAGAGAGCAGGGCTCTATGCCGGTCGACCGGCCCGGTCGACTGGGGCATTTCCAGAGAGCAAAGCTCTCTGGACGGTCGACCGGGTCGGTCAACCGGCCCTCCAGCACTGGCTGGCGTGCACGTCTGTGCACGTCGGTCGACCGGCCCGGTCGACCGACTTCAAAGCGCGGTCGGCCGTCCGGTCGACCGGCAGAAGCCAGTCCTGACAATTTTGGGGATTAAAATGTTGACCTTTTTAGCTTTAATAAAATCCCATAAAATCATGAAAAATCTACAAAAATAGTTTTAACACTATACTTTGATAATCAAACATGCTTGCACAAAATCAAGGCATGTTACAAACAAATTGGACTATTTTTGTTACTTGAAAATTTTGGCTCAAAATAAAAACTGTATTTTTCCAAATTGGTTTTTCCAAACTTGTTTTTCCAAAACTTCTCCAAATACAAAAACAAGATATTTAAACTCTTTTAAAGTATAGTGTGTATGGATATGATCCACTACACAAACATGGTGAAATATCTATGTTTTTGACATTAAGCTCTAAATACGGTTTTGGTTAAAAACATGTAAACTTAGAATACCAAAAACCAAACGGGTATTTTTTCAAAATGAAATTCTTTTATGAAAAACTTATCTAGATCAAGAGTGTGTGTGTGTGTAAGATATACTTGAGCAATCCACCACTATTCTATCCTTTACATTTTAACTAAAAACAAAATCTTATAAAAACAAACCTAGACACAAGTCTTGTTCTTGAAGTCTTCACTTGAAGTCTTCTCATCTTCTTGACTTGGTCCAAAAACGATCCATAGAGTTAGACTCCTCTTGAGTACTTGATGTGGTCTTGATGCACAAGCTCTTGAATCAAACCGTGCTAGCTCCAAAACTTGACTTTAAATCTTTTGTTGAAGCTATACACCTACTAAGATCTTGATCACAAATCTGAAACTATATAAACACAAGATCATTAGTACTATAACTACATGAGTTGATCATCATCAAAACGAGAGTGATGGGCCTTTGGAGTCTTAATACCGTCGGCCATTTATACTATAGTGGATGAGAATGAAGATGTCAACGAAATAATGAGCAATTAGGATCTTTCTAAGATTGTTAAGCTAAAATCTAAAGACCAAGGCTCTGATACCAATTGAAATTACACCTAGAGGGAGGGTGAATAGGTGAATAGCTAATCAAATGAAAATTCTAGACAATTTAATATGAAATAATGCAACCGATCACTCAAAATAGCACTTGAAGCGGAATTCCCCGTGAAGGGCTCTGAACTTCTCCTCGTGATTCCTCTAGATAAGAGTTGAGGTGCTCAATTGCTATCTTGTTGGGATGAGTATTGATCGATAAAAATATGATAAACAAGTAAATAGAGATAATAAAGCAATCATAAACAAAAAGATTTGTTCCGAGGTTTGAGCCACCGCTCTACGTTCCAGCCTTCACCACCATGAAGGATTTCACTATCCACTATTGGATCCTCCACAAAGGGACCTTACAACAAGGAATTACAAGCCCTCGGAGTACACAACTCCTCAACTTAATCCTCTACACTAGAGGCAGCACAAAGCCAATTGAGATAACGAGCTCTGGGTGATCAAGAGATCACAAACACTCTCTTTACAACTCTCTTACAAAAATCTTATAGAGTAAAATTTAAACTTGAAGCTCAATGATGTAAGTGAGAGTGAAAATTAGAAAAGAGAGATTTTAAGAGCAGAAAAACTCAATTAAAACATTGAAAATAGAGAACAAAAGAAACTTGAAACTTTTTCTCTTTGAAAGTAAAAACTAGATTTTCAATAGAATTTGTTATTATGAAATATTAAATCCTAATGAGCTTTTATATAGGTTTTAAAAAAACACTTTTAGAATAATTTTACCAGGTCTAAAAAGGAAGAAATTGACCTTAGAAATTCAACTTTCTATGTTTTAAATGAAACATGTTTAAAAGCAGATTTAAAAGAGTGGCCGTTATTGCTAATCTAGGAGTCTGTCGGTCGACCGGCCGGTCGACTGGCCATTCAAAAAACTTTAACCGTTGGCTCTCGGTCGACCAGTTGGTCGATAGTGTTTAACCAAGACAAAACTAGTTACAGTCGATCGACTGCCCAGTCGACCGCAATAAGGGACCGGTCGACCGGTCGGTCAACCGAGAATGTGCACAACATGCACACCCCAATTGCTTGAGGTTCGGTCGACCGTGCGGTCGACTATTCTGGCCTGTTATAGGCACGGTCAACTGCCCGGTTGACCGACCTAGGCCAAAACCTGGGTCAAAATAATTTTTGAAGATAAAATAAATTTTCAAATAATTTTTGTTTGAATTTTGGAAGAGAGAAGACATGTATAGCCATGAGATACAAGTTCTAAACTGACATAGAAATTTCTAAGAAAATGTAGAACAAGTATCAAAACCAAACATGTCAAAACTATACTTTTGAAAATGTGCACATTTGTGTGTATATCTTTGAGCCTCAAATCTATATTCTACTCTTTAACAAACTAGTTTCTTACAAGATTCTAATCGACTACAAGAATCTTCAAGCAGGCTTCTCTGACAGCGACGTTTGAGCGACGCTGAGTTCTTTGAGCGATGATCCCATTCTTGAGTACTCTTGAGCCATCAACACCTTCATTTAGAGGAAGAACCTGTTAGATCTTCTTGAACCCTGTTAGATCTTTTTGAATTCTGAAATACACTCATGAACTTGATTAGTACTAAATAACTTCATATGCTTTGTTATCATCAAAACATAAAATCGGGGATTGTAACCTTTGGGACAACATAAGGTTCATCATGTTCGCTCGTAAGGATTTAGCCAAGAAGTTGTTGTATAGCTTAGCGGTCGATTCAATTTCATCATAGGACAATTTCATCAAAATGTTTTTGAAAAAATTCTATCCTATTCATAAAACTGCTCTCATTCGAAAGAATATCATGCAGTTTAGACAGGGGTCTAACAAACCGCTTTGGAAGTACTTCAAGCATTTTAAAGACTTACTAGCCTAGTGTCCACACCATGGAATACATAAGTGGCTCTATAACGGTCTTGATTACCTGATAAAAAGTTCCTTGAAACAATGTATCAAGGAGACTTTTTCTAGAAAGACGAAAACCGGGGCTGGGACTTACTCGAAGCTTTAGCTGAAAAATAATCCAGTGGGAATCATATTAAGCTAAATCTAAGAATCAAAACCTCACATCTTCCAAAAACAGTCTTCACTTGATAGAATTCTCGATAGCTACAGAAGCTAAGATTTCCCCCTTAATAAGAAGGCTGGAATTTCTAGAAGTTAAGGAGCAAAGTACGGTGAACCAAGTCAACCCACCCAAATGTCAAATCCAGATTGTACTTATTGCCATGCGTTGAATCATATTTTTTAAGAGTGTCCGGTATTTCTAGCTCAACAAATGTTACTAGATAACATGAATGTAGCATTTGCTAGACCTAACAATAATCCATACTCCAAAACATATAATCCGGGATGGAGGAATCATCCCAATTTTTTATGGAGTCAGAATAGTCATGAGCAACACAGACCGAACTTTCCCAACAAATTTCCTGCTCATAATTTTCAACCCAACATTTAGCCCAACTTTTCGTCCAACTTTCAGAATCAAGTTTCTCAATGCTCTTTCCAAAATCCTTATCCAGAGAAAAATAACTGATTTGGAAAAGGCTATGGAAACCCTGTCCAAAACCCAAGCTTCAATAATGAATAGCCACAATTAGACCATCAATAGGTAAGAGATTCAAACTAATGAATTGGCAAATTCTCTTTGTGAAAGACAGAAAAGAGCATTACCGAGCCAATTTTTGACTAATCCCAAGAACTCTATCCCAATTCATGAGGCCCAGGATACACAGCGAAACCAATGCAACATTGTTCATATTTTAAAATTAGAGAAACCAGTGGACAATCATGTTTCTACACCATCAATGTCCATCCAATAATTGTCTGACTCAACTGAAGCCTCCACATCTTCAAGTTCCAATCCAACCACTTTAAAGATCTGTAGAAAATGAAAAAGAAAAGTCAGTTGAAGCAGTGCATAAGCCTATAGCATATTTTTCAAATAGGCTGAAAAATATCAAATGCACAAATGAAAAATATCATAGAAATGTTTAATCAAGTAAAAAAAAATGTGCCACTTCTTGATGCCATACAATAAGGGCCTTCATACGTAAAATTTTTAAGAGATATGTGCATCAAGAAACGAAAAATCAATGCCCAAATAAGGTTTTCCTCGCTACCAACATTAGAGAATTGTTTCCTAGGCCCATTCCTCTAAAATACAAAGATCCTAGTTGTCCGACCATCGCTTGAAACATAGGACAGACCAACATCAACATAGCACTACTTGATTTGCGAGCAAGTATCAACTTGCTCCCCTTCCTCATTTATCAACAACTCGGGTTGGACGATCTCCGTCCAACACGAGTAATGATCTAGTTAGCTGAGCGATCAGTGAAAATTTCAAAGGGGAAATCACTGATGTTCTCATTCGGGTCGGGGAGTTTATCTATCCTATGGACTTTATCATGCTTGAAACATAACTATTTTGAATCCAAGATCTCAGACTCCTATCATTCTAGGACGACCGTTCCTTTTCACAGCCAATGCAATAATAAATTATAAGAATGGATCAATACAACTAATATTTGGAGATATGACCAAAGATGTAAATATTTTTCACCTAGGAAAACAACCACGAGATTCTGAAGATCACATATTTGAAGTGAACTTAATAGAAAGCGAACATCAAGAGGAACTGGAATATAAATCTGAATGCATATTTGAATTAGAATCAGATGATTTCAATATCGACCAATTTTTTGATTTTGTGGTAGAATGGGCAACCACTCCAATTCCTTTGAGTTCAGAACTGAATGACTTGATCAACCCTCAACTGAGCATTGTCTTTCTTCTAAACTGAAAACCCTCCCGAGTCATCTCAAGTATGTATACTTGGAAGAAAAGGATGCTCCTCCGATCTTCATTGCTTCTAATTTAACCAAGGAACAAGAAGAGGATCTTCTTGCTGTGTTGAGAGAAAATAAAGAAGCCGCTATGACTGACATCAAAGGACTCAGCCCATCCATAGTACAATACTACATCCATCTGATCGAAGAGGCAAAACCTAAACACGATCCATAGCGTTGGCTAACCCAATCATGCAAAAGGCCGTTCGAGCAAAAATATTTAAATTATTAGATAATGGATTCACCATATTCGATAGTCAATGGGTTAGTCTTGTCCACGCAATGCCCAAAAATGCTGGTTTTACGATAGTCTAAAATGACAAAATGAAATTAGTGCAAACCCGACTTCCCACAAAGATTTTAGATTGCATTGATTATCAAAAATTGAATTCTGCCATTTGTAAAGACCACTTCTCTCTTCCATTCATTGATCAGATGTTGGAAAGATTATCTGAGCATGAATACTATTATTTCCTGGATGGGTATTCTGGGTACAATCAAATTCCAATCGCTCCCGAAGATCAAGAAAAAAAAAACAACATTCACCTGTCCATTTGGGACATTTGCATACCGCAGAATGCCATTTAGATTATGTAACACCTCAGTAACGTTTCAACGTTGCATGCTAAGCTTATTCTCAGACATGGTAGAATTTTTTCTGGAATATTCAAGGACCATTTCTCAATTTACAGGGACTCGTTTGATCAATGCTTGAATCATCTACAGTTGGTTCTTAAACGACGCATAGAGAAGAACATGACACTTAACTTGAAAAAGTGTCATTTTATGATCAAACAAGGAATTATTCTAGGGCATGAGATTTCAAGAGATGGGACAGAGGTTGATAAGAGAAAAGTGAAAGTGATTGCCAAACTCCCCAAGCCGAAAGCATTAAAGACGTCAAATCTTTTCTACGCTATGTCAGATTTTACCGTAAATTCATCAAAAAGTTTAGCAAGATTGCTAGTTTGATGAATCTATTAGCAAAGGACATGCCCTTCAATTTAGATGACAGATGTCAAGAAGCATGGGAAAATTTGAAAGAACTTATCTCTGCTCCAATCATCTCGGCACCTGATTGGACAAAATCATTTGAGAACATATGTGATGCCTCAGATTTGTTGGAACTTGCTTTGATGAGACATTTGTGAAGCTATCTCATTTGGAGCTCTATCACAAGCCTATTCAAGAGTTCTTCATATTCAAGACTTCCCAAGGAGAGTTGATAATGATGTGTATTGTAATTGTTGATAGCATGTTAAAAGCCTTGACACACACACACACACACAGAGATCATAGCCTATTAGTCGACTTATACTATTTTATAGTCGACTTATAAGTAGTATAGTCGACTTGACCATTTCTATAAGTCGACTAGCTTTTTGTCCTAAAAGATCCCAACTCTCTGTTTGTCACTGTTAGTCGACTTAACAGGATACCTAGTCGACTAATAGACTTTTGTAGTCAACTTATACTTCCCCCTAGTCGACTAATACCTGGCCTAGTCGACTTATAATATAGTTGTGGTCGACTTGGTTCAGTTTTCAGAAACTTGTCATTTGAGTTTATCATAACATAGTCGACTTGGCCATTTATATAGTCGACTAACCTTGAGAAATTTGCCTACCCTAGTCGACTAACCCATATCTCAAGTCGACTAATGACAGTTCTGACTGTTGGACAGTTTTTGTTTTCTGGTATTTCCTTCAACGTTATCCGACGTTTAAATATTCAAAATGGTCCTAATAACTACCCTAACTAACCCTAGAGTTCAGCTATAAATAGGGTTGTTATCTTAGGCCAATATACCAATTCAAATCTATAGTTTTCAGCCCAAAACTCTTGCCAAAATTTTGGTTCTTTGAAAACTGTTCCCACTTCCAGTTCTTCACAAATTCCTACTCTTTTGTGAAGACCTCTGAAAGTTCACCTATAATAGCCCTTGTCCACGATCACATACTGAATCAAGGCTTATAGGAAAGGTTGTAATCACTCAAAGGAAGCATTGTATAAGAGCGTCTTCATGGTGTAGAAGAGAGGTTGCACAAGGTATTTTGTTCTCTTAGTTGTAAGAGGAGTTGTACACATTTGGGAAAGAGAATTTGTCAAGTGGTGTGCAAGGTGTTGATTTTGGGTGTACAAAGTCAAGGATTAAGGAAAATCTCAAGCGGGAGGCTTGGGGACTTGATGCAGGTCACGAGGACCGAACCAGGATAAATCACTTGTGTTTGCGAATGTAATCTTTTCTGTGATTTGTTTTTTCCTTATTTGCAAGTACGTTTATTTCTTTATACTAATATTCTTGTGAGTGTTGACTTCGTATATTTTAGATCCACAATTGGCATCATCTCGGGACTAACATTTGGTATCAGAGCCCTGCATACCTAGTCAACAATCATACAAAGATGGCAACGGAGTTCCCTTCGTCACAATTCAAAGAAGGACATTCTACACAACGTCCATCGCTATTCGATGGATCCAACTACAACTATTGAAAGTGTAGAATGAAGATCTACATGCAATCGCTCAACTACGAACTTTGGAACATCATAGAAGCACCGTACACCAAACTTACTACCCACTACAATGCTTGGAGTGATGATCAAAAGTGGAATGCGAACCTTGATGCCAAAGCGATGAATGCTTTATTCTGTGCCTTAACCAAAGAAGAATTCAACCGTGTGTCAATAGCCACTTCTGCAAATCAAATATGGCACACTCTTCAGGTAACACATGAAGGTACAAATAATGTTAAAGAATCTAAGATTTCTGTTCTTGTCCACAGGTTTGAACTATTCAAAATGAAGGAGAATGAAACCATCTCAGAAATGGTTACAAGATTCACCGACATTACCATTCCTTAGCATCCCTTGGAAAGGAATACACCCAAGTAGAAAAAGTTCGCAAGATCCTTCGTGCACTCACATCAGATTGGGAGAAGAAGAGAACCACAATCGAAGAAGCAAATGATCTCTCAACAATGTCGTTAGAAAACCTTATAGGTAATCTAATGGCATATGAAGTTCAACTCGAAGAAAGAAAGAAGGATGAACAACAATCTCTCTCAAAGAAGAAAGAACTTGCCTTCCATGCATCCTCAGACACGGACAATTTAGATGACGATGAAGAGGAGATGGCAATGCTTTCAAGAAAATTCAGAAGATTCTTAAAGAAAGGTAAATTTAAATGTTTCAATTGCAATAAAACAGGTCATATGAAGAAGGATTGCCCATTGCTCAAAAATAAAGGTAAATTCAAGAGCAAAAAGTTCAGAAAGAAGAAAGACTACCAAGCATCTTGGGAAAACAGTGATTCCTCTTCCTCTGATGAAGAAGAAATCACTGAACATGCCAACATCTGTTACATGGCGCTAGAAGAAGATGAGATACAATATACTAAACTTTTAGATGCATTCCATGAATTATTCAATGATCTAAAGAATGAAAAAATGAAGAATAAAGTTTTATTAAAGGAAAATGAAAAACTTTTCAAAGAAAATTCATGTTATGTCTCTCAAGTTTCTTCTTTAAATTCTCAAAAAGATGATTTTAAAATAGTAATATCATCATTGAAAAAGGATAATGAGAGTTTTATAAAAGAAAATATTTTGCTTAAAAAGGAAACTGTGTCTTTAAATGAAAGAATTTCTGTGTTAGATAAAGACATGTTAGTTTTCAAAATGAAATATGAAGAGATTTTGAAAAATGTGACTAAGTTTAATCCAGGAAAAGAAAATTGAATGATTTGCTATCATATCAAAAGATGTTACATAATCATTATGGTATTGGATTTTTTGAAAAATCTTCATATATTAGTAATCCATATAATTCTTTTGTGAAAAGAAAGTCTGATAATATTTCAAAAATAATTAAGAATAAGTTTATATGATTCCTAAAAACTTAAGCATTTTTGACAAAAATACTTATATTGCATCATACATACATGATATATGTAATTCATGAAATTATGTGTATACTAACAGATGAAAACCAAATTCAAATTGGGTTTGGTCTCCTAAAGGTTAATGTTTTACTCTTATGATTGGTACCATATAATGTTTATCTTTCAGGTACCATATAAGAAGTTTTGATAAGGACATTACTTCAAATATCTATCATATGTATACATGTTATGATATATTTATTGCAGGGGGAGAACACAAGTGTTTCTATATCTGTTATAACCCATTTTCTGCAGGGGAGAACATATAACTTATTTTCTCCAGGGGGAGTATTTGTGCACACAAAGTTTCATCATCAAAAAGGGGGAGAATGTTGGAACTTGCTTTTGATGAGACATTTATGAAGCTATCTCATTTGGAACTCTATCATAAACCTATTCAAGAGTTATTCATGTTCAAGATTTCCCAAGGAGAGTTGATAATGATGTGTATTGTAATTGTTGATAGCATGTTAAAAGCCTTGACACACACACACTCATCATAGCCTGTTAGTCGACTTATACTATTTTATAGTCGACTTATAAGTAGTATAGTCGACTTGACCATTTCTATAAGTCGACTAGCTTTTTGTCCTGAAAGATCCCAACTCTCTGTTGTCACTATTAGTCGACTTAAAAGGATACCTAGTCGACTAATAGACTTTTGTAGTCGACTTATACTTCCCCCTAGTCGACTAATACCTGGCCTAGTCGACTTATAATATAGTTGTGGTCAACTTGGTTCAGTTTCCAGAAACTTATCGTTTGAGTTTATCATGACCTATTCGACTTGGTCTTTTCTATAGTCGACTAACCTTGAGAAATTTGCCTACCCTAGTCGACTAACCCATATCTCAAGTCGATTAATGGCAGTTTCTGACTGTTGGACAGTTTCTGTTTTCTGGTATTTCCTTTAACGTTATGCAACGTTTAAATATTCAAAATGGTCCTAATAACTACCCTAACTAACCCTAGAGTTCAGCTATAAATAGGGTTGTTATCTTAGGCCAATATACCAATTTAAATCTATAGTTTTCAGCCCAAAACTCTTGCCAAAATTCTTGTTCTTTGAAAACTGTTCCCACTTCCAGTTCTTCACAAATTCCTACTCTTTTGTGAAGATCTCTGAAAGTTCACCTATAATAGCCCTTGTCCACGATCACATACTGAATCAAGGCTTATAGGAAAGGTTGTAATCACTCAAAGGAAGCATTGTACAAGAGCGTCTTCTTTGTGTAGAAGAGAGGTTGTATAAGGTGTTTTGTTCTCATGATTGTAAGAGGAGTTGTACACATTTGGTAAAGGGGATTTGTCAAGTAGTGTGTAAGGTGTTGATTTTGGGTGTACAAAGTCAAGGATTAAGGAAAATCTCAAGCGGGAGGCTTGGGGACCGGATGTAGGTCACGAGGACCGAACCAGGATAAATAACCTGGGTTTGCGATTGTTATCTTTTCTGTGATTTATTTTTTTCTTATTTGCAAGTATGTTTATTTCTTTATACTAATATTCTTGTGAGTGTTGACTTCGTATATTTTAGATCAGCAATTGGCATCATCTCGGGACCAACAAGATTTTTCCATCAGTGTTGTTCTAAGACAGTGCATTGATAATAGATAGCATGTGATTTATAATGCGAGTAGGACTTCAAATGATGCACAACAAAATTACTCTACGACTGAAAAGAAATTTTTGGCCATAGTATTTGCATTGAAAAAGTTTCGTCCATACCTACTTGGGTCCAAAACAACTATGTCCACGGACCACTCTGTGCTGAGGTATCTTATGACAAAGAAAGACTCTAAAGCAAGATTTATCCGATGAATCATTCTTTTACAAGAATTTGACCTCAAAGTACGGGATAAGAAAGGCATGGAGAATGTAGTGGCTGATCATTTATCCCGAATCCCCAGCGCACCAAATGAGACAATACCGATCAATGAGAACTCTCCTAACGAACACATCCAAACATTTATAAGGATCCCCCCTATGCAGACATTGTTAACTATCTCGCTACCAGGCAAACATCTTCTCACTGGGCGAGTTAGTATAGATATCGATTATTTGCTCAAGTACGATTCTTCTTCTGAAAAGAGCTGTATGTTTTCAAATACTGTTCGGACCAAATCATCTGAAGATGTATACCTGAAGAAGAGCAAAGAAGTGTGTTGGTATCTTTACAATGAACATGCTTGCGATGGGCACTTTGGTCCAAAAAGTTTTACAAATTGGGTTCTACTGGCCCACTTTGTTCAAAGATTCTTTCAATTTCTACAAGTCATGAAAAATAGGTAAATGATGTGTAGAATTTCTAGGACAGATATGATGGCTCTCAACCCCATTCTAGGAATGTACATTTTTGTTGTTTGGGGCATCAACTTCGGGTCTGTTTGGTTGTCGTAACTGGCAGTAATTCGTAGTTGTAATTGGTAAAGTCTTTTACAATTGTAAATGAGTTACATGTATGTAAATTTTACGGTGTTTGGTTGGTAATATAAAATTGTAAAGTGGGAAAGTGTATTGTACTTTACGGTGTTTGTTTGTCGTAATGTATAAGTCGTAAGTGAAAAGTTGACCACAAAATTAACTATTTGGTGATTTTAAAAGTTTTAATACTGCAAATAAATATTAAAAAGGTTAAATATTAAAAAATTTTAATATTAATATAAAAAATAATACAAATTTGTATGACAACAAAATTAACTGTAACTGGGCTGTAAGTGAGTGGTAACTGGGTTGCAAGTGAGTGTTAGTTGAGTTACGTAAGTCTTTTACGAATTACGGTCCAAACAAACGCCGTAGTTGTAACTGGGTAGTAAGTCATTTACGAATTACGGAGTTTTACGCGAAACAAACGGCCCCTTCATGGGGCCATTTTTCAGTTCATTTGGCAACCAATACATCTTGATAGCAGTGGACTACGTGTCTAAATGAGTCGAAGCTATGCTAACAAAGATAAATGAAAATTGTCAATTTTTTGAAAGAGTGCATAATTTCTCGCTTCGATGCCCCCCATGTCGTATTTAGTGATAACGGGTCTCATTTCTGCAATAGGGCTTTTGAAGCCCTGATGCGTAAATACTCGATAACTCACAAAATATCCATGGCATATCATCCCCAGACTAACGGGAAGGTAGAAGTGACAAATAGACATATAAAACTTATATTGGAGAAGGCTATAGGAAAGAACAAAAAATATTAGTACATTAAGCTAATAGACGCATTACAGGCTTACCGGATCGCGTTCAAAACTGTCCTCGGTATGTCTCCATACCGAGTAATATTTTGGAAAGCGGTCATCTTCCAGTTGAACTAGAATACCGAGCGTTGTCGGCATTCAAACAACTAAATTTTGATTTAAACAAAGCCGGTGATCTAAGAAAACTCCAAATTTCTGAGTTGGAGGAGATACGAAATGAAGCCTATGAACATGCTAAAAAGCAGAACAAAATTCTTTCATGATCAATCCATACACAGAAAAAATTTTGTCCTAGGACAAAAAGTTCTACTCTAGAATTCTAGGCTTCATTTTTTGTTGGAAAATTGAAAATTCGTTGGTCACGACCTTTCGTTGCCCACACTATATTTTCACATGGTGCGGTGAAAATTTTTAATCCGAAGAATGGTTAAGTATTCAAAGTGAATGAACAGAGACATAAACCATTTTGGCCACAGAACTAGGGTCACAGGAGGAGAAAGTCATGAACCCAATTTATGAGTAACTAGGGTCAACCACAATCTTCCCATAGACTATTAAAGAAAAAAAAAATATAAAAAGGGGATTAAAATAAAATAAAGAAAATATAAAAAATAATAAAACAATAAATAAAAATTAGGATTTTTTTAAATATCCATAATTTTTCTTTATAAAAAATTGAAAAGCAAAATCCTAGTTTAGAAAGTCTTTTCCAAAACAAGGGTTAAAAGAGGAAAGTACCCAAAACCCTTCTCCTATTTATCTTTTCTCCTCTCTTTCACGTGCCTCAAACTGAAAACCCTTATTAGATCTAAGAGAGAGAGAGAGAGAGAGAAGAGGCATCGGCACTCCATAAACCTCACCCTCTAATGTTTAAAACTTGCCGCGCCAAACCATTTTTGTCCGCGTTTCTACAGCTCCTCTAAAGATTCCTGAGCTCCGCCAAGGGTCTCCTCCATCAATTTTGTGCGCAAATCTCAGATCTACCACTGATCCTCTAAAGTTACTGTCTAGATTGCGCGAAGCAGCATGTACTTGGATTTACCCCCCAGGATATCCGGGGGAGGTTTTCCTTAAATCCATCTGTTTAAAGTTTTTTTATACGAAGGCACCTTCTACTGTTTTTGTGAAAGATTTTTCACGCATTTTCAATGATGTCAATGGATATGGACACATATTCTGATATAATTAGGGAACAAAATTGGTATGAACTAGTTTATGACAATATTAATATTAATGCTTTCTATGCCCCTAAACTTGTGAAGAAATTCCATTTTGGCATAGACAGCACCACCATAGATCTAGATCATAACCAATCTCTTGTACACTTGGATCATGGAGCCTCTTAATCACACCTACGACTATAGAAGAAGTCATACAAATCCCTGTCTCTCTTATGCACGATGCACCACTTTCGTTGATGGCAACATGTCGTTTGTCATACCCCACTTCCCAAAATACATGAAAACGGAGTCGCGATGAGAGTCGGCGATGCATATACACGAGAAGAATACCTCGCGTATACACGCTAAGCCTAAAGTAACCTTGACAAATTATATAATCACTAAGATGAATCAATATCACTGCAATAACACATATAGATGTCCACGCATGACAACAGATAAATAAGGGAATAGAACAAGCATGAGTCCAATGCATAGAATCATGAAAGCAATAGGAATAAATAAAAAACAAGAGAATACCGAGAAAGGATGATCATGTAAGAGAACTCAGGCTCCTCAAGATGCCTGTGATCCACTCCAAATACCTCATAAGTAAGATAACATACATATGTTGGCCCAAACGCCCATCGCTCTAGTTTTGATAATAATTAACTCATTTAGTTATAGTACTAATGATCTTGTGTTTATTTAGTCTCAGATATTTGATCAAGATCTTAGTAGGTCTTTAGCTTCAACAAAGGATTCGAAGTCAAGTTTTGAAGCTAACACGTATTGATTCAAGAGCTCGCACATCAAGATCGCATCAAGTACTCAAGAGGAGTCTAGCTCATTGGATCAAGGTTTGGACCAAGTCAAGAAGGAGAGAAGATTTTCAAGAAGACTTGTGTCGGGTTTTGTAAGTGTCAAGATTTGTTTTTAGATAAAATGTAAAGGAAAGATTAGTTGTGGATTGTTCAAGTTCATTTACACACACACAATTTATATGTGTTTTAAAAAATACCGTTTTGGTTTTTAAGCTTCAAAGTATACATGTATTTTATCAAAACTATTTTAGAGCTTATTGTAAAAAACATAGATATTTTAATTTATGTGTATTGGATCATATCCATGCACATTAAGCTTCAAAAGTGTTTAAAATATCTTATTTTGTATTTGGAGAAGTTTTGAAAAAATCATTTTTCAATTTGGAGATTGTTTTTGAAAAATACAGTTTTTGTTTAAGGCTAAAATTTCTATATCACAAAAATAGTTCAAAATGTTTGTAATATATTTTGATTTTTAATCAGACATGTTTGTATATCAAAGTATATTAATGAACTTATTTTTGTAAAATTTATGAGAATTTATGAGATTTTATTAAAGATAAAAAGACCAAGTTTTTAATCCAAAACATTTGCTGACCAGGCTGTCTGGCGGTCGACCGAGCGGTCGACCGACGTGCACAAAATGTGCACAACCAGGGTCGTCGATCGCACGGTCGACCATCCAGAGAGCTTTGCTCTCTGGATCGACCCCGGTCGACCGGGCGGTCGACCGTTAGGTCAATGCCCAGTATCGGTCGAACTGCTTTTCCCAACGGTCAAAAATCCTACCGTTGGCGGTCGACCGGCCGGTCAACCGACAGTAGGATTTCCTGCTTAGTTGCACCCAACGGTTAGTTTTTGGAGGCCTATATATTGGGGCTGTTTTGGGCTATTTTTCATAAGATTTTAAGAGAGTTTTTGAGCTAGTTTTTCTACCTCTCTAAGTGTTTATCTCAACTTGTTTTAGGGCTAAAACTTCCATATCAAAAGGAGAGTTTATCAAGAGTGTTTTCAAAAGTGATTTCTTAAGTTTTACACCACAAATCTATCCAAGTTTTTCTCACACATACTTGAGCTTTCCATTGCTATATCAATCCTATAGGGATCTTTGTTGTGAGAGAGTTTTAGGTGATCAAAGTGTTGAGGTCACCAAAGCGTTCATCTTGTACTTGAGGAGGCGAACTTGCGGGTTCGTGTTGTTTTGAGTTCTTGTGGGAGCTCGGTGTAGAGGTCGGCCTCAGCAAGCTAGTGTGCTTGCGTGTGTTGCTCTTGCGGGAACAAGAGAGGGACTAGTGAGTCCAAGGTGTTCTAGTGTGAACTCGTTGTAGGTGTTGCGGCACCGAGTGATCCGTTGGGATCATTTTTAGTGGAAATCCTTCATAGTAGTGAAGGCGAAGACATAGAGCAGTGGCTCGAACCTCGAAACAAATTCTCTTGTGTTTGGGATTGATTTCTTCTTGCTCTTTGTTGCTTTACATTCTTATACTTGTAATACTATTTGTCTTGTTTTTCAAAATTGCATTCATTTCATCTTCTTGCATTTTCAGTCTATACTCATATCAACAAGGAAGCAATTAAGCACCTCAACTCATCATCTAGAGGAATCAAAGAGATGTTCTAGAGCCCTTCACCGAAAATTCGGCTTCAATTTCTTATTTTGAGGGACCACCTACATCATACATCTTAACTAGTTTTTAAAAGTGCATTTGATTAGCATAAACACCTATTCACCCCCCTCTAGGTGTTTTTCAATTGATATCAGAGCTTGGTGCTCTTGATTTAGGGTTTAACAAGCTTGAGTTAAAGATCCTCATTTTTGCTAATCACAATATTTGTTTACACACACATGGATTTAATGACACCTTCCATGTTTGATATTCTTAACATCCAAATTTGGAACGTTAAGATGTCAATGTACCTCAAAGTTCTAGGTATTCATTTTTATTTTATCACTATTAAAAATTCATATTGTTTAAATGGCAAAAATCTTGAGGCTAATGCAAAAGCCCTTTATGCTTTAAGATCTACCCTAAATGATGAATATTTATCTAGGGTTGCTAATTTTGATTCAGCTTTTGTAGTATGGAACACTCTAGTCTCCCTTGGTGAACAAAAGCAATACTATGCCGGGAGCGACTCGGATGATGGAAGTAATGCTTCCAACATATGCTACATGGTCCAAGGGGATAATCCCCTTGAGGTAAATTCTTAATCTGAGCTTGCTTTATTTTGTCAACAAATTCTCGAAAAATATGATGTGCTTAAAAAGGATAATAAAAGATTGAAAAATAAATTTGAATGCATTTCAAAAGAAAATGAATTTTTTAAAAAGGAGAATATTTCTTTATCTTCAAAACTAAATGATCTTTGTGAAGGAAATAATTCTTTGAAAAATAAAATTAATTTGGTGGAAAAAGAAAAAGAAATTGTTTTGGAAGAAAACAAATCTTCAAAAGAAAACGAAAACATTTCTAAAAAGAAAAAGGTTGTTGATTCTCATTCTTGCCATGCTCTTCATGCTACTATCAATAAAAATTAGATTCATGTTTTGAAAAATAGAATAAATTGTTTGAGCTCAACTTTGAACAATTGTGCATTTAATCATTCTAAATTGGAAACCTTGTTTCAAAAAAAACAAGCTATACATGTTCATGCACATAACCCACGGCATACATATGCATACTTTGCACATCATGATCACACTCATATGCATGCTAGAGCGTACAAATGTACACATTGCGGCCGCAAAGACCATTTAGCAAAGTTTTATTTTGATAAGATAAATCATATAAATTTTGCAAATAACAATGCTTGGGTTCCATTTGATGCTAATCCCCGTGGACCCAAAAGAAAATGGGTACCAAAATCCTCACCTTTTGTATTTGATGTAGGTGCGGGCTCTCACAAAACGTGAGAGGTGTGGTACCTTGGTGGTGATGCATGAGGTTGATGGACATACCCTATTGATGTATCAGTATCAAGGAAGTTTGGTGGGAGGACCACCATGTTTTGGAGGCTTAGAGAATAGTGCATATGGTTTGGTAACTATCTCTAAACTCCCACTTAGTTTACTGCTTTTACATAGATAATATTTTTAGCATGTTTTCGTTTTGTGCTTCATGTGGTGAATATTTGTTTAGATGAATTATTCATTAAAACTTGTATATATACTTGTACAAGTAGTAAACTACATTTGATTATTATATGTTTGTACCTCATTGTTCATTTGTACTCATTACATGTACATGTATAACTTAATTTTGATGATTCTCTCATTTATACTTGTCTTCCGTATCTTTGTGCATGTTTTGCTTCATGTATATGCTATTTTGTCTAAAACTTATAAATATACATGTATACCCTTGAGTCACTTGCCTTCATGCAAATTACATTATGGACTCATTTGTGTTTGGGATATGTATGTATATTGTTAGTTTTAATGAAAAATTATGATTTTCATATTTGTTTTATAAAAATAATTTCATGTTTATTTTTAGCTTTATTGATTATTTCATGAATATGCTATTCACATAACTTTTGTACACTGACATTATTTTTTTTACTCATGATTTTGTTTCATGAGCACATTTTTGAGCTTTATAGATATTGAGTGTCAATTTTTGTGTACTTAGCAATATTTCATGAGATATATATATGATTTGGTTTCATGTTTGAAGGATCTTTAACTAGTTTTTCAAAAATTACTTTAACTAGTTATTTATTCTTCATTTGGTAGTGTTTTCAATGTACAACTATTTTCAAATCTTATTTTTGAAAACTTCTACCTTTAAGGGTGGTTGGATGGGCGACCATACCTTGTATGCTCTAATTGAAAATCTTTTAAACATGTGCATGAATAGGGTGGTAGATATGTGATATACTTATGAACTTCATGAAATTATATCTTTTTATACACATATGTGTTTTTTATATATGTATGCTTCTAATATCAAATAATATCAATTTCATTTGGTATTTTCTTTTTCATATATATATATATATATATATATATATATATATATATATATATATATATATATATATATATGTTTCGATTGTGCTTGATTTACAATATCCATTACATGTTTAAAGCACAAATTATGTTTATTCTAAGCTTGACTAATTTCTTTTATATAAATTGGTATCCTTATAAGCTTATGCATTATTTTCAATTGGTATTTCTATTGATATCAAAATATACTTCATATTTTACCTTTTAATTGGTATCAAAAATTTACAAGATATTTCTAGTGGTACCAATAACCTACAATTGATATCTTAAAATTTTATTTATTTATAAGTGGTATCTTAAAATTTTGTTTAATTACAAATGGTATCTCAAATTTAGGTATGCTGGCTTAAGAGATTTTAAAATTTGTTTTAAAGTGACTTCAAAATTTTTTGACATGTATCGCCTATATGCAAGGGGAGTTAAACATCTCTTCTATATATAGATTCATATTGAGTGTATCTTATATTGAGGAGCTTCATGTAGTACACGTGTGTAAGGGGAGTTTAATATCTCTGCTTATACATTGTATATTATGCTTTATGTGGGTTAGAGTTTTGTCATCCCTTCTTCATGTAATGCATGTATGCAGGGGGAGTTAACTTCACGTCTCTCTTCTTTATGAATGTATATCGCATATATATCTTTATTGTTTGATTTGTTTTCGCCCCTTTGTTGATGAATTGACAAAAAGGGCAGAAGAATTTTGAGAGTTTATATATGCATGTTTATTTTCTTGTTTATGCATATATGTTTTGTTTATACAAAAAGGGGAGAAGAATTTGGTGAGTTTATGCATGTTTATCTCCTTGTTTATGTTTATATGTTTGTTTAGTTTTATGCACTTCAATGAATACATTTATGTTTATTGTCATGCATGAGTTAAGGGGGAACTTCTAGGAAGCTTATCTTTAATCCATGCATATATAACTCCATGAGTTTTGCATCATCAAAAAGGGGGAGATTGCTGGCCCAAAGGCCCATCGCTCTACTTTTGATGATGATTAACTCATGTAGTTATAGTACTAATAATCTTGTGTTTATTTAATCTCAGATATTTGATCAAGATCTTAGAAGGTATTTAGCTTTAACAAAAGATTCGAAGTCAAGTTTTGAAGCTAGCACGTGTTGATTCAAGAGCCTGCACATCAAGATCGCATAAAGTACTCAAGAGGAGTCTAGCTCATTGGATCTAGGTTTGGACCAAGTCAAGAAGGAGAGAAGATTTTCAAGCAGACTTGTGTCGGGTTTTGGAAGTGTCCAGATTTGTTTTTATATAAAATGTAAATGATAGATTAGTTGTGGATTGCTCAAGTTCATTTACACACACACAAAATTTATATGTGCTTTAAAAAATATCGTTTTGATTTTTATGCTTCAAAGTATACAAGCATTTTATCAAAACTATTTTAAAGCTTATTGTCAAAAACATACATATTTCAACTTATATGTGTATTGGATCATAACCATACACACTAAGCTTCAAAAGTGTTTAAAATATCTTATTTTTGTATTTGGAAAAGTTTTGAAAAAATCGTTTTTCAATTTGGAGATTGTTTTTGAAAAATATGATTTTTGTTTAAGGCCAAAATTTCTATATCACAAAAATAGTTCAAAATATTTGTAATATGTTTTGATTTTTAATCAAACGTGTTTATATATCAAAGTATATTAATGAACTTATTTTTGTAAAATTTATGAGAATTTATGGGATTTTATTAAAGATAAAAAGACGAAGTTTTTAATCCAAAACATTTGCTGACCAGGCTGTCTGGTGGTCGACCGAGCCAGAAGTTGGTCGACCGGGCGGTCGACCGACGTGCACAGCAAGGGTCGGTCGACCGCACGGTCGACCGTCCAGAGAGCTTTGCTCTCTGGATCTGCCCCGGTCGACCGGGCGGTCGACCGTTTGGTCAATGCACAGTATCGGTCGACCGCTTTTCCCAACAGTCGAAAATCAGACCGTTGGCGGTCGACCGACAGTAGGATTTCCTGCTGAGTTGGACCCCAACGGCTAGTTTTTGGAGGCCTTTATATTAGGGCTGTTTGGACTTTTTTCCATAAGATTTTAAGAGAGTTTTTGAGCTAGTTTTTTCTACCTCTCTAAGTGTTTATCTCCACTTGTTTTAGAGCTAAAACTTCCATATGAAAAAGGAGAGTTTATCAAGAGTGTTTCAAAAGTGATTTCTTCAGTTTTTCACCACAAATCTATCCAAGTTTTTCTCACACATACTGGACCTTTCCATTGCTATATCAATCCTATAGGAATCTTTGTTGTGAGACAGTTTTAGATGATCAAAGTGTTGAGATAACCAAAGTGTTCATCTTGTACTTGAGGAGGCGAACTTTTGGGTTCGTGTTGTTTCGAGTTCTTGTTCAAGCTCGGTGTAGAGGTGTGGCCTCGGCAAGCTAGTGTGCTTGCGTGTGTTATTCTTGCGGGAACACGAGAGGGACTAGTGAGTCCAAGGAGTTCTAGTGTGAACTCGTTGTAGGTGTTCCGGTACCGAGTAATCCGGTGGGATCGTTTTTAGTGGAAATCCTTCATAGTGGTGAAGTGATTGAGCTTGAACCTGCACAAAAAATACAGTATTTCAGAACTTAAAAAAAAAAGAGTGCAAGTGCTCAATTCTACCGTAATAGCAAGTGGCTATGCGGGTCGTGATTCACAAGGAGGGACTAGCGATGGAAGCTTTTTAGTAAGTCTTCTTTTAAGATACAGAGTTTGGTTAAAGTTCTTCTTTAGTTCTTTAAAAGAAAAAGAGAAAAATTATGTTAAAGTTAAGTGAGGAAGAAAGTGGTAGAATGAGAACGTGGAGAAAAATGGAAAATGATTATTTACAAAGAAATTGAAAATGGAAAGAAGTGGGTGTTGTTGGTGTTCTAAACTAAAGAATAAAAGAAAAGAAAAGAAACTAAAATTACTTACTTCTTTTGGCCAAATACCTACCTTGAATCTTTTGCAATGATGTTACCTTGAAGTGAGGTGATCAACGTATAGCCCATAAGAGTTGATTCTCGTTTCCTCCACATTATATCATCAAGACATTGCAAGTATGAAGTGATACAGAATGAAACTCAAAATCCATCGTCATGGGCTATCGGTGGCACTCGCAAAGGCAAGGCTCTTTCGATACTTTTAGACTCACTTGGATAACAATTGTATCAAAAGAAGAAAAGTAGGAAAGAAGAAGAAGAACACAAAAACAAAGTACATACAAAAAGGGAACTACAGATTTGATTTTATAACAATAAGAGAAAAGAAGGAAATCTTATACCGGTGTCACTCTCAGCACAAGCTTCGTTCTCGTTCTCCTATGAAACTCTGATCTCCTCTGATTTACATAAATTAAAACTAAAAATTACATGAAAAGAAAACAAAACTCTACACTACAAAGAATGAAAAACTGGACTAATTCCTATCTCTGCCTGGTCGTCCCCATTTACAGTGAAAATCCTGCCTTTTATAGGCAAAAACCCAGAGAGGAGAGGTGTGAGAAGATAGGGGAGCAAACGCTCCCCCTAACTCACTAACCAAGCTGCAGAAACGCGGCTTTGGCCACGTTTCCATGGCCAGGGTGTGGCCAGGTGGCCACACCCTGTTGGTGGTGCTCCCCGGCTTCTCAATTTGTCTTTATCTTCAGCTAGATTTGCAGTTTAAGTCTGGGATTTTGACGAAATGGCCTTTGATCCTTGGCTTCAATCGATCGATTTGTAGGAATTTGTTCTAACTGATTTTCAACCGATCTGAACCGATCTGATCTGCCCTGATTTACTGAGTTCGAATTAATTCTGATTTAATTCAGAATTTGATGGGCTTTTGGGCTCATTTCTCTTCACTCTCCTTTAGGAATGGACCTGCAAATAAATTAAACATTTAATTAGGAAAAAGTAGAGTTTATTCTATAATAAGTATGAGTATATGATAATAAATGTGCAATATTAGTGACCAATCACACCCCCATACCTATCTTTTGCTCGTCCTCGAGCAAAACAACTAAACTATACTAAGGATTATTAGACCACTTTCGCAGGTCACGCGATTGCACTGAGCATGTGCAACAAGCCGTTAAACCTCTAGGTTTCCCTAGAGGACGAGTTTTGTCTCGTGAGGGTTTTCAGTGGATTACACCCACAAAATCCAAAAAGAAAGAGAAACAAAGAGTTAGTATTTTCGAAAAGCATTTTGAAAGAGAAAAATATTTGAAATATAATTGTAAGATTTAAGTAATCTATAAGTTATAGGAAAACTGAATTTTTCATTCCTGAACTTAGTCTCTATTCAAAAATTTGTTATCAATCAAAGTAAGGAGTCAAATTGTACTTCTCATCTAGTCTATTACTTTACCCTAAGTCATATGCACCTTGTGATTGTGAAAATTTTGACTAAGGGTTCTTTAACTATAACTCTTATTCCTCATTTATTTTTATATATATATATATATATATATATATATATATATATATATATATATATATATATATTTTGTGGTATTATTCCTTAGTTCATTAGGCTTTCTAATCTGCCCATTTAACGAGCCTTTAATCGATGACTCCCAAATCAAACGGTCTTAGGGCACCAGGTGAGAAAACACCCCAAGGACTTAAGGACTCGAGCAAACAAGGCCACAAAACTAAGGATTTTATTATTTGAACCCCTTTTAGGCGTGAATACTTATGCTTTATTAGGCACAAATACCCAGCTTAATCAGAGGATTTTTATATATATATTTTTTCTCAAACTTATCTAATCATCTTTCGCATAAATACTAAGGCTTGCTTAGGCCAAAGCACCTAACTAATCAATAATTAGATTTTTTTCATCTTTCATAGATCTATTTTTTTCTTTTTTTCTTTTTTTATTTTTATATAAGACATAAGAATCTTTATTATTGAACCCTAAGTGTGTAAGTGCATGAACTGTGCATATTTCATTAAGGTAAAGATCAAGACTGAATTACTTTGACAAATTATCTTCCTAACCCTAAAAATCAAACAAATAATCTTATTTTGACCAAGTTTAAGAAATCCTAATTTTGATTTTCCTATTCCTTAAAATTGACTCAATTTCTTACAAAAAAGATGTTAAAATATGTTTCTATTTTCAAAAAGTTTTTTTAAAAGTAAAGAAAAATGTTAGTATTAATTTTTTTTTAAAAAAAAAAAGAAAAACCTAAGTTATGTTAGAACCCTCCCCCACACCTATCTCATGCATTGTCCTCAATGTATGAATTAATGCATGATGCATGAAAAAGAAGACAGGGAAGGAAAATACTACCTTAAGGTGGTGGTTCCAGTGATGGTCTGATTGGTCCACGAAATGCGGCCCAATCGACTCTGTATGGAGTTCGGAGGAACCCACCAACAATCTCTCTAATATAACCCATTAAAATGATGTATCCATGAAGGATTTTTATTAAAAATTTAACCCCATCTAATTTCTAAATTCCATAATTAATTTCAGAGTCAAATTTGTCAACCACCTTGTCCCAAAATGGAGTGTGAAAAGATAGAATGATTGACTTGGACTTAGGAAGTACGGGAACTAATACCGACTCAGGAAAGTGACTTAAGTCAAGTAAAGGTTCAAGAGTCGAGATTGGTTCAGGAAGTAGGTCCAAATCAAGAAGTTGAAACTCAAGTCCACATTTATTTTCCAACAATGGAATGTGACTTAATATTGGTGATTCAAGTTCAAGAATGATAGGTGTGGGAATCAAAACTGACTCTAAAATATTACTCAAGTCGGGTAACAAAACAGGAGTCAATATTGATTCGGGAATTTGAACTGGATCACAGATTTGAGAATCTAGGTCACATTTCTCATTGAGTTCAATATCATAAAAATGAGAACTTGTCAATTTATCAATGGGACTTTCAAAATTATAAAATTGGTCAAGTTTAATATGATGATCATCAAAGATGGGCGATTCAATTTCATTATGAATCGGCACAGGATCCAATGTTGACTCAGGAAAAAGATTGAAATCAGGTGAAGACACCGGAGTCATAATTGAATCAGAAAGTAGAATTGAATCACTAAGTTGAGGTTCATGATCATATTCATTTTCAAGTTCAATTTCACGAAAGGGATAACTTGCCAAACTATCAATGTCACTTTCAAAATTTAGAGTTTGGGCAAGTTCAAATGATTGTGCTGAAATGGAACCTTGTGTTCCAAAACAACATGACTCTTCGGCTTTAACAGAATGGTTACCGACATCAGAACTGGCCAAACGGTGAGAACGTAGAGATTGGACCATCATATCTATGTCATGATTACGAGCGTTTTGAGCCTGAGTCATGGCTTCAAGCATCTTTTCATAGTTGATAGGTTCATCGTTTTGTTGAAAAGATGAAGTGTTATTTTGAAATTGGTGGTGAAATTGTGAGTCCATCAGATTTTGTGATTTTTGTTTGGACTCACGCATACTCATTTCCAAAATTGATGGTTTTCTATTTTTGGACTGGTGGAACTGAGTATGAATCTTGAAAATATTGTGGACAAGGTGGATAAGGAGGACAAGTTGGTTGAAAATTGGACTCGGGGGGGGGGGGGGGGGGGGTGAATCCCTATTGACTCTGTGAAGAGTTAAAATTATTCTGAAAATTATGGTTATAAGATTGGGGACATGGGTTATATTGATTCGAATAAGACCAATCCGGCACGCTAGGTTGGTTAAAGTTATGATATGCCGGGTTGGTAATATCTGAAAAAGAGGTTGGCGTGTAATATGGATTACCATTAAAATTGGAAAAATTATTGTTATAAGCCATATCACACAATAAATCACAAACAAAGAAAAAAAATAAACAAACAAATAAGCAAACAAAGAAAAAAGAAAAAAAAATTCTAACCTAAGTTAGGGTAGACCTTTGACCTAGACGACTCCTAACTGGTTAGACTGTCCATAAGAGGTATAATGCAGACTTTGACCACAAGCTAATCAGCTAGGTCAGGGCAAGATTGGTGGGAGGTTATCCATCAAAGACGTTGCTTAATTAAGTAACCACCAACCTTCGGGCTTTCGGCCCTTAATCCCCTTCCTAGACACTGATTTGGCAGGAGTCAAATTCCAACACCTTTCTCCCTTAGGATAATCTCCTAATTGAGTCTGAGATGTCCCTAGGGCCAACGTCTACTCATTTTTAGTTAGGCTTGGGTTAGTGAGTGAGGAGATTGTTTGTGGGCTAAGGGAGGGTAATGACTTCCCCACCTTATCTTGTTTATAGGACAAGCCCTTAGATCAATTTAGTGCAGTGTACAAGAAAAGCAACACTTAAGCAATGTAAACAATCTAAAAGTGTTCTTATACTAAATGCTATGCACACATACCTTTTCTCCAGCACTCTTCAACAGTAAATAGAAAATGTAATGAAATAGACACGTGCCTAAATGCAAAGTCTAAATCATTTTTTTAGCATTTACAATCATCATGTTACTGTTGTGTTAGAAATATATATACAGTGAGTCAAACAAGAAAATAAATGCTACAGATATTTAACTATGCAATTCAACCAACCTGCAAAAAATACAGGTTAGTAGTTCACTCAGTTTGCCATAGGACGGTAGCAAATCTGAGGGCTTCTTGACTCAGCTTTCTTGAGCAGAGTCCAAGGCCACTTATATGTCCACTGCAGCAAGAATTCCTTGTTGTTAAATCTGTACAAAAAATAAAGAAGAAAGTTAATCAAAAATGTAAACTTTAAAGAGAATTACTTAACATCCCTCCCCGGCAACGGCGCCAAAATTTGATTGAGCTTGAACCTGCACAAAAAATACAGTATTTCAGAACTTTAAAATAAAGAGTGCAAGTGCTCAATTCTATCACAACAGCAAGTGGCTATGCGGGTCGTGATCCACAAGGAGGGACTAGCGATGGAAGCTTTTTAGTAAGTCTTCTTTTAAGATACAAAGTTTGGTTAAAGTTCTTCTTTAGTTCTTTAAAAGAAAAAGAGAAAAATTAGGTTAAAGTTAAGTGAGGAAGAAAGTGGTAAAATGAGAAGGTGGAGAAAAATAGAAAATGATTATTTATAAAGAAATTGAAAATGGAAAGAAGTGGGTGTTGTTGGTGTTCTAAACTAAAGAATAAAAGAAAAGAAAAGAAACAAAAAATTACTTACTTCTTTTGGCCAAATACCTACCTTGAATCTTTTGCAATGATGTTATCTTGAAGTGAGGCGATCAACGTATAGCCCATAAGAGTTGATTCCCATTTCCTCCACATTATATCATCAAGACGTTGCAAGTATGAAGTGATACAGAATGAAACTCAAAATCCATCGTCATGGGCTATCGGTGGCACTCGCAAAGGCAAGGCACTTTCGATGCTTTTAGACTCACTTGGATGACAATTGTACCAAAAGAAAAAAAGTAGGGAAGAAGAAGAAGAACACAAAAACAAAGTACATACAAGGGAACTATAGATTTGATTTTATAACAATAACAGAAAAGAAGGAAATCTTACACCGATGTCACTCTCAGCACAAGTTCCGTTCTCGTTCTCCTATGAAACTCTAATCTCCTCTGATTTACATAAATTAAAACTAAAAATTACATGAAAAGAAAAACAAAAACCTACACTACAAAGAATGAAAAACTGGACTAATTCCTATCTCTGCCTGGTCGTTCCCATTTACAGTGAAAATCCTGCCTTTTATAGGCAAAAACCCAGAGGGGAGAGGTGTGAGAAGATAGGGGGAGCAAACGCTCCCCCTAACTCACTAACCAAGCCGCGAAAACGCGGCTTTGGCTGCGTTTCCGTGGCCAGGGTGTGGCCAGGTGGCCACAACCTGTTGGTGGTGCTCCCCGGCATCTCGATTTGTCTTTATCTTCAGCTGGATTTACAGTTTAAGTCCAGGATTTTGACGAAATGGCCTTTGATCCTTGGCTTCAACCGATCGATTTGTAGGGATTTGTTCTAATTGATTTTCAACCGATCTGATCTGCCCTGATTTACTGAGTTCGAATTAATTCTGATTTAATTCAGAATTTGATGGGCTTTTTTGCTCATTTCTCTTCACTCTCCTTTAGGAATGGGCCTGTAAATAAATTAAACATTTAATTAGGAAAAAGCAGAGTTTATTCTATAATAAGTATGAGAATATGATAATAAATGTGCAATATTAGTGACCAATCATGAAGATGGGGACGTAGAGTAGTGGCTCGAACCTCGAAACAAATTCTCTTGTGTTTGCGATTGGTTTCTTTTTGCTCTTTCGAACAAAGAACCTAAATCATAAAAATAAAGAGTAAAACGTAAACTAATTTTCAGTCCCTTCTTCTCTTTCAAATGTAGTATTTATTAGGAAAAATCAAACGGGGGAGAGTATACGAAGATAGGGGGAGCAAATGCTCCCCCAACTGACTCAACCATGCTGCGAAAACGCGGTTTTGGCTGCATTTCCGCGGCCAAGTTGTGGCCAGGGGGCCACACCTGGTTGGTGGTACTCCCTGGTTTAGCAATTTCCCTTTATCTGGTTCTGGATTTCCCGTTTTAGCTCCTAGATTTGACGAAACTACCTTTCATCTTTGGCTTTAACCAATTAATTTGTAAAGATTTGTTCTAAGCAATTTTCAACCGGTCTTATCTTCTCTGATTTGCCTTGATCTGCCCTAATCTTCTAATTTTGAATTAATTCTGAATTAAATAAGAATTTTGATGGGCTTTTGAGCTTATTTCTCTTCCCTTTCCTTTAGTAATGGGCCTGCACATTATTAAATAAAAATAAGACTTGTTAATAGGAATAGGATTTATTAGATAATAAACATGGTAATGTGACAATATATTTGCAATATATGTGACTGATCACACCTCCACTCTTATCTTTTACTCGCCCTCGAATAAAATATAAAAACTAATCCTATGAAATTACTTTTACCATTTTCGTAGGTCACTCGATTGCACTGAGTATGTGTAACAAGCCGTTAAACCTCTAAGTTACCCCTAGAGGACAAGTTTTGTCTCGTGGGGGTTTTCAGTGGATTGCACCCACAAAATCTATAAAAAAAGAGAAAAAATGTTAGTATTTTCGAAAGGCATTTTGAAAAGAGAGAAAATATTTGAGGTATTGTTGTAAGAGTTCAAGTAATCTATAAGTTATAGGAAAATCAGACTTTTCATTCCTAAACTTAGTCTCTATTCAAAAACATGTCATCAATCAAAGTACGAAGTCAAATTGTATTTCTCATCTAGTCTATTACTTTACCCTAAGTCATATGCACCTTTGTGACCGTGAAGTTTTGACTAAGAGTTCTTTAACTTTAACTCCTATGCTTTATTTATTTTTATTTTTGGTGGTTTTTATTCCTCAATTCAATTAGGCTTTCTAATTTGCGCATGTAACGAGCCTTTAGTCGATGACACCTAAACTGAGTAGTCTTAGGGTACCAGGTGAGAAAACACCCCTAAGGACATAAACACTAGCGTAAACGAGGCCATGAAACTAAGGGTTTTTATTTATAAAATGTACCCCTTTTAGGCGTGAATACTTATGCTTCATGAGGCACAAATACCCAGCTTAGTCAGAGGATATATCTATATATATATATATATATATATATATATATATATATATATATATATATATATATATATATATATATATATATATATATATATATATATATATATATATATATATATATTTCAAACTTATCTAATCATATTCTGCATAAATACCAAGGCTTGCTTAGTCCAAAGCACCTAGCTAGTCAACAATTAGATTTGTTTATTTTTCATATATATATATATATTTTCTTTTTTTTTATAAGGCATAAGAATCTTTTTTTTTGAACCCTAAGTGTGAAAGTATATAAAGTGTGCATATTTCTTCAAGGTAAAGATCAAGACTAAATTACTTTCACCAATTTTCTTTCTAACCCTGAAAATCAAACTAGTCATCTTGTTTTGACCGAGTATAAGAAATCCTAATTATGATTTTCCTATTCCATACAATTGACTTAATTTCTTAAAAAAAATATATCAAAATATTATTCTTTTCTTTCAAAAAGTATTTTTTTTATATATTTTTTTCTTTTTTTTAGTTATATTAGTCATGTTAGAGCCCTCCCCCACACTTATCTCAGCATTGTCCCCAATGTAAGAAAGAAATGTATAGATGCATGAAATTGAATGCAAAAGAGGAAAGTAACTGATACATTAGGTCGAAAAAACCTATAGCCATTTCATTTACCAGCACCAATTCCAAGAAAGATTTAAGGCGTTGACCATTTACCTTAAAGTCATTTCCATTCTTGGTGTCACTGATCTCTACAACACCGTGTGGAAACACGGTTTTTACAACGAAAGGCCCAGTCCATCTTGATATTAGCTTACCTGAAAAAAGATGAAACCAAGAATTATAGAGTAAGACTTTTTGTTCAGCGACAAATGTTTCCTTATGATGTGTTTATCATGAAAAATCTTAACTCTATCTTTAGTGATCTTAGCATTATCATAGGCCTCATTTCTCAACACCTCTAAATCGAAAATTTGTAATTTCTGAAGGTCATCGGCCTTAGTCAAGTCAAAATTTAGCTGCTTGATTGGTCATAAGGCCCGGTGCTCTAACTCAACTGGTAGGTGGCAAGCCTTCCCAAAGACTAACTGATTGAGATTTTTGAAGAATAAAAAGAAGTTCAGATTTCTTAGTCTCAATGCGAATTCGCTGTAGCAAGGGCTCAAGCGGGTCGTGATCCTCAGGGAAGGATGCGATGAAAGCTTTTCGACTCGATTCCTCTGTATGCTTCAAGTAAGAAAAGAGAGATTAGATCTGAGATAAAAAGATGATATTAAAGATGTGGTTTTGCTGATCTTCTACCACAACCCTATTGCAAGTTAAGGAGCTAGATCTTCATCTTAAGATGTAGGTGATTCACCTTAGGTCATTACAAATAATTCAAGCAGGAAAAATCAATACTAGACTCTAGCTAAGTTACATTATTTAAAAGCCAAACTATGGTTCATCGTAACATCTAGGTACAGCCTAATAAAAGACGAATCTCAAATTTATGTTGTCCTAGTTCTTAAGTTTGAAGTCATGAGAAGTCTTTTTAATACGCAACCTATATTAGGAATTCTAGGTATTTGTTTAATCTTCTAGAAAAGTTGTTTTTAAACCTAGGGTTTCTATAGATGTTCATTAATCAGATCTAGGCTTAACTGCTCTAGGGTTGCTTCAAGAATCTCAGCAAACCACTAGAGAGAATTAGTTCTTCATTATTTTTTTTTCTTTTCAAATTATTTATATTATTTTTTTTATTTAATGAGAAAGAGTGCAAGGAAATAAAGAAAAAGAAAACCAGAAGAGATCACAGATTAAAACAACAATCAGAGAGATCGCAAAATAAAATAAAATTGCAGAAATTAAATGAGAACAAAAGAGTGACCTTTACTTCAGATGAATCTCCAGTTACAAAATCTTCTCCTTCTCCACAACGTACATGAATGGAAAATACAATTGTGCAGAAATTTAGAAAAAATAGCTAAAAGAAAACCCTAATATGTCTCTGGATGCCCTTTCTGCTGCGCCTGCACGGATATTTATAGTGCAGAAGAAGATAGAGTCCCGGATGAAGTTGTAGACGAAATCTGGTAGTCAGACTTATCCAGAATGCCGCGGAATTGCGGCTTTTGCCGCGTTTCTGCGGCAGTTCAGTGGAGTTAGGCCACGCGCTTTGGCGCGTGGCTTCTCCTGGTCCGTCCGTCTGGGCGCATGCTCCTGGAATATGCATCCTGGCCTTTTAATCTGGATTTTCGAGATAACTTAGTAATCAAGTTACCCTTAATCCAGATTTCTTCAAATCTTCTTTCCACGAATTTCCTTCTTATCTTGGGCTTTTATCCTCATCCTGCAAGTGTTTAGGGTTGGATAGAAGTCTATCCTTCCCTTATCTCTGATATTTGCAACTTTTAGCCCTTGTATTTTCATTTTGACTTCTTGTAATTGCGCTTTTTCACCTGGGCTTCAAACATGGGCTTGGATCTGGGCTTTTGGGCTCTTTAAGCTTTATTTCTTATTAAAATTATAATTCGAGGCCTGCACACATTAAATAACGAAATATTAATAAATGTGCATTATAATATGAATAAATGTGCAAATGTGATGGTATATATGATGACAATTATGCATTTTTCACTACCTATCACACCCCCACACTTATCTTTTTGCTAGTCCTCGAGTAAAAATCAAAAAGAAAGAGAAATATCTAACCTAGCTAACTCACTTTCGTAGGAATCACGGTTGCACTTAGCATGTGCAACAAGCCGTTAAACCCCTAGGTTACCCTAGAGGACGAGTGTTGTCTCGTGAGGGTTTTCAGCGGATTACACCCACAAAATCCATAAAAAGGAAAATATTTGAATTATTATTGAAGAGACTAAGTAGTCTATAAGTTTTAGGATCCTCATTTTTATTCATTCTTCAAACCTAGTCTTTATAAAGTCAATTGTTATTCATTTAGGTAAGGATTAAAATTGAATTTCTAATATAGTCTTTTTCGTTACCAAAAGTCATATGCACCCTTGTGAATCTAGGAATTCCTTAACTTGGACTCTCATGCCTCTTTAGTATTTTTATAAGATCATCTAATTTTCTTTCGTGTAAGTATCAAGGCTTCTTGAGGCCCTCATACCTAACTAATTGACTAATAGATGTGTTAATACATGTATAATATTTCTCAGTTTTTTTAGGCTTTCTAATCCACCCATGTAGCGAACTTAAAGTCGGTGGCTCCCAAACCGGTCGGTTTTAGGGCACCAGGTGAGAAAACACCCCACGGACTCAAATTCGAATGAACTAGGCCACAAAACTAAGGACTTTATTTTTATTTAGAACTCACCTTTAGGCATGAATACTTATGCTTCTTGAGGCACATGTATCCAGCTCAATTGGTGATATTCTTTTTTTTTTTTTTTATATATGAGGCACAAGGTCTTTGTCTTAGAATCCTAGATATGTACTAGGAATGCACATTTCATTAAGGTAAAAATTAAGACTAGCTAATTATTCAATTTCTCCTCCTAAACCTAAAATTTAAACAATTTATTTATTTTGACCAAGTTTTTAGAAATCCTAATCATGATTTTCCTAATCCTTAAAACTAACTTAGATTTCTTTCAAAAAATAAGTCAAAGTATTATCCTTTTTTTTTTTTTAAAAAATATTACATACCCTTCCCCCACACTTGTTTCATGCATTGTCCCTAATGTATGAATGAAATGTATGGATGCATGAACTGGCAGAAAGATATAATCACCGATACAGTGGGTCAAAAAGACCCATCGCCGCATTAGCTTCCGGCACAGACTCCAAAAAGATTTTAAGACGTTGACCATTTACCTTGAATGCATTGCCATTTTTGGGGTCGTAGATCTCTATGGCTCCGTGTGGAAACACAGTTTTAACAATGAATGGCCCTGTCCATCTTGACTTCAACTTGCCGGGAAAGAGATGAAGTCTAGAGTTATAGAGTAAAACTTTTTGTCCTTGGACAAAAGTTTTTCTCGTGATGAATTTATCGTGAAAAACCTTAACTCTATCCTTCGCAATCTTTGCATTCTCGTATGCATCATTCCTCAACTCCTCTATTTCAGAAATTTGTAATTTCCGAAACTCACTGGCCTTATCTAAATCGAAATTTAGCTGCTTAATTGCCCAAAGGGCCCGGTGCTCTAGCTCGACAGGAAGGTGGCAAGCCTTTCCAAAGACCAGTCTGTAGGGAGACATTCCTAGAATCGTCTTAAAGGCAGTCCTATATGCCCATAGGGCATCCACCAGTTTGGTGGACCAGTCCTTCCTATTCTGATTCACAGTCTTCTCCAAAATGAGCTTGACTTGCCTATTAGAAACTTCTACCTGACCTCTAGTTTGAGGATGGTAGGGCGTAGACAACTTGTGAGTAATGGCATATTTTCGCATAAGAGCTTCAAAAGTTCTATTGCAAAAATGTGTGCCATTGTCGCTAATGATGGCTCGAGGGATTCCAAAGCGTGAGATGATATTATCTTTCAAGAATTTGACAACAACTTTGTTGTCATTTGTCTTGCAAGGGATAGCTTCTACCCACTTTGACACGTAGTCTACGGCCAACAAGATGTACTGGTGCCCAAACGAATTAGGGAAGGGTCCCATAAAATCAATGCCCCATACGTCGAAAAGTTCTACTTCTAGAATGGGATTTAAGGGCATCATATTTCGTTTGGAAATTCTTCTATCATTTGACATCTTGTGCAAGTTTTGCAATACTCAAATGCGTCTCTAAACACAGTTGGCCAATAAAAGCCACTTTGCAGAATTTTCTCGGCAGTTTTGCGGGGACCAAAATGTCCACCGCAAGCGAACTCATGACAAAAAGCTAGCACACTTCTAGTTTCCTCATCGGGGACACATCTCCTAATGATTTGGTCGCTACAATATTTGAAAAGATAAGGATCTTCCCACATGTAATACCGAACTTGAGACAAGAATCGGTATCTATCCTGTTTAGACCAACTAGGTGGTGTTTGGTTTATGACTAAGTAATTTACTATGTCAGCAAACCATGGCTCCTTAGAGATGGCTAGAAGTTGCTCATCGGGAAAATTGTCATTGATGGGCAGCTCGTCAGAAGGTGCGTTTGGCACACGAGAGAGATGGTCAGCTACGACATTTTCGACACCTTTTTTATCTCGAATTTCGAGATCGAATTCTTGAAGGAGAAGGATCCAACGAATGAGTCGGGCCTTCGCATCTTTTTTAAGCATAAGGTATCGAAGAGCAGAATGGTCAGTGAAAATCGTGGTCTTGGTCCCAAGTAGGTATGGTCGAAATTTCTCCAAAGCGAACACTACTGCCAAGAATTCCTTCTCGGTTGTAGTATAGTTCATTTGGGCATCATTGAGCGTCCTACTCGAATAATAGATCACGTGCTGCTTGCTATCCTTACGCTGTCCTAAGACAGCACCTATCGCAAAATCTGAGGCATCGCACATGATCTCAAAAGGCTTGGACCAGTCCGGAGGTGAGATGATAGGAGCAGAGATAAGCTCCATTTTCAATTTCTCCCATGCACTATGGCACCTATCATCAAAGATGAAGGACACGTCTTTAGCTAGAAGGTTTGTAAGGGGTCTAGCAATTTTGCTAAAATCCTTAATGAACCTACGATAAAATCCGACGTGTCCTAAGAAAGACCGAATGTCCTTCACGCATCGCGGAAGTGGAAGTTTCGCTATGATCTCCACCTTGGCCTTGTCTACCTTAAAAAAAAAAAAAAAAAAAAGGGATAATACTTTGACTTATTTTTGAAAGAAATCTAAGTTAGTTTTAAGGATTAGGAAAATCATGATTAAGATTTCTAAAAACTTGGTCAAAATAAATAAATTGTTTAAATTTTAGGTATAGGAGGAGAAATTGAATAATTAGTTAGTCTTAATTTTTACCTTAATGAAATGTGCATTCCTAGTACATATCTAGGATTCTAAGACAAAGACCTTGTGCCTCATATATAAAATAATAATAATAATAATAATAATATCACTAATTGAGCTGGATACATGTGCCTCAAGAAGCATAAGTATTCATGCCTAAAGGTGAGTTCTAAATAAAAATAAAGTCCTTAGTTTTGTGGCCTAGTTCATTCGAATTTGAGTCCGTGGGGTGTTTTCTCACCTGGTGCCCTAAAACCGACCGGTTTGGGAGCCACCGACTTTAAGTTCGCTACATGGGTGGATTAGAAAGCCTAAGAAAACTGAGAAATATTATACATGTATTAACACATCTATTAGTCAATTAGTTAGGTATGAGGGCCTCAAGAAGCCTTGATACTTACACGAAAGAAAATTAGATGATCTTATAAAAATACTAAAGAGGCATGAGAGTCCAAGTTAAGGAATTCCTAGATTCACAAGGGTGCATATGACTTTTGGTAACGAAAAAGACTATATTAGAAATTCAATTTTAATCCTTACCTAAAATGAATAACAATTGACTTTATAAAGACTAGGTTTGAAGAATGAATAAAAATGAGGTTCCTAAAACTTATAGACTACTTAGTCTCTTCAATAATAATTCAAATATTTTCCTTTTTATGGATTTTGTGGGTGTAATCCGCTGAAAAACCTCACGAGACAACACTCGTCCTCTAGGGTAACCTAGGGGTTTAACGGCTTGTTGCACATGCTAAGTGCAACCGTGATTCCTACGAAAGTGAGTTAGCTAGGTTAGATATTTCTCTTTCTTTTTGATTTTTACTCGAGGACGAGCAAAAAGATAAGTGTGGGGGTGTGATAGGTAGTAAAAAATGCATAATTGTCATCATATATACCATCACATTTGCACATTTATTCATATTATAATGCACATTTATTAATATTTCGTTATTTAATGTGTGCAGGCCTCGAATTATTATTTTAATAAGAAATAAAGCTTAAAGAGCCCAAAAGCCCAGATCCAAGCCCATGTTTGAAGCCCAGGTGAAAAAGCGCAATTACAAGAAGTCAAAATGCAAATACAAGGGCTAAAAGTTGCAAATATCAGAGATAAGGGAAGGATAGACTTCTATCCAACCCTAAACACTTGCAGGATGAGGATAAAAGCCCAAGATAAGAAGAAAATTCGTGGAAAGAAGATTTGAAGAAATCTGGATTAAGGGTAACTTGATTACTAAGTTATCTCGAAAATCCAGATTAAAAGGCCAGGATGCATATTCCAGGAGCATGAGCCCAGACGGACGGACCAGGAGAAGCCACGCGCCAAAGCGCGTGGCCTAACTCCACTGAACTGCCGCAGAAACGCGGCAAAAGCCACAATTCCGCGGCATTCTGGATAAGTCTGACTACCAGATTTCGTCTACAACTTCATCCGGGACTCTATCTTCTTCTGCACTATAAATATCCGTGCAGGCGCAGCAGAAAGGGCATCCAGAGACGTATTAGGGTTTTCTTTTAGCTATTTTTTCTAAATTTCTGCACAATTGTATTTTCCATTCATGTACGTTGTGGAGAAGGAGAAGATTTTGTAACTGGAGATTCATCTGAAGTAAAGGTCACTCTTTTGTTCTCATTTAATTTCTACAATTTTATTTTATTTTGCGATCTCTCTGATTGTTGTTTTAATCTGTGATCTCTTCTGGTTTTCTTTTTCTTTATTTCCTTGCAATCTTTCTCATTAAATAAAAAATAATAATAATATAAATAATTTGAAAAGAAAAAAAATAATGAAGAACTAATTCTCTCTAGTGGTTTGCTGAGATTCTTGAAGCAACCCTAGAGCAGTTAAGCCTAGATCTGATTAATGAACATCTATAGAAACCCTAGGTTTAAAAACAACTTTTCTAGAAGATTAAACAAATACCTTGAATTCCTAATATAGGTTGCATATTAAAAAGACTTCTCATGACTTCAAACTTAAGAACTAGGACAGCATAAATTTGAGATTCGTCTTTTATTAGGCTGTACCTAGATGTTAGGATGAACCATAGTTTGGCTTTTAAATAATGTAACTTAGCTAGAGTCTAGTATTGATTTTTCCTGCTTGAATTATTTGTAATGACCTAAGGTGAATCACCTACATCTTAAGATGAAGATCTAGCTTCTTAACTTGCAATAGGGTTGTGGTAGAAGATCAGCAAAACCACGTCTTTAATATCATCTTTTTATCTCAGATCTAATCTCTCTTTTCTTACTTGAAGCATACAGAGGAATCGAGTCGAAAAGCTTTCATCGCATCCTTCCCTGAGGATCACGACCCGCTTGAGCCCTTGCTACAGCGGATTCGCATTGAGACTAAGAAATCTGAACTTCTTTTTATTCTTCAAAAATCTCAATCAAATTTTGTTTCCTGTTCTCTGTACCTGCAACAGAAAGAATAAAGAATGATTAGAACGAGGAAATCGTGCCGTTCCTTCCCCGGCAACGGCGCCAAAATTTGATTGAGATTTTTGAAGAATAAAAAGAAGTTCAGATTTCTTAGTCTCAATGCGAATCCGCTGTAGCAAGGGCTCAAGCGGGTCGTGATCCTCAGGGAAGGATGCGATGAAAGCTTTTCGACTCGATTCCTCTGTATGCTTCAAGTAAGAAAAGAGAGATTAGATCTGAGATAAAAAGATGATATTAAAGACGTGGTTTTGCTGATCTTCTACCACAACCCTATTGCAAGTTAAGGAGCTAGATCTTCATCTTAAGATGTAGGTGATTCACCTTAGGTCATTACAAATAATTCAAGCAGGAAAAATCAATACTAGACTCTAGCTAAGTTACATTATTTAAAAGCCAAACTATGGTTCATCCTAACATCTAGGTACAGCCTAATAAAAGACGAATCTCAAATTTATGCTGTCCTAGTTCTTAAGTTTGAAGTCATGAGAAGTCTTTTTAATATGCAACCTATATTAGGAATTCTAGGTATTTGTTTAATCTTCTAGAAAAGTTGTTTTTAAACCTAGGGTTTCTATAGATGTTCATTAATCAGATCTAGGCTTAACTGCTCTAGGGTTGCTTCAAGAATCTCAGCAAACCACTAGAGAGAATTAGTTCTTCATTATTTTTTTCTTTTCAAATTATTTATATTATTTTTTTTTATTTAATGAGAAAGAGTGCAAGGAAATAAAGAAAAAGAAAACCAGAAGAGATCACAGATTAAAACAACAATCAGAGAGATTGCAAAATAAAATAAAATTGCAGAAATTAAATGAGAACAAAAGAGTAACCTTTACTTCAGATGAATCTCTAGTTACAAAATCTTCTCCTTCTCCACAACGTACATGAATGGAAAATACAATTGTGCAGAAATTTAGAAAAAATAGCTAAAAGAAAACCCTAATACGTCTCTGGATGCCCTTTCTGCTGCGCCTGCACGGATATTTATAGTGCAGAAGAAGATAGAGTCCCGGATGAAGTTGTAGACGAAATCTGGTAGTCAGACTTATCTAGAATGCCGCGGAATTGCGGCTTTTGCCGCGTTTCTGCGGCAGTTCAGTGGAGTTAGGCCACGCGCTTTGGCGCGTGGCTTCTCCTGGTCCGTCCGTCTGGGCGCATGCTCCTGGAATATGCATCCTGGCCTTTTAATCTGGATTTTCGAGATAACTTAGTAATCAAGTTACCCTTAATCCAGATTTCTTCAAATCTTCTTTCCACGAATTTCCTTCTTATCTTGGGCTTTTATCCTCATCCTGCAAGTGTTTAGGGTTGGATAGAAGTCTATCCTTCCCTTATCTCTGATATTTGCAACTTTTAGCCCTTGTATTTGCATTTTGACTTCTTGTAATTGCGCTTTTTCACCTGGGCTTCAAACATGGGCTTGGATCTGGGCTTTTGGGTTCTTTAAGCTTTATTTCTTATTAAAATAATAATTCGAGGCCTGCACACATTAAATAACGAAATATTAATAAATGTGCATTATAATATGAATAAATGTGCAAATGTGATGGTATATATGATGACAATTATGCATTTTTCACTACCTATCACTAACCTCCAAGGAGACATCCCTAGAATTATCTTGAAAGAGGTCTTGTAGGCCCATAGGGCATCTAGAAGTTTGGTGGACCAATCTTTCTGATTTTGGTTCACAGTCTTCTCCAAAATAAACTTGATTTGTCTACTGGAAACCTCAAGCTGCCTACCAGTTTGAGGATGATAAGGTGTGGATAACTTGTGGGTTATGGCATACTTTCGCATAAGAGCTTCAAAGGATCTATTGCAAAAGTGAGTACCATTGTCACTGATGATAGCACGAGGGGTTCCGAAGCATGAGAAAATATTCTCTTTCAAAAATTTTATGACAACTCTGTTATCATTAGTCCTACTAGGAATGGCTTCTACCCACTTGGACACATAGTCCACAGCAACCAATATGTATTGGTATCAAATGAACACGGAAATGAACTAATAAAGTTGATGCCCCCAAACATCAAAGAGTTATATTTCTAGAATTGGGCTAAGGGGCATCATATCTTAATTCGCGATCCTTCCTACCATCTGGCATCTAGGGCACGTCTTGCAAAATTTATAAGCATCTCTAAACAAAGTGGGCCAATAGAACCCACTTTGCAGCACTTTTTCAGCAGTCTTGCGGGGACCAAAGTGCCCATTGCATGCAAGTTCATGACAGAAGGATAAAACACTCTTAATCTCTTCATCAGGATTGCATCTCTTAATAATTTGATCAGAACAGTACTTAAGAAGATATGGTTCCTCCCGAAAGAAATACCGGACTAGAGATAAGAACCGGTATATATCATTTTTAGACCAATAAGATGGAGTTTGGTTTGTGATAAGTAATTCACTATATCAGTAAACCAAGGTTCCCTAAAAATATAGCTAAGAGTTTTTCATCAGGAAAGTCATCATTTATGAGCAGTTCGTTGCATGGAGAGTTTGGGATATGCAAGAGATGGCCAACAATGACATTTTCTTTGACTTTCTTATCTCGAATCTCGAGATCAAATTCTTGAAGGAGGACCCAAAGAATGAGTCAGGCCTTGGCATCCTTCTTCATCATGAGGTATCTAAGCGCAGAATGATCGGTGAAAATTATGGTTTTGGACCCTAGTAGGTAGGGACAAAATTTCTCTAAGGCAAACACTACTGCAAAAAATTCCTTCTCAGTAGTAGTGTAGTTCATTTGAGCATCGTTGAGAGTCCTACTAGAGTAGTAAATCACGTGCTGCTTGTTATCAATGCGCTATCCTAGGACAGCGCCTATGAAAAAAATCAGAAGCGTCGCACATGATTTCGAACGGATTAAACCAATCTGATGTAGATATGATTGGTGAAAAAAATAAGCTCTTTCTTAAGCTTCTTCGAAAAATTTATACATTCATCATCGAAAGTGAAGGGCACATCCTTAGCTAACAGATTAGTCAAGGGTCTAGCAATCTTGCTAATATCCTTGATAAATCTTCGATAGAAACTGGTGTGTCCTAAGAAGGATCGAATATCCTTCACACACATTTAGGCATGGGGAGCTTAGCAATAACCTCAATTTTAGCTCTATCCACTTCAATTCCTTTCTTAGAGATTTCATGACTCAAGATAAATTCCACGTCTTCCATGAAGTGGCATTTCTCCCAGTTTAGTGTCAAATTTTTCTCAGCGCAACGTTGGAGGACAAGTTATAAATGGTGGAGACATTGAGTGAATTAATTTTCGTAGATGGAGAAATCATCCATGAAGATTTCTAAGAATCGTTCTACCATATCGGAAAAAAGACTCAACATGTCAACATGCAATGTTGAAACGTTGCTGGGGCATTGCACAAGTCGAAAGGCATTCGACGATAAGCAAATGTCCCAAATGGACATGTGAACGTAGTCTTTTCTTGGTCCTCCGAAATAGGGATCTGATTATACCCCGAGTAACCGTCCAAGAAACAGTAATACTCGTGGCCCGCCAAAACGTTCAAGCATTTGATCAATGAAGGGAGAGGGAAATGGTCCTTACGAGTTGCTGCATTAAGCTTCCTATAGTCAATGCAAACTCGAATTTTCGTAGGAAGTCGAGTTAGGACCAACTCTTTGTTCTCGTTTTTTACTACGGTGAAACTGGATTTCTTTGGAACCGCGTGGACAGGACTAACCCATTGGCTATCCGAAATGGGATAGATTATCCCATTGTCTAAGAGTTTCATAATTTCAGCATGAACAACCTCTTGCATTATAGGGTTTAACCTACGCTGCAGGTCTCTTTTTGGTGTCGCGTCTTCATTGAGTTGAATGCGCTGTTGAACTATGGTTGGACTCAATCACTTTATGTCAGTCATAGTCCAACCAATGGCTTCCCTACGTTTTCTCAAAATTGCTTTAAGATTCTCTTCTTACCCGTCATTTAGATGGGAGGCAATAATGACAGGAAAGGTCTCTTGTTCGCCTAGGTAGACGTACTTGAGATCCGCAGATAAGGCTTTCAATTCTAAGGAAGGGGAAGGCTCACTAGAAGGATGAGTCAAATTTGTTGGCTCCACATTTGGTGAAATAGGGTTTGAGGCCCAATTCACAGCAGACTCGACAACCTGATCAAGGTTAAATTCGTCAGACTCTAACTCGAAGTCACAATCAGTTTCTACTTCCAATTCTTCTCCATATTCACTTGTCAAGTTTTCAATGAGGTTGATTTCAAATGTTTGATCCTCAACATCACAGGGTTGCTTTCCTTAGTTGAAGACATTGACTTCTCTAGTCATGTCCCCAAAGGTTAACCTCATGGACCCATTCCTACAATTGATAATGGCATTGGCAGTAGCAAGGCATGATCGCCTTATGATAACAGGAGTTTGAGCCCTAGGATTGGACACAAGTTGTATCTCAAGAACTATGAAATTAACGGGGTAGATAAACTCCCCGACCCGGATAAGGACATCGTTAATTTTTTCCTTGGGAACTTTCACTAACAGTCAGCCAGTTGGATTATGAGTCGAGTTGGACTAAGATCGCCCAATCCGAGTTGTTGATAAACTGAGAATGGGAGTATGTTGATACTTACCCCCAGTCAAGAAGTGCACGACTAATCTTAGCTTGTCCTATAGTGCAGGCAATGGTAGGACAACCCGAATCCTTATACTTGACAGGGATCAGACCCAACAGTAGCTCACTAATGTTAGTGGCTAAGAAGACTTTCTTGGGTATATTAGTCTTTCTCTTCTTGGTACACATGTCCTTAAGAAATTTTGCATAAGATGGGACTTGTTGGATGGCATCAAGAAGTGGCACATTTATCTTCACTTGATTGAAGATCTCAATTATCTTATCCATGTGTGAATTTTGCTTGTTGCTTTTCAGCCTATTAGAAAATGGTACTATAGGCTGGTGCATCTGACTGGTTGACTTATCTATTTCAGATTCGTCAAATTTAGAAGAATTGGGACTAGATGAGGTGGATGCTTGAGTGTGGTTGTGCTAAATGGACTTTGATGGTGTTGACACTTGATTATCAACTTTCTTTCCTGACCTCAATGTATGAACATCATTACATTGATTCAATGATTGATCCTCAGCCAAATGAGCTTGTTGAGAATTCTTAGGATTCGTTACTGGCTGATTGGGTAAGGTACTCTTTTGCCTCTCATTCTGTGGATTGGCTAATTGGCTCATTTGAACCTCTAGCCTTTGTACTGTTTGCATGAGGGAATCTTAGTTTTTCATGTACCTTTTCATGTTTCTCTCAAAATCAGTCACTCTCCTTTCAAGATGAGGATTCTGGAAGGAAGATGGTGGAGCGTGGTTGGGAAAGTTTTGCTGATAGTTTGAAAATTGTTGATAGAATTGTGATGTTAATTTGGAAAGTTGGGTTGATGATTGGAAGGATTATTGGAATGATGCAAGTGGCTTGAATGGTTTGACCGTGAGTGGTCATTGTTATTGTGGCTCCATAAGAAATTCGGGTGATTTCTCCAGCCAGGATTGTCCGTTTGTGAGTAAGGATTATTGTTTGGCATTGAAAAAGCCGCATTCATCGGTTCAGGGTATTGTTGCTGAGCTTGAAACACAAGACACTCCTCAAACACATGGTTCATAGCTTGACAGTAAGTATAGCCCGGAGTTGAAAATTGGTTTGGGCAGACTTGATTGACTGGACTTGGTTTCTTAGTTTCCAAAACTTCTATTCTTCTTGCTTGGTTTGCTATTCTAGCCTCGACAGTTATTAATGATTCAATTGAATGGAGACCTCCTTTTGAAGAGATGAAGCTTGAATTCCTAGAGTTTTCATTAGTTGGTTCCCATTGGATGGTCTTTTCAGCTAGATTCTCATATAAATCCCATCCTTCATTCTCATCCTTCTGCAAGAATCTCCCTTGGCACATGTTTTCTAAGAGGGCCTTGGTTGAGTAGTCTAAACTGTCATAAAGAATTTGGCATTGTCGCCATTTCTATATTCCATGATGGGGACATTGGATAAGGAGGTCTTTGAAGCGTTCAAAGTACGTCCAAAACGGTTCACTAGGTTCTTGCTTGAACTGCATGATGTTCTTCGTAATGAGAGCGGTCTTATAAATTGGATAGAATTTCTTCAAGAAGACCTTGATGAAACCATCCACGACGTGTATGATTTTCTTTCTAAAAAGAGCGGTCTTATGAATTGGATAGATTTTCTTCAAGAAAACCTTGATGAAATCATCCCACGATGTGATAGAGCTGGCCGCTAAGCTGTAAAATTCTTTCTCGGCTAAGTCCTTAAGAGTAAATGGGACAAATCTCAACCTAATAGCATCATCTACAAGGTGTGGGATTTTTATCATTAAGCATACTTCCTCAAATTCTCTTATGAAGAAATAAGCATTTTCGGACTCTAAGCTAGAGAACCTAGGGAGTGTGTTGATGAACTAAGGCTTAAGCTCAAATTTGTCTTCACCAGCCGATGCAAGTTGGATGCAAGATGGAAGTGTGGTTCTAATGGGATAGAACCTATCTTGCAAAGATGTCAGTTGACCATAACCGGATCTGGTCTTAGTTCGAACTTGGGTCGTGATGTGTTTCTAGTTAACCTAGGTAAATTAGGGTCTCTTAACCACATTTGCATATACAAACACTATCACAAACAAGTTCACCAATAGTCAACAAGAGAAAAACAATCAAGCGTAATCTAAGGTAACCTTGACCTAGACAACTCCTAACAGGTTGATTGTCCACAGGAGGTATCATGTAGACTTTGACCACAAGCTAATCAGTAAGGTCAGGACAAGATTGGTGGGAGGCATCCGCGCAAAAACGACGGGCCTAGTTAAGCCAAACCACCAGCCTTCAGGGTTTCGCCCTCAATCCCTGTCCTTAGACACTGATTTGGCAGGAGTCAAATTCTAACACTTTTCCCCTTAGGATAATGTCCTAATGAGTTCGAGATGTCCCTAAGGCCAACGTCTATTAGATTTTAAATTAGGCTTAGATTGTGCATGCTTGGAGATGGTTTGTAGGCTAAGAAAGGGTAATGACTTTCCCACCTTATCTTGATCTGGGTTTTGCCCTTAAGATTGATTGTGTAAAGTGTGCAAGATATTGAAAGGTAACATTCAACAAGCAAATAATCACCCAAGAATGTTTCCTAAACTATATGCTATGCATACGTACCTTGTCTCCAGCTATCTTAAACAATAATTGTAAAAGAACTTAATTAGAGAAATACCTAGAATGCAAGTCTAAACGTTTTTTAAGTAATTGACAATCAATCAGATTACTGTTTGATTAAAAACAGAGAGTGTGAATGTCAAATATAGCAGAAATAATACATAAAAACTATATTTTTTTCAAAGTGTTATGTCCTGCAAAAAAGAGTTTTTAGTAGTCCAAAAATTTCAAGCTTTTGCGCTGCAATTTCTTGAAATTTTGTTTCCTACTTTCTAAAGTAAGGGCATAGACTAGCAAGTCTTCTCCTGCAAGGTTTTGTTGGCCCAAGGTTACAATCACCCTTGTTTAGTGTGTTTTGATGATTACAAAACATATTAGTTATTTGTACTAATATTGTTTATTGTTTAAGTGTGTTTCAGGATTCTAACTCAACTAGAAGGATTCTTCCCTAAAGGAAGGTGCTTTGGACTCAAGTCAACTCAATTTGGGCTCAAGAATCAAGTTTTGAAGATCATATGGTGAAAGCCCTCTTGAAGAACTTGAAGTCTTTAGAATCATTGTAAGAATAGAATGTTAAAGTTTGAGTGTTGGATATTGGCTCTAGGATACACATACACAATTTGGTTTTGTTAAAATGTGAATCTTGTATTTAAGTTTTCATGTTTTAAATTTGGTTTCATGTCTTAGTAGATATTTACATGACCCTAAGTTTTACAAAATAAATATCATGTTTAGATCATGTTTATATACTCCTACTAGCATGTTACTTAAGTTTGTTCAAACCCAAAACTATTTTACAAAATTTTCTAAGTCAAAAAAAAAAATACTATTTTTCCTGTTTCAGGCCGACCGGCCGACCGGCCCGGTCGACCGGCGCCAGTACCAGGACGTGCACATTTGTGCACGTCTGTCGGTCGACCGCCCCGGTCGACCGACTGTGAGCAGTTGCTCTCGGGTTTTCTGGGTCGACCGGGCCGGTCGACCGCCAGAAGGCCCGAGCCAACGGCTCTTTGCCAGCTGAGCTGGCGGTCGACCGGCCCGGTCGACCGCCAAGCCTGCAAATACCCAACGGCTCTTTCCTCTTTTGTGCAATTCTGAAATCTGTTTTCCAGATTGCTTTTTGGCAGACTTTTTCAGGGTTTTCTAGTTCTTTTTCAGAGCAAATAAGGTCTAAATAAATTATTTTAAACCTATTTCTCTCCCTATAAATAGAGGAGAAGACTCTCTTACAAAATACCAAGAAAAATCTTTAAGTTTTCAAAGTTTTCAAAGAGAAAAGAAAAGTGTTTAAGCTCTCCATTTCCAACTCTTTCTTGAGCTAATTTTCAGTTGTGTTCCCTTGCAAAAATCATCTCTACAACTGAGTTTTTCTCACTACACTTCATAGAGCCAAAATCCCTTACTCATTCTATAGTGAAGTTGTAAAAAGAGTGAGAGTGTTGTAAAAGAGTTTGGTGATCTTGTTGTGATCACTCTTGTTCTTGTGATCTTCTTGTTCTTGTGGAGACACCTCTTCGGTAGAGGTTATTGTACTTTGTGAAGCTCGGTGCTCGGGTCTTCGGTAGACCGTTGTAATCGTCCTCGGTGGATAGTGGAAACCCTTCACGGAGGTGAAGGCGGGGAGTAGAGCGGTGGCTCGAACCTCGAAACAAACTTCTTGTGTTTGCGATTCCCTTGTGTCCATTCTTGTTTTAAATTTCTCTTGCACTCTATTGCTTTCATTTACTTGCTTGAGATCTAGTTTTATTTCCTTGTGTTATTACTTGTGATACTTGTGATACATCTTGTGTGCATTTCATCATTGCATTTTATTCATACTTTGTTCGATCAATTCTCATACAACAAGGTTGCATTGCGCACCTCTAACCCATTTAAGGGGAATTGGGAGGAAGGAGTTCAGAACCTCTCACGGGGTATCGGCTCTTAGTCTTGTTTTGAGAGATCGTTGCATCATTCATCCATCTTAGTTTTAAAAAGATTGTTAGATTAGCAATAACACCTATTCACCCCCCCTCTAGGTGTTTTTCAATTGGTATCAGAGCTTGGACTCTAGGATTTGGCTTAACAACCTTAGAGAGATCCTAATTTTGCTAATCATTTCATTCATACTCACTTAGTAAAGATAGCCGATGGAATTAAAACCCCACCTAAGTTTGATGGACTTAACTTTCCCATATGGAAGGTTAAGATGACCGTTTTCTTGCAATCTCTAGGAAGTCGAGTTACAAAGGCCGTGACCAAACCCTTTAGTGCACCCCCCGGTGATGAATCCACTTGGTCCGAAATTGAGACTAAGGAATTTGATGCCAATGCTAGGGCTCACTATGCACTACTTCAAGCCCTTAATGATGATGACATAGCTAGAGTTATTCATTGGAAGTCCGCATATGAAATTTGGACACATTTGCTTGTTACACATGAAGGGACCTCACAAGTGAAGAGGGCTAAGATTGACCTTCTTCGGTCCCAATATGAGAACTTTTGCATGCAAGAAAATGAAACCATAGATGATATGGTTACAAAATTTACTAAGATTACTAATGGACTTTCTTCTCTAGGTGATGCTATTGACAACGATCAAAGAGTTAGAAAGATCATCCGGGCTCTTCCTCCTTCATGGGAAGTAAAAGCAACAACCTTGAAGGAACTCAATGACAAGGAGGAGATGGAACTTATTGGTCTCATTGGGAACCTCAAAACCCATGAGATGGAAAGAAGGGCAAGGGAAGATATGGCTCCTTCCAAGAAAAAGACTATAGCCTTCAAAAGCCAATCCACACACTCCGACGAAGACGATGAAGAAGAAGATGACAAAGAGCTCTCACTTCTTGTGAAGAACGTCCGGAGGATGTACAACAAGGCTAAATTTCAAGGAAGAAGGAGATGGCAAGGAGGCAAAGAAGAAAGAAAGATCATTTGCTTTAATTGCCAAAGACCGGGACACATAGTGGCGGAGTGTCCGGATAAAGTGAAGCCCTCCACCTCGACGAAGCCTCACAAGAAGAAGGCAATGAAAGCTACATGGGATTCCGAGAGCGAATCCGAGGAGGAGATTGATACCGCCAACATGTGCTTCATGGCCAATGAAAGCACAAGCAAGGTAACCCCTTCCACTTCTCCTAATGATGAACTTTTCATGGATGAACTAGGAGAAGCTTTTGTAGATTTATCACATAATTATGATTTCCTAAAGAAAAAGTATTTAAAAATGAAAAAGGAAAATGAATCTCTTAATCTTCAAGTCTTTACTATTTCTAAAGAAAAGGATGAATTACTTTCCACTCTTGTTTTCACTCAAAAAGATTTTGACAAGTATAAGATTTCTTGTAAAGGCAAGTCCCCACAAATTGATTCTAATGAGATTACTTTGCTTAAAGAAAGAATAGACTCATTAGGAATTGTTTTAAAAAATTGTGAGTTTGATAAGAAGAAGATAGAGGCCATGTTTCCTAAGAAACAAGCCCCTAAGAAAAATGTTCACCATGCTCATGCTCATGTTCATACCACACAACCTTTACATCATGGCAAACCCCCAAAGCATGCTCACACTTCACACACACATCATGCATTCATGTATGGAAGAGTGTTCTCATGTTCACATTGTGGGAGGAAAGGACACTTAGCCAATTTTTGCTCTGATAGACTAAGTGCATCTTATCATAATGTTTCGGTTCGAAACACTAACTTTCAAGGACCCAAGAAAGTTTGGGTACCAAAGTCAACAATTTTGTTAAATGATATAGGTACCTTCCAAAGCCCAACGACGTAGAGGATTGTGGTATCTTGATAGTGGTTGCTCAAGGCACATGACTTGGGACATCAACAACTTTGCAACCCTATCAAGATACCATGAAGGTGGCACCGTCACCTTCGGAGATGATGCCAAGGGTAAAATCATTGGTATTGGTAATGTAAAACTCGACACATCCCCTTTAATTGAGAATGTAGTTTTAGTTGATGGCCTCAAGCATAACCTCTTGAGTGTTAGTCAACTTTGTGATAAAGGTTTTGATGTAGTTTTTGATAATGTAGCTTGTAAAGTAATTGATAGAATTTTTAATACTTGTGCGTTTTCCGGTTTTCGTGAAAGTAATGTTTATATGATAGATATGTCTAATATGTCTTGTAATATTACTTGTTTAAAAGCCCTCGATGACGACTCTTGGTTGTGGCATAGAAGATTAGGCCATATTTCATTTGACCACATATCTATGTTAAACACAAATGAAATGGTGAAAGGTATTCCTTGTTTGAGTTTTGAAAAGGACCGAGTTTGTGACGCATGTCAATTTGGGAAACAAACTAAGTCTTCTTTCAAGTCAATTAAGGATATCATGACATCACGTCCTTTGGAGTTAATCCATATGGATCTATTTGGTCCTACACAAACCAAAAGTCTAAGTGGGAATAGATTTGCATTTGTTTTGGTTGATGACTTTTCACGGTTTACTTGGGTTTTCTTTCTTGAACACAAAAATCAAGCTTTCTCATATTTCCAAACCTTTAAGAAAAGAGTTGAAAAAGAAAAAGAGTCTTCAATTTTAAGAATAAAAAGTGATAGAGGAGGTGAGTTCATTAACCTACCCTTTACCACTTTTTGTGAAGAACATGGAATTAAGTATGAACTTTCATGTCCTAGAACTCCACAACAAAATGGAGTAGTTGAACGGAAAAATCGAACTTTACAAGAAATGTCTAGGACAATGCTAAGTGAATATGGTCTACCACATTATTTGTGGGCCGAGGCCGTAAATACATCATGCTATATATCAAATCGTGTTTTCTTGTGTAAAAATACTTCAAAGACTTCTTTTGAAATGTACTTTTCTAGAAAACCAAATGTTTCATATTTCAAAGTTTTTGGATGCAAATGTTTTGTTTTAAATACAAAAGATAATTTAGGAAAATTTGATGCTAAAGCTTATGAGGCAATTTTTGTTGGTTATTCTAATACTAGTAAGGCTTATAGAATCTTCAATAAATCATCTTTGACTATTGAGGAATCTATACATGTTAAGTTTGAAGAATCTAACTTGTTTGTTAAGAATGTTGTAGAAATAGATGCTTTGGATGAAGGCTTGGAGAAAGTGACCTTGGAGGATACTACTACTATGGGAGACAAGCCAAAGGATGATGAAGGAAGTGAAGCTAAAGTAGAAGAGGCTCAAGGAAATGAAAATCAAACAAATGAAGTGGAGCCTACTCAACAACTTCCAAAGGGTTGGAGATACAATCCTCATCATCCCAAGGACCTCGTCATAGGTGAAGTATCAAAAGGGGTAACCACTCGCTCTAAACTTCATGATTATTGTGGTAATTATGCATTCATTTCTCATGTTGAACCCAAGAACGTCCTCGAAGCCGAGGCCGATTCATATTGGTTGCTAGCCATACAAGAGGAACTCAATCAATTTGAGCGCAACCAAGTTTGGCACCTTGTTCCTAGGCCCCACGATAGACCAACAATTGGTACTAAGTGGATCTTTAAGAACAAGTTGGATGAATCGGGTAACGTTGTTAGGAATAAAGCTAGGTTAGTTGCCCAAGGTTACACTCAAATCGAAGGAATCGATTTTGAAGAAACCTTTGCACCCGTAGCACGGCTTGAAGCCATACGGATGACACTAGCATTTGCCTCATATAAAGATTTTAAATTATTTCAAATGGATGTTAAAAGTGCTTTTCTAAATGGTTTTATTGAAGAGGAGGTGTATGTTGAACAACCCCTCGGGTTTGTTGATCCTACACATCCAGATTTTGTGTTTAAATTAGATAAAGCTCTTTATGGTTTAAAACAAGCCCCTAGGGCTTGGTATGAAAGGCTTTCTTCATTTTTAATTTCAAATGGTTTTAAGAAAGGTAAAATTGACACAACTTTATTTACAAAACATGTAGAAAATGATATTCTTATTGTGCAAATTTATGTTGATGACATTATTTTTAGTTCTACTAATGAATCTCTTTGCCAAGCTTTTGAATCATGCATGAAAGATGAATTTGAAATGTCTATGATGCGGGAACTCAACTATTTCCTTGGACTCCAAATCAAGCAAAGGAAGGATGGGATCTTCATCAATCAAGCCAAGTACACAAAGGAATTAATCAAAAGGTTCGGGCTTGAAGGATCTAAAGTAAGCAAAACTCCCATGGCAACAACTACCAAGCTTGACAAGGATGAACAAGGTAAAAGTGTAGACATTAAGCTTTATCGTAGCATAATTGGTAGTTTATTGTATTTGACGGCTAGTAGGCCGGACATTATGTTTTCCATTTGTCTTTGTGCACGTTTTCAATCTTGTCCTAAAGAGTCTCATATAATTGCGGTTAAACGCATAATTAGATACCTTAAGGGCACTATTGAAATGGGTTTGTGGTATCTGAAAACTGGCCAATTTTCAATGACGAGTTTTTCGGATGCTGACTATGCGGGTTGTAGGGTAGATAGGAAGAGCACAAGTGGAACATGTCAATTCTTAGGTAATTGTCTTGTATCTTGGTCTTCCACAAAGCAAAATTCGGTAGCCCTTTCAACCGCCGAGGCGGAGTATGTTGCGGCCGGAGCTTGTTGTGCACAAGTTCTTTGGATGAAACATACTCTCCTTGACTATGATTTAAACTTTGATCATGTTAAAATATTTTGTGATAATACTAGTACTATTCACATGACAAAGAATGCAAATCAACATAGTAAAACCAAACACATTGACATTAGGTATCACTTTCTTAGAGATCATTATGAGAAAGGTGATATTGATAATTATTATGTTTCTACCGATTTTCAACTTGCCGATATTTTTACTAAACCTCTAGATTATGCTAGATTTTCATTTATTTGTGGTGAGTTGAATGTTTACATTATGGATTCTTAAAGATAATTTCTCTTTAATATTTTGTTTTGTTTAACCCTTTTTGATGTATGACAAAAAGGGGGAGAAAAAGTATAAGTTTGTTTGTTGTTTTGTTTGTGTTTTGTTTGTTTATGGTGTACTACTTTGATGTATTTGAGTTTTTGACAAAACTATGTGTTTCCAATGCCTTATGTATTTAGCTCTTCATTGACATTTTTGATACATAGCATTATTTGAGGGGGATCTTTCCAAAGCTCTTCTTCCATTTTTGTTTAAATAACCTATATGTTTTGTCATCATCAAAAAGGGGGAGATTGTTGGCCCAAGGTTACAATCACCCTTATTTAGTGTGTTTTGATGATTACAAAACATATTAGTTATTTGTACTAATATTGTTTATTGTTTAAGTGTGTTTCAGGATTCTAACTCAACTAGAAGGATTCTTCCCTAAAGGAAGGTGCTTTGGACTCAAGTCAACTCAATTTGGGCTCAAGAATCAAGTTTTGAAGATCATATGGTGAAAGCCCTCTTGAAGAACTTGAAGTCTTTAGAATCATTGTAAGAATAGAATGTTAAAGTTTGAGTGTTGGATATTGGCTCTAGGATACACATACACAATTTGATTTTGTTAAAATGTGAATCTTGTATTTAAGTTTTCATGTTTTAAATTTGGTTTCATGTCTTAGTAGATATTTACATGACCCTAAGTTTTACAAAATAAATATCATGTTTAGATCATGTTTATATACTCCTACTAGCATGTTACTTAAGTTTGTTCAAGCCCAAAACTATTTTACAAAATTTTCTAAGTCAAAAAAAAACTGTTTTTCCTGTTTCAGGCTGACCGGCCGACCGGCCCGGTCGACCGGCGCCAGTACCAGGACGTGCACATTTGTGCACGTCTGTCGGTCGACCGCCCCGGTCGACCGACTGTGAGCAGTTGCTCTCGGGTTTTCTGGGTCGACCGGGCCGGTCGACCGTAAGAAGACCCGAGCCAACGGCTCTTTACCAGCTGAGCTGGCGGTCGACCGGCCCGGTCGACCGCCAAGCCTGCAAATGCCCAACGACTCTTTCCTCTTTTGTGCAATTCTGAAATCTGTTTTCCAGATTGCTTTTTGGCAGACTTTTTCAGGGTTTTCCAGTTCTTTTTCAGAGCAAATAAGGTCTAAATAAATTGTTTTAAACCTATTTCTCTCCCTATAAATAGAGGAGAAGACTCTCTTACAAAATACCAAGAAAAATCTTTAAGTTTTCAAAGTTTTCAAAGAGAAAAGAAAAGTGTTTGAGCTCTCCATTTCCAACTCTTTCTTGAGCTAGTTTTCAGTTGTGTTCCCTTGCAAAAATCATCTCTACAACTGAGTTTTTCTCACTACACTTCATAGAGCCAAAAATCCCTTACTCATTCTATAATGAAGTTGTAAAAAGAGTGAGAGTGTTGTAAAAGAGTTTGGTGATCTTGTTGTGATCACTCTTGTTCTTGTGATCTTCTTGTTCTTGTGGAGACACCTCTTCGGTAGAGGTTATTGTACTTTGTGGAGCTCGGTGCTCGGGTCTTCGGTAGACCGTTGTAATCGTCCTCGGTGGATAGTGGAAACCCTTCACGGAGGTGAAGGCGGGGAGTAGAGCGGTGGCTCGAACCTCGAAACAAACTTCTTGTGTTTGCGATTGCCTTGTGTCCATTCTTGTTTTAAATTTCTCTTGCACTCTATTGCTTTCATTTACTTGCTTGACATCTAGTTTTATTTCCTTGTGTTATTACTTGTGATACTTGTGATACATCTTGTGTGCATTTCATCATTGCATTTTATTCATACTTTGTTCGATCAATTCTCATACAACAAGGTTGCATTGCGCACCTCTAACCCATTCAAGGGAATTGGGAGGAAGGAGTTCAGAACCTCTCACGGGGTATTCGGCTCTTAGTCTTGTTTTGAGAAATCGTTGCATCATTCATCCATCTTAGTTTTAAAAAGATTGTTAGATTAGCAATAACACCTATTCACCCCCCCTCTAGGTGTTTTTCAGGTTTGAGCGCTAAATCTGATTCCTTGACGGCCCTAAAACAAGATACCAAACTTACTAGAAAACAATTACACCACTCTCTCCTTGGCAACGGGCCCAAAAATTTTATTGAAAGTGAAAGCAATGAGAGTTACTGTTTAGCTTTGGGGAAGCTTTTCGATGGATTGTTAAAGAACAAAGAATGGTGTTGGTGTTTTTTTAATACATTGAAAAAGAGAATGGAGAGTAAGGAAGTGATTAAAAGAAAATTTGAAAACTTAGAGAAGGCTTTGAAAGATGATTTTTAAAAAGGTTAAAGTTTGATTTGTTATTTTTAATATATGAAAAAGATCTGGGATCACTATCTTACTACTCAACAATTAGTTCTTCTCTTGAAATTCTCAGTGCCTCAACTTGATCATAGGCAATAATTTAAGCTTGAGTTTCGAAAGTTTTAAGCAAAGCAAATAAGATTGTTTGGAAAAGTTAACTCTTTTTCTTAAGAAATCATCTTGAACTGAATGTTAAATCATCAAGTAGTCTTTCAAGTATGAAATAAAAACACGTTCAAGTGATGTTTTTTTAGGAAAAGTAGAAGTTTAGAAATCCAAACCCATCCTCATGTGTCCTCAAGAATATTTTCAAAGAAGCAAGGTTTAGTTAAGGCATACATATGATTCCATTTGGTTCTTTATATCAAAAACCATTCAAAACAAGAGGAATCGAAGAGAGATGATAGTGAGCCCAGAAAAAAGAGTTTAGCTACTCATGATTAATGTAAAACAAGACATGTAAATGAAATAGACATACCTGTGAATTGGAGAAGAAGAGAAGCTTTGAATCTTTATTGATGTCACTTCAACTTCAGATTACAATTACTCTTTTTCTCTCTCTCACTTGTATCTAGACTGAACTATGAATTAAAAATAGAGATACAACTTCTCAATACTATCGAACAAAGAACCTAAATCCTAGAGAAAAATTTAAACTAATTTCTGGTCCCTGCTTCTCTTTCGAATGCAATATTTATAGGGAAAAACTAAACGGGAGAGAGCGTACGATGATAGGGGGAGCAAACGCTCCCCCAACTAACTCAACCAAGCCGCGAAAATGCGGCTTTGGCTGCGTTTCTAAGACCAGGGTGTGGCAAGGTGGCCACACCCGGTTGGTGGTACCCCTGGTTTAGCGATTTTCCTTTATCTGGTTCTAGATTTCCCGTTTCAGCTTCTGGATTTGACGAAACTGCCTTTGATCTTTGACTTTAAATAATTGATTTGTAAAGATTTGTTCTAACTGATTTTCAACCGATTTATCTTCTCTGATTTGCCTTGATCTGTCTTGCTCTTCTAATTTCGAATTAATTTTGAATTAAATCTGAATTTTGATGGACTTTTGGGCTTGTTTCTCTTCCCTTTCCTTTAGCAATGGGCCTGCACATTATTAAATAAAGATAAGACTTCTTAATAGGATTTATTAGATAATAAATATGGTAACGTGACAATATATATGCAATATATATGGCTGATCAACAATGCACCCCCTCTTATTCACACAACATACATACATACTGCATACAAATAAATACTAACACATACACGCACACATTACATAGATACATACATACACATGCACTATACTTTAATTAAAACACACCTATATATACACATATAATAAGAATAAAATGAAGAACACAGAGAGGAGGAAAGGGGAGAGCTCACAGTGGCCATGCAGGTTTAGAGGGGAGCTCCAACATGTGGCGGCTTACGCGCAGGGATGGACAGCAAGGCGGAGGTGCGCTCGGGGTGTTCCGACGAGGTGGCATAATGGAGGAGGGGAAGGAGAACTCAACAACGCAGAAAGGGGTGGTTTGGCAGGCTGAAGAGCCGGCCATGGGGTGGGTGAAGTTCACAGTTGGAGCGAGGGAATGGACAAGAAGAAGAAGAAGAATAAGAAAAGGTTTATAAAAATTAGTTATGATTAGGATATAGATTAGTTAGGATTTAATTTAATCATTGGGATTTGATTTATTAGGATTAGATATTGGGTAATGGGTAATGGATGTGGGCTAATAGGTTAATTGGCTATTTGATTTGGGGTAGTGGGATTTAGGAAATGGGAAAAATAAAAGGAAATGAAATGAAAGGGGAAGGGAAATGTCTAGATAATAATACACATGCAAAAATACAAATAATGGTAAAAATAATAATAACAATAACGATAACTACACCTTAATAACAATCTCAAATAAATAATTAATAATAATAGATATTAATAATAATTCATAGTATAACTCATAAGATAAGAAATAATAATTAATACAAAATTTACGTATACACTTTAAAAATATTATTACTTATTATTTACATGGTATCATAGAATAGGGACATTACACTGTTGATGGGTGTAGATGCACTGAGTTAGATTGTGGTCTCAAAGTGAGTACCATGTTTTGAAAAGTTCATTGCGTTGTACAATTAATCCAACATAATATTTTAGGCAGTGACTACACCACGTCGTTCAACAGACCTGTGCTTCAAATTATACAGTCTCATGACTAAGCAACATGCAATCATCTTGCAACAGCTCATAGTAAATTCTCAATGCACTACGGGTGCCAAACACTCTCTACCGATTCTCAAGACTCGTCTGTGCAGAAACATTCTCCCGGACGAGGAATTTTTAGGGTATGATTGAGTATTTGTATCCCTTGAAAGAATAACCAGTGCATATAATAATTGTTTGCACTCTATTTGGACTCCTATAGTCCTAGCTAAGGATGTTCCTGCTAAGAGCTCCTCAGAGGAACAGATGAAGGAAGAGGATGAATATGATTTTTGGCAACAACCACCATCCACTAATACTCACGCCTTCATGTTTTCCATATAGAAATGCATGAAGAAGATCTTTAGGGCTCAGACTCACCTAAGGAAACAAATGGAAAGCAGATCACCTGACTGAATCAGATAGAGGAGGGTTTGTGATGTTCAAGATCGGTCAGTCCGAGTACTTTGGCCGAATAGAGTGGTCAGAGGAGATGACTCATTATCTTTACACATTTTATGCATTTGTGCATTTCATGACATACATTAGGGACAATGCATGATATAGGTATTGGGGAGGGTACTAACATAGGATTTTTTTCTTTATTTTTATTTTTATTTTTTAGGTTATTTTCTAGATTTTCTCTTTTTAGGTTATTTCCTTGATTTTTCTTATTGTTTCACTTGTTTATAGGACAATTATTTATTTTGTATAGAAATTTTTTTCTCTTTACAAAACTTTTTGAAATAAGGGTAAAAGATTTAATTTATTTTTAGAAAATTAAGTTGATCTTCATAATTAGGAAAATAAAAAATAATGACTTCTTAAACATAGTAAAAAATAATGGATCTTATTAAAAATTGTAGAATAGGAAAGAGAAATTGGAAAGATAATTTGATCTTGCATTCTTGCCTTAGAAAATATGCACTCCACACGTACACATTTTAGAGATGAAAACAAAGACATAAAAATACAAAATAAAAAAAATATGGATATACAAAAAAAATATTAATCACTTATTAAAGTTTGGTAGCTATGCCTCAGGAAGCATAATTATTCATGACTAACAATGGTTAAAATAAAAAAATAAAAAATAAACAAATAAAACCCCTTAAAGTTTTGTTGCCTTGTTTATTCGAGTCCTTAAGCTCGAGTGATATTCTTTTATCTGGTGACCTAAAGCCATCTGGTTTGGGGGTCACCAGCTAAAGGCTCACTACCCGATAAACTAGAAAGCCTAAGAAAACTATAGAAAGAAAAAAGTATGTATATATATATATAAATAAATAGCTTGATCGTTGGAGTTGGAATCCCAAAAACCTACACTATTACAAAGTGCATATTATCTAGGTTTGATGAAAGATTAATTATTCAATTCAATTTTGAATTCTTACCTTAATTGATGACAAGATTTTGCATCCAGACTAAGTTTAAGGACAAATGATTTTTGGTGAACTTATGACCTTAAATCACTTAATTTTTACAAAAATATTTCGGAAATTTTTCTCTCTTTCAAAATGTGTTTCAAAAATACTAATATTTATTTTCTTTGTTTATGGATTTTGTGGGTGTAATCTGCTGAAAACCATCGAAGACAAAACTCCTCCTCTAGGGGAAACCTAGAGGTTTAACGGCTTGTTGCACACTCTCAGTGCAGTCGCGTTGCCTGCGAAAATGGTGTGATATCTCTTAGTTTAGTTTTTCTTTACCTTCTTTTGCTCAGGGACAAGCAAAAGATAGGTATGGGTGTGTGATTGGTTAACGATTTTTCATATTTTTCTACATTTCCCTGCCTGTTTTATTCATAAAACTCTGCTGCTAAATGTTTCATGTCTCATGTACAGGAGTAATTAAGGAAGAAGGCAAAACTGAATTAGGGGCTAATACTTGCTATTTTAAAGATAAGTTTATAGATTTCTCGATGCCCAAGCAAAACCCAATTTCAATTCCACTTGAAGCCCAAAATTCTAAGCCCAATCTGCTCTGCATTTAGAGATAAATCAAGAAAATAATTGTCACGCCCTGCTTCCCAAAATACGGAGTACATGTACGTGACGATGGCCAGTAGATACTCACTAAGAGTGAAATCACTTTCATGAACACCTTAAGCTGTCAATAACGAGCAGGATAGTTCACATATTGCATATACAACTAGGAAAAGGGATAAAAGTATATATATGAAATACAGAATCATAAACAATATCATCCACCATATCTGAATAAGACAAGCCAAAAAAAAGAAATTGAACTCACCAGAGGACTGATCGGCAAAAAAAGCACAAGAATAAGTAAAAAAAAGTGTGGTCAATGTTACTGCTTTTTAGATTCTTCTGTAGTAGCGAAGTGGCTATACGGGTCGTACCCACAAGGAGGGAGAGTGATGAAAGCTTGATGCAGCTTCTTTGTTCAAGAAAAGAGAAAGTTCTTTGTTTCTGGAAAATGAAAACAAGTTGGTTTCAAAAATTGTTTTAGAATGATTTGGTGGTTTGTAAAATTAGATTTTCTTAATGGTAAAGGCACATGGCTAACTTTCTACTAAGTGTTCTCACTAATCTCTAACTTCTTGGAGATGTAGCCTCACGATGGATCATAGGCAAGCATAATCCTTGTGCAACGGAACTATTCACGTGGAAATCGAGTGAAAATTCTTCCTTTAACTTAGTTTTACATGGCAAAAACTCAGACATTCCCTTATCAAGATCCAATAGAAGGCGAGAATAAGAGAAGATACAAGTGCACTAATGGTATCGGCTAAGTTGAAAGGAAAATCTCTAGTTACAAAGACAAGCAAAGTTTATAGATCATCAAAAATTCATTAAGCATGAAATATAAGTGAGCTAATACTTGTATGTAAGTTAGAGTTAGAACCTTTGTCTTAAGATGCCATAGCTCTCGTTTGCACAAGACTTGTTTAACACTATTGACTCATTTGGGCTATCAATCAAGTTATTAGAGATTAGTGGGTTATTAGTTAGTTAGCCATGCAATGAAAGAGTTACTTAGACATGGTAGTAAAAGAAACAGCAAGAGTTAAGTGGTAAAGAGAAAAGGAGTTACACAATAACAAGTAAGTAAAAGCAAATGAAAAAACACCAAGTAATTGGAAAGAAGAAAGAGAAGTAGTTACTTGTATTAGATTGCCGCCTTCAAATATAACTTTTACACACTCTCTCTCTCTTTCACTCTAATGGCTAAACTAAAACTAGAAGAAGAAGGAAACTACAACAACTACAACTCCTAGAACAAATCATAACAACTCCTAAACTCTAGATTTGGCCCTCTTCAGACCCCAGGGGGTTTTATAGGCACCAGGGGAAAGGAGACTAGGGGGACAACCCCCGGCCCAAAGCCCGGGCGCGCCCGTGCCCATACGGCCGCGGAAACGCGGCCCAGCCTGTGTTTCCGCGGCTCTGCCAGGGCGTCGCGCGCCTGGCTTCATGTAGGGTGTCGTCTTGTCTGTCCCCTATTAGGTGGATCTTCTGGTTTCTAGATTTGATGCCCTAGGCTGACAAAATCTCCTCTCTGAGGTCAATGGCTACTTGGTAGGCCTTTAATCACCCATTAAATGGTGATTTAGGGTCTTCTTCTTCATTTGCACACCATAGACTTAGGGTCAAGCAAGCAAAGCATTATTAGCAGAATTTTATATCAAATAAATATGCGGATGTGATAAAAATTATGCAAAATTAGAGACTAATTAAGGACAACTGAGCCAGAAAATATTCTACGATTAACTCTCCATACCGGCTTTCAGATCTAGATATTGAAAAGTTATATAGGTCCGTCAGAATCAGACCAGCAAGAGTACACGAGAAGAGACGAACAACAAAAGCAGAAATATGAAAATATAGTGACAGTACAAATAGGACGTCAGAATAAAAGATCATATGTTTTGCAGTATTGAGAACAGAACAATAGATCATATATAATATGTCTGAGTGTGCATGTCGTGACATGAATATAATGAACATGAGATGTCTTGGACGAATAAATATAGTGTAACATAATCACAAAACCACAAGAACACAGGATCACAAGTTTAAAATCACAAGTTCAGGAATATCATGTAATCAAGATAATGTGTGTCACGGGAGTCTCAGGTATTAGTATCACGAGAACACAAGTCCGGTACTAGATCGCGAATAAGAATAGTACAGGATGAGTCAGAGCATGGAAGACAATGCAGGATATGATACAAGTGCCTATGTCTAGTATATTACTAACTCTATGCTACTGCAACAATCTTGTGCCCCATCCCACATGACAACTGCATATCAAACAAATGATACGTTAGTAGATCTTGATAGCAGAGAGAAACAATTCACTGTACTCAAGAATCATGTAACATGTAATAACAAGTGTGCACATAAATCACAAGACCACAATATCACTTATGGCATCCAAACCCACGAGGGATAATCCTTCCAAGCACACCTCTCTGATTCCCCTGCTACCAGCCCCCCAGTAACTCCCATTTAGTTAATTTCATTAATCAATGCAAGTGCAAGACAATGGGTGACTCAATGAGATATGATCACAAATCGATATCAAGAATGTCAATGCCAAATAGTGAATACAATGTATATCATGGTCACGGGACAGTATTAGCAGTGATAATATCAAGAGATGAATGCAGAGTTGTGCAAGTAGTGTCAGCATCATCAAATATGTAATCTAATGGTCATAATATCTGATCATATTTGTGTGCATCATAACCTAATAAAGTATCCACAAATGTTGTCTCAAATTATAATGATCGACTTTCTAGATTAATTTCCAGTAATATTAGAATCATAATATCATCTGAGTTACAGTCTTTAACTATCAATCATGTATCATTATTATTCAGTTAACCTCGAGATCCAGATCACAGTATTTGTCACAATTAGTATAATTTTCTTGTCACTAAATCAGGCAATGACATACAAAGAATAATATCAATTTAAGTTTAGATGCATGCATGAACCATAACAAGATGCAAAATGGTATGCATGATAAGGTAACATGACATGAGGTGATCAGTAATAATATTAAAATATAATAATTAAAGGCTATAATCACAGCAAAGAAGGTATAACATGTTCACGGGATAATACAGATAACTAAGAATATGACATCGAGAGATAATATCGTAATTAATAGGAACGCAAAGAGAAGAGAAGCTTGTACACTTGCATGAAATGACGCGGTTTTGGGTCTGAATAGCCGTTTGGTCTGCACGACATGAACTAGTTTGGATCTCCAGATTATCTCATGGGTCGGTCTTTGAATCGCCAGTGTATCAGGTCCATAACGAGCACAAAGTTGAAATCTTCTATAAACGTGATTCTGGCCAAACCACTGAAACGCATACAATTACTTATATACATATACACACGTATGAACAAATATACACGCATACACACCCATATACACATATACACATGCGTAGCCGCACACATGCATACACACACGTGCATACATACACACTTGAAAACAAACCTAAATACGAATATACACATACATACACACAAGCACACTATCACACAACACACCCACACACTTACACTATACATGTAAAAATACACAATACATGTATACACCCATAAACATGCATTCACATCAAAACACACACACGCACATATTAATACACTTAGTCATTAAAATGCACACAAAATAATTCACAAAGAGAGATAGAGATAACCAAAGAGAGATGGAGTCGGCCATGGTTGTAGGCCACAGCAGAGGAGGCGGAGGCCGAGGATGATGGCGGAGAACGTGAGGTACGGAAGGGGATTGGGTGTGGGACGGCGACGCTCCAGTGGGTTATTGACCTGCTGTAGAAAAATGAGAAGGAGAAGGAGAAGCTCAGCAATTTTCGAGTACTGCTGGATGCGGCGAGAATAGAAGGAGAGGGAATGGTGATCAGAGTTCGCGAATCACGCCAGAGGAGAAGGAAAAAGCGTGATGATGTGGCGACAATGGTCGAGGTTGGGTTCGGCCGCTGGTGGAGGAGAAGAGGATGGTGGAGAGGTGAAGAAGATGATAAAGAAGTCTATGCTTCAAGGGGAGGCTGCATGGGTTGTGGGCACGGTGGTATGGCGTTGGGTGCTACTCCGGGGATGACCACGACAGAGGATGGTGCGTGGAGGTTAGATTGGAGGGGCTTGCGACAAGGAAGGATGGAGGAGGAACTGGGCCATGGTGATCACAGCCAAGGGGGTTGGAGTGCTCGGGTTGAAGGAGGTTACCGAGGGAGAGGAGGAAGCCCGTGGGTGATGGGCTCGGCCAAGTGATGCGGCCTGAGGAAGATGCGTGGGTTGTAGGACCAAGCGGAGCTCCACCGGCGCGGCGCATGGAGGCTGCGGTTCAGGTGGAGGTTGTAGTCCGGGCTATTGCACAGTGGTGGTGGCGCATGAAGGCCGGCCATAGACAGGTGGGGCGACAGTGATGGTGGCGGCTTGGTGGGAGAGAGAAAGGAGAAGTGCCTTGTGTGGTTTAAAGAGATAGGAGAGAGAGAGAGAGTACATGAGAAAGATAGAGGGAGAGATGGAGAACATGAGAGAGAGGGAGGAAGGAGTGTGTGGGGTTACCGTGAGAGAGAGGAGGGGAGCAGGTGGGTGAAGTACATGAGAGAGAGTGGGCGCAGCATGGAGGACGTGGGAGAGAAGTGGGGAAGATGAAGGGGATGAGTTTAAGGGGTTAAATAATATGTGTTGGGTTTCCTACCACTCGCCAATACGGCAAAGTGGTATAGGCTTCGGAGTTGGGGATGGGGGTCACGGGTGTCATCCTGAACATTATTGTGAAGTTTAATCCCCAAAATTCATCCTTAATTGTTAATTAAAAATCTCAGAATCAATCTGTGACACTGGTCGATTCTGAATTGAGATTCTTTTCCAATAATTCCCAAAAAATTTCAGAAAATCAAGAAAAATCCAAAATATTAGGGAATAATATCTTGAACTAAAATAGCTTCAATTCAAGTTATTAGGATGGTTAAATCGAGTAATTACACTATATCGGATATCAGTATTAACATACATACATTGAGAACCGAGGGTTGCAATCATGAAGACCTAGAAGCTTCCTCAGCTGAGAGAGTACGTGGCCCCAATTACAGGATCAATGGCCAGGATCTATCCACATTTGCATGATAATAACCACGCAAACACGGCTTGTTCAGAGCCATTGATCTTGATGTTGGATAGGTGGCTTTGTTTCTTGTTCCCCAAGACTTCTAGCCTCATAAAAAGAGGACCAGAGCCACAGAGAGAGGGTGATGAATAGCAGAGTATTCTTTAGGCCTTTGCTATAGTATTTTCTCTTGTATTTTTCTTCTTATTTCCTCTAGCATAGATTTTATCCAGAAAAGAAAGAGTGATTATATAACTGAATTAGTGGCAATTTAATTCAATACAAGGACCTTTTCTTTTCTTTTCTTTTGCTATGCTCTTCACTTACTTCTAATTATTGATTTCATGTAACTAACTTTCTTCTAATGTAATTCTACTTACATGTCTTCATTGGCTTATTCTTTGTCTAACTTACTTTTTAACCATGACTAACTAATCACTAACACTATTAACTACTAAGACTTGGATGAATAACTCAAATAATTTATTGGATGCATCTATTGCCATCTCGCATTCTTACGAATATTTTTAATTTCTTAATGAAGATGACTGCTAACTTCTCTTGCTAAATTGTGTTGATTCCCCCAAGTGATTCATGTGTGTCTTGTTTTAGTGTCTTGCCATTTGGCAAGTGTCTTGATAGAACATGAAGATTGGCTTTCACTTTGATTATTGCTAACAATCTTATGCTCAAGTTTCTTATTTCATGCTAGCTCACCAATAGCCTTGATGATTGAATGAACTTGCTAATATTGTTATGCATGAGTTCTTTTGTGAATCACCAATCTTATGTTCAATTCTTGGGTACCGATCAAGAGTCGATGATCCATGGAGGCAATAATATCAAGCTAGAGAAGATCACTCCATCCATTGAGATATTCTCTAGTCTTGAAGAAGCAAGGTGTACACTTTGCCAATGAATTCAAATATGAGACACAATTCATCTCAAGGGTTAGTATGTTAATAGTCATAGTTGATCAGTTAGCCATGACTCTTCTCCTATATTTAAAACTTCTCTTTTTAAAGAAATCTTCACTTTTCAAGTTTTCTCAATTTTTCTCTCTACTTTACTTCCTAAATTCTCTTCTAAACTTGTTTCATTTCATTTTCTTTCTACTTCATACTATTCTATTTTGAATTCTCAAAACCGTTTTATTTTTCTAATTCTTTTTTAAAGAAGGTGTTTTCCACCGCTTTCTACTTTCACACTTTGCATTTCTTTTTCATTTCACATTTTCCATAAACGGAATCACTTTCTTTCACTTTCATCAATACCCACTTTCATACTTCTTTTCTCTTTTCTTTTATTCATTCTTTGAAATGAAGAAGAATCTCTTCAATTAAACAGCGAAACAAAACATAACGCTTCTATCCCTTCTCCTCCTTGCGGATACGACCCGTATAGCCACTTAGGTAATATGGTGGATTCGAGAAAACATTAGCACCTTTCTCAGCACACAATATACATTTGAACTCACATGTTTTTGCGCACTATTTTCACACGAACCAAAATCTTGCCCTTCTTCCGACAATGGTGGGGTGCATCCAGAGCAGATTTTGGGCTTTGACCAAGAGTTACTGTGAGGTAAAACCTAGAAAGATGAAGAGGGAAATGTGCTTGTTGATCAGAATGGCGATTCTAAGCTTAAGGTGCCCAATCCAAATGTTGAACTACCATACACCTACTTGTGGCATGGTATGTTATCCACTGCCCATCCCAGATGACGGCGTTGTAGGTATTAGATGGCTTTGTGCCATTTATACAAAAGCTAGAGTGCTTGAATTGGCAGTACACTTATATGTTTTTTATCAGAAGAACCATCCAGAGTAACATCAACTACCAGCTAGTCTGATACTTTCCCGACATTCAGGATACTGTTGGCCCAAAAGGTTACACTCTCCATTTGTTTAAGTTTTGATGATAACAAAACACATAGAACCTATATGGTACTAATAAGTTGTTTAAGATGAGTTTCAGGTTAGTACTATTCATGATGGCAATTACTTAGCTATTGCAAGGTTTGCAAGGTTTATGATGCTAATAGGGCAAATGGCGCAAGAGGAAGTGCTCATAGAAGAGAAGGCTCTAGCATGGTATAGCATGGCACAGAGACTTCATTATGGCTCAGAGACTTACTTCATTATTTGTTTTTAGTTTTATAGTTTGTTAAAGAATAGTGAATAGGTTTGAAGCTTAAATTCCTACACACAAGTATTTGTGCACATGTTTTTTTTTAAAAAGAAATTTCTCCTATATATACAAAATATTTTTAAACATAGTTTATTACTTACAAACTCCATTTTGTTTATTATACCAAGTCTTGATCAAAACTATTTTTAAAACTATCAAGATTTTTTCAAAACCTTTTCAAAAATTAGTTTTTGGACTGCTGCGGTCGACCGGCTCTGTTTCAGGTCAGATCGGTCGACCGGGCTTCTGACCGTTTGGGTGCGTACATGTGTGCACGTCTCCCGGTCGACCGGACCCCATTTCGATCGATCGACCTTCGGCCGACTGAAAGTCCTCTACTCTCTATTTGTTTCGGTCGACCGGGCGGTCGACCATGGGCTGGCAGCGGCTAAATTTTTTGAAAACCAAGTCAACCGGCCGGTCGACCGTGGCTGGATTTCAGCCTTAATGGCTAGTTTATTTAACACGTTTTTAAACGTGTGTTTTGTCTTTAAACGAGTTTAGGGGCTGGTTTTTGAGTCAAATATTTCCTAATTACTTATTATATTAGTTTACTCTTTAATACCTACCCTTATCCTATAAATAGTGATGATTAGGGGTGAGGTATATACAACAATCATTTGCAAAAAGAATTCAAGTTTAAAGATTTCAAAAGAAGTTTTTGTTCTCTGTTTTTGTGCTCAAAATTCTCTCTCCTTACTGAAGTTTTTGGTTCAAAACTCTCTTCAAATTTATTCTCTTTTTCACTTACAATGCTTGAGCTTTAATCCTACACATTATTCTATACGATTTTTGTAAGGGAAAAAGGTTTTCAAAAGAGGGTTTGTGGTCTTTTGATCACCAAGAGATTCTTGTATTTGTGGCTCCACTACTTCTGGACTAGAGGAGTGTGATTGAGGAGTTGGGTACTCCGGTGTGGTTGTAACTCTTTGTGAAAGTTATAGTGGTTGGAAAATCCTTCTGGGTGAAGGCGGGGACGTAGAGCTGGGTGCTCGAACCTCAGAACAAATCTCTGTGTTTGCGATTGGTTTACTTGCTTTATATTCATTGCTTCATTTACTTACTCTATATTCATTGCTACATTTACTTGCTTCATAATCATTGCTATATTGTCGATCAATACTCACACAACAAGATTGCATTACGCACCTCAAACTCTTATCTAGAGGAATCACGAGGAAGGAGTTCAGAGCCCTTCACGGGGTATTCGGCTTCTAGTCTTGTTTCGGGTGATCGTTGCATCATAACATTTTTTTTTATGCATTGATTAGCATTATCACCTATTCACCCCCCCTCTAGGTGATTTAAATTGGTATCAGAGTTAGGACTCTAGTTTTTGGCTTCACATCCTTAGAGAGATCCTAAAATTTGCTAATCACTATTTGCATACTTTCATTCATACACTAGTAAAGATTGCCGATAACAATAAGACCCCTCCCAAATTTGATGGACTCAACTTTCCCATTTGGAAAGTTAGGATGACTATTTTTCTACAATCTCTAGGTAGTCTAGTTGCTAAGTCCTTGACCAAGCCTTATAGTAGACCAGAAAGTGAGGAGAACACTTGGTCCGAATTTACCTACAAGGAATATGAAGCTAATTCTAAGGCTAAAAATTTCCTTCTCACAGCCTTGAATGAGGATGATCTTACACGTGTTATCCATTGCAAATCCGCCTATGAGATTTGGCAACGCTTATTGGTCACTCATGAGGGGACATCACAAGTCAAGAGAGCCAAAATAGGTCTCTTGCGTTCCCAATATGAAAGTTTTAGAATGCTTGAAGATGAGTCTATTGATACTATGATTACCAAGTTTACTAAGATTACCAGTGATCTTTCTTCTCTAGGTGATGATATAAGAAACGACCAAAAGGTACGCAAAGTGATTCGTGCTCTTCCTTCGTCATGGGAGATCAAAGCTACCACCTTAAAGGAGTTGAATGATAAAGATGAGATGGAGCTCATAAGTCTTATTGGAAACCTTAAGACTCTTGAGATGGAGAAGAAGGCAAGAAAAGAAGCGGTACCTCAAAAGAAGAAGTCTATAGCTTTCAAGTCTTCCTCTTCCAACTACGATGATGAAGAAGATGAAGAAGATAATGAAGAGCTATTTCTCTTTGTAAGAAATGCAAAGAGAATATACCGCAAGAATAAGCTCAACTATAGAAGACAATGGTAAGGGAAGGAGGAGAAAAGGATCATATGCTACAACTATCGGAAACCTGGACACATCATGGCCGATTGCCCCGATTTCAAGAAAAAGATGATCTCCTCCTTGAAGGAAAAGAGGCCGGTTGAAAAGAAGGTATACAAAGCTACTTGGGATTCGGAAAGTGAATCCGAAGATGAGATCGACACGGCAAATATGTGTTTCATGGCAAACACACCCAAGGTAACTTCTCAACCACTTGATGTTGAAAATGAAATAAGTAGAGAACTGTTAGATCATGCTTTTGTTGAACTTTCAGAATGTTATGATGATAAAAAGGCAGAGTGTTCAAAATTGAAAAAGGAAATTGAGATGCTTAAAAATCAATTTGCAATTGTTTCAAAAGAAAAGGAAGAACTTTTTTCTAATCTTTTTTCAACTAAAAGAGAGTTTGATGCTTATAAAGTTGCTTGTAAAGCTAAATTTCCAAAAATTGATGAAAATGAATTATCCTTGTTAAAAACTAAAATCAATGATTTTGGAAATGTTTTAAAGGAATATGCTTTTAATACTAATAAATTAGAGGAAATGTTTTCAAAGAAGCATTTGCACACTCCAAATGCTAAGATTGATAAAACTTCTCATGCTAAAAATTCTCATGCTCATCATGCCAACACTTCACATGACACTCATGTTAAAACTACTCATGCTCACAATTCACATGTTCGTAAGCCACACACTCATTATGCTTTTAAATATGGAAGAATTTATAGATGCACTTATTGTGATCGGAATAGCCATTTAGCTAAATTTTGCTATGATCATATAAATAGGACAAATAATCTTATGTGGGTTCGTGACACTAACTCTTTAGGACCCAAGAAAATATGGGTACCAAAATCAAGTCCTAAGTTATTTGATGTAGGTACACACCAAGGCTCCAAGACGTAAGGAGCGGTGGTATCTTGATAGTGGTTGTTCAAGGGATATGACTTGGGATATCAACAACTTTACAATCCTATCAAGGTACGTTGAAGGTGGCACGGTCACCTTCAGAGATGACTCCAAGGGCACCATCATCGGTATAGGTAACATTAAAATTGATGCATCTCCTTTAATAGAAAATGTTGTTCTTGTTGATGGACTTAAACATAACTTGCTTAGTATTAGTCAACTTTGTGATCGTGGTCTTAAAGTTGTGTTTGATGAATCTACTTGCAAAATTTTTTGATTATAAAACCAATGATTGTATTCTCACCGGATTTCGTGATAATAATGTCTATATTATTGATATGCTTAATTTGGATTGTTCTTCTAAATGCTTGAATGCTTTTGATAAGATTTCATGGCTTTGGCATAGAAGATTAGGATATGCATCTTTTGATCATCTTGCTAGAATTAATTCTAAGGAATTGGTGAAGGGTATTCCTTGCTTGAAGTTTGAAAAAGACCGCATTTGTGGTGCGTGCCAACTTGGGAAACAAACCAAGTCTTCTTTCAAACCAATCAAGGAAATCATGACAACTAGGCTATTAGAATTGATTCACAAGGATCTTTTTGGACCAACTAAAACTAAAATCTTAAATGGAAGTAGATATGTTTTTGTTTTAGCTGATGATTTTTCTCAATTCACTTGGGTTTTTCTTTTTGGAACACAAAGATCAAACGTATGCGCATTTTAAGATTTTTCGAAAAAGGGTTGAAAAAGAAAAAGGATTTTTCGATTTTAAAAATAAGAAGTGATAGAGGTGGTGAGTTTGTTAACCAACTCTTCATGACTTATTGTGATGAAAAGGGAATTAAGCATGAAATGTCATGTCCTAGAACTCCACAACAAAATGGAGTAGTTGAAAGGAAGAATAGAACTCTTCAAGAAATGGTTAGGACTATGATAAGTGAATATGAGCTCCCACAATATTTATGGGCCGAGGCCATAAACACCGCATGCTACATTTCAAACCGTATTTATTTGTGTAAAAATACTTTCAAAACCTCTTTTGAAATTTATCATTTTAGAAAACCAAATGTTTCATACTTTAAAGTTTTTGGATGCAACTATTTTGTTTTGAACACTAAAGATAATTTGATGCTAAGGCTTATGAAGCAATATTTATTGGATATTCTAGTATTAACAAAGCTTATAGAGTATTCAATAAATCTTCTCATACTATTGAAGAATCTATGCATATTAAATTTGAAGAATCTAATGTTATTGTTGAGAATGTTGTAGAGATTGACTCATTAGGTGAGGACATGGAGAAATTATACTTAAAGGACTCACCCATTCAAGAAGAAAAGAAAGAATCCATTGGTGAAGTTCAAAAGGATGAAGTGAAACTCTCTCAACCACTTCCTAAAGATTGGAGATACGCTACAAATCATCCCAAGGATCTCATCATAGGTGATGTATCTAAAGGGGTAACAACTCGCTCCAAACTCCATGAATTGTGTGGTAATTTTGCATTCATTTCTCATTTTAAACCCAAAAACATCCTCGAAGTCGAGAGTGACTCATATTAGTTGCTAGCCATGCAAGAAGAGCTCAATAATTTTGAGCGCAACGAAGTTTGGCACCTTGTTCCTAGACCCCACGATAGACCAATAATTGGTACTATGTAGATTTTTAGGAATAAGATGGATGAGTTAGAAAATGTTATTAGGAATAAGGCTAGGTTAGTGGCCCAAGGTTACACTCACTTTGAAGGAATCGACTTTGAGGAGACCTTTGCACCTGTAACATGGCTTGAAGTCATACGGATTACACTAGCTTATGCATCTTTTAAAAATTTTAAACTTTTTCAAATGGATGTAAAAAGTGCATTTTTAAATGGTTTTATCAATGAAGAAGTATATATTGAACAACCTCCCAGTTTTGCGGATCATGCACATCCTAATTTTGATTACAAGTTAGATAAAGCTTTGTATGGTTTAAAATAAGCTCCAAGAGCTTGGCATGAAAGGCTTTCTAATTTTCTTTTTTCAAATGATTTTGTTAAAAGCAAAGTAGACACAACATTATTTACTACGCATGTTGATAGTGACATTCTTATAGTGCAAATATATGTTGATGACATAATTTTTGGTTCTACTAATAAGTTTCTTTGCAAGGAGTTTGAACAGTGTATGCAACGTGAATTTGAGATGTCATTAATGGGTGAATTAAATTATTTTCTTGGACTTCAAATCAAGCAAATGCGTGATGAAATTTTTATATGTCAAGCCAAGTACTCCAAGGAACTCATCAAGAAATTTGGACTTGAAGGCTCAAAAATTTGCAACACTCCCATGGCTACCACCACCAAGCTTGATAAGGATGACCAAGGTAAGTGTGTTGATATAAAGTTATATAGAAGTATGATTGGTAGCTTGTTGTATTTAACGGCTAGTAGGATGGACATTATGTTTAGTGTATGTCTTTGTGCTAGATTCCAATCGTGTCCTAAAGAATCTCATTTAATTGCGATAAAACGCATCATTCGTTATATTAAGGGCACTATTGGAATGAGTCTTTGGTATCCGAAAACCGGAGATTTTTCAATGATGAGTTTTTCAGATGCCGACTATGCGGGTTGTAGAGTGGATAGGAAGAGTACTAGTGGAACATGTCAATTTCTTGGTAATTGTCTTGTTTCATGGTCTTCCAAGAAACAAAATTCGGTAGCCCTCTCAACCGCCGAGGCGGAGTATGTTGCGGCGGGGGCTTGTTGTGCACAAGTCCTTTGGATGAAACATACTCTCCTTGATTATGATTTGCATTTTGATCATATAAAATATTTTGTGATAATACTAGTACAATTCATATGACTAAGAATGCAAATCAACAAAGTAAGACCAAGCACATTGAGATTGCATATCACTTTCTTAGAGATCATTTTGAGAAAGGTGATATTGAGATTGATTATGTTTCTTCTGATTTACAACTTGCCGATATTTTCACTAAACCACTTGATTATAATCGATTTTCTTTTATATGTGGTGAACTTAATGTTTGTATTGTTGAATAGGAAAGTTTTCTCGCTAAATATATCCCTTTTTGATGTATGACAAAAACGGAGAAATATGTGTTTTTATGGTTTTTATGGTTTTTATTTATGGTTGGTTTTATGATTGCTTTGTTTGCAATTTCAAAATTCAAATTGTTTTATACTTGTTTAAATAGCATAATTTGAGGGGGAGTTTTTTTTTTTTTTTGCTTCTCTCTTTTATATCGTGTAATATAGCCTATATGTTTTGTCATCATCAAAAAGGGGGAGATTGTTGGCCCAAAAGGTTACACTCTCTATTTGTTTAAGTTTTGATGATAACAAAACACATAGAAGCTATATGGTAATAATAAGTTGTTTAAGATAGTTTCAGGTTAGTACCATTCATGATGGCAATTACTTAGCTATTGCAAGGTTTGCAAGGTTTATGATGCTAATAGGGCAAATGGCGCAAGAGGAAGTGCTCATAGAAGAGAAGGCTCTAGCATGGCTCAGAGACTTCATTATAGCTCAGAGACTTACTTCATTATTTGTTTTTAGTTTTATAGTTTGTTATAGAATAGCGAATAGGTTTGAAGCTCAAATTCCTACACACAAGTATTTGTGCACATGTTTTTTTTTAAAAAGAAATTTTTCCTATATATACAAAATATTTTTAAACATAGTTTATTACTTACAAAATCCATTTTATTTATTATACCAAGTCTTGATCAAAACTATTTTGAAAACTATCAAGATTTTTTCAAAACCTTTTCAAAAATCAATTTTTTGCCTGCTCGGTCGACCAAGCGGTCGACCGACTCTGTTTCAGGTCAGATCGGTCGACCGACCGGTCGACCGGGCTTCTGACCGTTTGGGTATGTGCATGTGTGCACGTCTCCCTGTTGACCGGGCGGTCGACCGACCCCATTTCGGTCGACCGACCTTCGGCCGACTGAAAGTCCTCTACTCTCTGTTTGTTTCGGTCGACCGGGCGGTTGACCGTAGGCTGGCAACGGCTAAATTTTTTGAAAACCCGGTCGACCGGCCGGTCCATCGTGGCTAGATTTCAGCCTTAACGGCTAGTTTATTTAACACGTTTTTAAACGTGTGTTTTGTCTTAAAACGAGTTTAGGGGCTGGTTTTTGGGTCAAATATTTCCTAATTACTTATTATATTAGTTTGCTCTTTAATCCCTACCCTTATCCTATAAATAGGGATGATTAGGGGTGAGGTATATACAATAATCATTTGCAAAAAGAATTCAAGTTTAAAGCTTTCAAAAGAAGTTTGTTCTCTGTTTTTGCGCTCAAAATTCTCTCTCCTTACTGAAATTTTTGGTTCAAAACTCTCTTTAATTTATTCTCTTTTTCACTTACAATACTTGAGCTTCAATTCTACACATTATTCTATAGGATTTTTGTAAGGGAAAAAGGTTTTTCAAAAGAGGGTTTGTGGTCTTTTGATCACCAAGAGATTCTTGTATTTGTGGCTCCACTACTTCTGGACTAGAGGAGTGTGATTGAGGAATTGGGTACTCCGGTATGGTTGTAACTCTTTATGAAAGTTATAGTGGTTGAAAAATCCTTCTGGGTGAAGGCGGGGACGCAGAGCTGGGTGCTCGAACCTCGGAACAAATCTCTGTGTTTGCGATTGGTTTACTTGCTTTATATTCATTGCTTCATTTACTTGCTCTATATTCATTGCTACATTTACTTTCTTCATAATCATTGCTATATTGTCGATCAATACTCACACAACAAGATTGCATTACGCACCTCAAACTCTTATCTAGAGGAATCACGAGGAAGGAGTTCAGAGCCCTTCACGGGGTATTCGGCTTCTAGTCTTGTTTCGGGTGATCGTTGCATCATAACATTTTTTTGTGCAATTATTATTATTATCACCTATTCACCCCCCCTCTAGGTGATTTAAATTGGTATCAGAGTTAGGACTCTAGTTTTTGGCTTCACATCCTTAGAGAGATCCTAAAATTTGCTAATCACTATTTGCATACTTTCATTCATACACTAGTAAAGATGGTCAATAACAATAAGACCCCTCCCAAATTTGTTGGACTCAACTTTCTCATTTGAAAAGTTAGGATGACTATTTTTCTACAATCTCTAGGTAGTCTAGTTGCTAAGTCCTTGACCAAGTCTTATAGTGGACCCGAAAGTGAGGAGAACACTTGGCCTGAATTTACCTACAAGGAATATGAGGCTAATTCTTAGGCTCAAAATTCCCTTCTCACAGCCTTGAATGAGGATGATCTTACACGTGTTATCCATTGCAAATATGCCTATGAGATTTGGCAACACTTATTGTTCACTCATGAGGGGACATCACAAGTCAAGCGAGCCAAAATAGATCTCTTGCGTTCCCAATATGAAAGTTTTAGAATGCTTGAAAATGAGTCTATTGATACTATGATTACCAAGTTTACTAAGATTACCACTGATCTTTCTTCTCTAGGTGATGATATAAGAAATGACCAAAAGGTGCGCAAAGTGATTCGTGCTCTTCCTCGTCATGGGAGATCAAAGCTACCACCTTAAAGGAGTTGAATGATAAAGATGAGATGGAGCTCATAAGTCTTATTGGAAACCTTAAGACTTATGAGATGGAGAAGAAGGCAAGAAAAGAAGCGGTACCTCAAAAGAAGAAGTCCATAGCTTTCAAGTCTTCCTCTTCCAACTACGATGATGAAGAAGATGATGAAGAGCTATTTCTCTTTGTAAGAAATGCAAAGAGAATATACCGCAAGAATAAGCTCAACTATAGAAGACAATGGTGAGGGAAGGAGGAGAAAAGGATCATATGCTACAACTATCGGAAACCTGGACACATCATGGCCGATTGCCCCGATTTCAAGAAAAAGATGATCTCCTCCTTGAAGCAAAAGAGGCCGGTTGAAAAGAAGGTATACAAAACTACTTGGGATTCGGAAAGTGAATCCGAAGATGAGATCGACACGGCAAATATGTGTTTCATGGCAAACACACCCAAGGTAACTTCTCAACCACTTGATATTGAAAATGAAATAAGTAGAGAAATGTTAGATCATGCTTTTGTTGAACTTTCAGAAAGTTATGATGATAAAAAGGTAGAGTGTTCAAAATTGAAAAAGGAAATTGAGATGCTTAAAAATCAATTTGCAATTGTTTCAAAAGAAAAGGAAGAACTTTCTTCTAATCTTTTTTCAACTAAAAGAGAGTTTGATGCTTATAAAGTCGCTTGTAAAGCTAAATTTCCAAAAATTGATGAAAATGAATTATCCTTGTTAAAAACTAAAATCAATGATTTTGAAAATATTTTAAAGGAATGTGCTTTTAATACTAATAAATTAGAGGAAATGTTTTCAAAGAAGCATTTGCAGACTCCACATGCTAAGATTGATAAAACTTCTCATGCTAAAAATTCTCTTGCTCATCATGCCAACACTTCACATGACACTCATGTTAAAACTACTCATGCTCACAATTCACATGTTCGTAAGCCACACACTCATTATGCTTTTAAATATGGAAGAATTTATAGATGCACTTATTGTGGTCGGAATAGCCATTTAGCTAAATTTTGCTATGATCATATAAATAGGACAAATAATCTTATGTAGGTTCATGACACTAGCTCTTTACGATCCAAGAAAATATGGGTACCAAAATCAAGTCCTAAATTATTTGATATAGGTACACACCAAAGCTCCAAGACGTAAGGAGCGGTGGTATCTTGATAGTGGTTGTTCAAGACATATGACTTGGGATATCAACAACTTCACAACCCTATCAAGGTACGTTGAAGGTGGCACGGTCACCTTCGGAGATGACTCCAAGGGCACCATCATCGGTATAGGTAACATTAAAATTGGTGCATCTTCTTTAATAGAAAATATTGTTCTTGTTGATTGACTTAAACATAACTTACTTAGTATTAGTCAACTTTGTGATCATGGTCTTAAAGTTGTGTTTGATGAATCTACTTGCAAAATTTTTGATTGTAAAACCAATGGTTGTATTCTCACCGAATTTCGTGATAATAGTGTCTATATTATTGATATGCTTAATTTGGATTGTTCTACTAAATGCTTGAATGCTTTTGATGAGATTTCATGGCTTTGGCACAGAAAATTAGGACATGTATCTTTTGATCATCTTGCTAGAATTAATTCTAAGGAATTGGTGAAGGGTATTCCTTACTTGAAGTTTGAAAAAGACCGCATTTGTGATGCGTGCCAACTTGGGAAACAAACCAAGTCTTCTTTCAAACCAATCAAGGATATCATGACAACTAGGCCATTAGAATTGATTCACATGGATCTTTTTGGACCAACTAAAACTAAAAGCTTAAATGGAAGTAGATAAGTTTTTGTTTTAGTTAATGATTTTTCTCGATTCACTTGGGTTTTCTTTTTGGAACACAAAGATCAAACGTTTTCGCATTTTAAGATTTTTCAAAAAAGGGTTGAAAAAGAAAAAGGATTTTCGATTTTAAAAATAAGAAGTGATAGAGATGGTGAGTTTGTTAACCAACTCTTCATGACCTATTGTGATGAAAAGGGAATTAAGCATGAAATGTCATGTCCTAGAACTCCACAACAAAATAGAGTAGTTGAAAGGAAGAATAGAACTCTTCAAGAAATGGCTAGGACTATGATAAGTGAATATGAGCTCCCTCAATATTTATGAGCCGAGGCCGTAAACACCGCATGCTACATTTCAAACCGTATTTATTTGTGTAGAAATACTTTCAAAACCTCTTTTGAAATTTATCATTTTAGAAAACCAAATGTTTCATACTTTAAAGTTTTTGGATGCAAGTGTTTTGTTTGAACACTAAAGATAATTTGGGTAAATTTGATGCTAAGGCTTATGAAGCAATATTCGTTGGATATTCTAGTACTAGCAAAGCTTATAGAGTATTCAATAAATCTTCTCATACTATTGAAAAATCTATGCATGTTAAATTTGAAGAATCTAATGTTATTGTTGAGAATGTTGTAGAGATTGACTCATTAGGTGAGGACATGGAGAAATTATCCTTGATGGACTCACCCATTCAAGAAGAAAAGAAAGAATCCATTGGTGAAGTTCAAAAGGATGAAGTGGAACTCTCTCAACCACTTCCTAAAGATTGGAGATACGCTACAAATCATCCTAAGGATCTCATCATAGGTGATGTATCTAAAGGGGTAACAACTCGCTCCAAACTCCATGAATTGTGTGGTAATTTTGCATTCATTTCTCATTTTGAACCCAAAAACATCCTCGAATCTGAGAGTGACTCATATTGGTTGCTAGCCATGTAAGAAGAGCTCAATCAATTTGAGCGCAACTAAGTTTGGCACCTTATTCCTAGACCCCACGATAGACCAATAATTGTTACTAAGTGGATTTTTAGGAACAAGATGGATAAGTCAGGAAATGTTATTAGGAATAAGGCTAGGTTAGTGGCCCAAGGTTACACTCAAGTTGAAGGAATCGACTTTGAGGAGACCTTTGCACCCGTAGCACGGCTTGAAGCCATACGGATTACACTAACTTATGCATCTTTTAAAAATTTTAAACTTTTTCAAATGGATGTAAAAAGTGCATTTTTAAATGGTTTTATCAATGAAGAAGTTTTTGTTGAACAACCTCCCGGTTTTGTGGATCATGTACATCCTAATTTTGTTTTCAAGTTAGATAAAGCTTTGTATGGTTTAAAACAAGCTTCAAGAGCTTGGTATGAAAGGCTTTCTAATTTTCTTTTTTCAAATGATTTTGTTAAAGGCAAAGTAGAGACAACATTATTTACTAAGCATGTTGATAGTGACATTCTTATAGTGCAAATATATGTTGATGATATAATTTTTTGTTCTACTAATGAGTTTCTTTGCAAGGAGTTTGAACAGTGTATGCAACGTGAATTTGAGATGTCATTAATGGGTGAATTAAATTATTTCCTTGGACTTCAAATCAAGCAAATGCGTGATGGGATTTTCATATGTCAAGCAAAGTACTCCAAGGAACTCATCAAGAAATTTAGACTTGAAGGCTCAAAAATTTGCAACACTCCCATGGCTACCACCACCAAGCTTGATATGGATGACCAAGGTAAGTGTGTTGATATAAAGTTATATAGAAACATGATTGGTAGCTTGTTGTATTTAACGGCTAGTAGGCCGGACATTATATTTAGTGTATGTCTTTGTGCTTGATTCCAATCGTGTCCTAAAGAATCTCATTTAATTGCGGTAAAACGCATCATTCGTTATATTAAGGGCACTATTGGAATGGGTCTTTGGTATCCGAAAACCGGAGATTTTTCAATGACGAGTTTTTCGGATGCCGACTATGAGGATTGTAGAGTGGATAGGAAGAGTACTAGTGGAACATGTCAATTTCTTGGTAATTGTCTTGTTTCATGGTCTTCCAAGAAACGAAATTCGGTAGCCCTCTCAACCGCCGAGGCGGAGTATGTTGCGGCGGGGGCTTGTTGTGCACAAGTCCTTTGGATGAAACATACTCTCCTTGATTATGATTTACATTTTGATCATATAAAAATATTTTGTGATATTACTAGTACAATTCATATGACTAAGAATGCAAATCAACATAGTAAGACCAAGCACATTGAGATTAAATATCACTTTCTTAGAGATCATTTTGAGAAAGGTGATATTGAGATTGATTATGTTTCTTCCGATTTACAACTTGCCGATATTTTCACTAAACCACTTGATTATAATCGATTTTCTTTTATATGTGGTGAACTTAATGTTTGTATTGTTGAATAGGAAAGTTTTCTCGCTAAATATATCCCTTTTTGATGTATGAAAAAAAGTGGGAGAAATATGTGTTTTTATGGTTTTTATGGTTTTTATTTATGGTTGGTTTTATGATTGCTTTATTTGCAATTTCAAAATTCAAATTGTTTTATACTTGTTTAAATATCATAATTTGAGGGGGAGTTTTTTTTTTTTTGCTTCTCTCTTTTATATCGTGTGATATAGCCTATATGTTTTGTCATCATCAAAAAGGGGGAGAAATTTGGCCCAAAAGGTTACACTCTCCATTTGTTTAAGTTTTGATGATAACAAAACACATAGAAGCTATATGGTACTAATAAGTTGTTTAAGATGAGTTTCAGGTTAGTACCATTTATGATGGCAATTACTTAGCTATTGCAAGGTTTGCAAGGTTTATGATGCTAATAGGGCAAATGGCGCAAGAGGAAGTGCTCATAGAAGAGAAGGCTCTAGCATGGTATAGCATAGCCCAGAGACTTCATTATAGCTCAGAGACTTACTTCATTATTTGTTTTTAGTGTTATAGTTTGTTAAAGAATAGTGAATAGGTTTGAAGCTCAAATTCCTGCACGCAAGTATTTGTGCACATGTTTTTTTTTAAAAAGAAAATTTTCCTATATATACAAAATATCTTTAAACATTGTTTATTACTTACAAACTCCATTTTGTTTATTATATCAAGTCTTGATCAGAACTATTTTGAAAACTATCAAGATTTTTTCAAAACCTTTTCAAAAATCAGTTTTTGGCCTGCTGCGGTCGATCGGGCGGTCGACCGGCTCTGTTTCAGGTCAGATCGGTCGACTGACCGGTCGACCGGGCTTCTGACTGTTTGGATGCGTGCATGTGTGCACGTCTCCCGGTCGACCGGGCGGTCGACCGGGCGGTCGACCGACCTTCGGCCGACTGAAAGTCCTCTACTCTCTGTTTGTTTCGGTCGACCGGGCGGTCGACCGTGGTCTGACAAAGGCTAAATTTTTTGAAAACCCGGTCGACTGGCCGGTCAACCGTGGCTGAATTTCAGCCTTAACGGCAAGTTTATTTAACACGTTTTTAAACGTGTGTTTTGTCTTAAAACGAGTTTAGGGGCTGGTTTTTGGGTAAAATATTTCCTAATTACTTATTATATTAGTTTACTCTTTAATCCCTACCCTTATCCTATAAATAGGGATGATTAGGGGTGAGGTATATACAACAATCATTTGCAAAAAGAATTCAAGTTTAAAGCTTTCAAAAGAAGTTTTTGTTCTCTGTTTTTGTGCTCAAAATTCTCTCTCCTTACTGAAGTTTTTGGTTCAAAACTCTCTTCAAATTTATTCTCTTTTTCACTTACAATACTTGAGCTTCAATCCTACACATTATTCTATAGGATTTTTGTAAGGGAAAAAGGTTTTTCAAAAGAGGGTTTGTGGTCTTTTGATCACCAAGAGATTCTTGTATTTGTGGCTCCACTACTTCTGGACTAGAGGAGTGTGATTGAGGAGTTGGGTACTCCGGTGTGGTTGTAACTCTTTGTGAAAGTTATAGTGGCTAGAAAATTCTTCTGGGTGAAGGCGGGGACGTAGAGCTGGGTCCTCGAACCTCGGAACAAATCTCTATGTTTGCGATTAGTTTACTTGCTTTATATTCATTGCTTCATTTACTTGCTCTATATTCATTGCTACATTTACTTGCTTCATAATCATTGCTTTATTGTCGATCAATACTCACACAATAAGATTGCATTACGCACCTCAAACTCTTATCTAGAGAAATCACGAGGAAGGAGTTCAGAGCCCTTCACAGGGTATTCGACTTCTAGTCTTGTTTCGGGTGATCGTTGCATTATAACATTTTTTTTGTGCATTGATTAGCATTATCACCTATTCACCCCCCCCTCTAGGTGATTTCAGATACATCCTATGGAGATCGTTTCTTGGACTTTGCAGGTCCTGGTGGGTTCACCTTCTTATCCACTGGTATCTTTTGTTGGTTAATCAACTTTTGACCCGGGTATCTAGTATTTCTTCAAGGCAACACCTGCACGATCGAGCCATATATGCTGAGTCAGTTCACTAGACAATTTGGATACGACTAGCTTTATGCGGGGAATTCAAATACCAGCCTTCACATCAGCAGGAACCTATATGAAGGGCACATGCATAGTTCTTTCATGTGGCCGGAGGGACGAAAGCGATATTCAATCTTCCCCAACGAATGCCCAATTCTTACATCAGCCTTAGTTTTTGTACCCGGTACGTCATTGTGGACGCAGTGCTGGGTTACGGGATTAACAATTCGTGCATCAAGGCCATTAAGGCTCCCGATAATGCGCATAAGGGTTCCAAGACCACCTGTATTAGGGGAAGCGAGTTTATTCAGGTTGAGCTCGGCAGTAGAAGTTCCCTCAAAAGCAATTTCAACATTCGGGGTGGAGCCTGGACCAGTTTACACCGACTCTGATGAAGACGAAGACCCTAACATTCAATTCGTCTGAGGAGTCATCGAATCCATGGTCCCATGGTGCCAACCATCTAGGAGGCGTCAGAAGGACCTACAAATGAATAGTGACTAAAAACGAACCGATGCCAGCATTGATGACTACTGAGTCTGCTCCTTCCAGTTCTCTTCAAGGTCAGGAGGATATGCGGCCGAGCTCCCCAATTGAGATGATGCCATCAATAGGGATGCCAAAGCAGAGTTCGACTACTCGTGGCGGTTATACCTCAGGCAGTCAAGATCGTGTCTACTCAAGCTTCACCTTCTTATTCGAGTAAGAAGCTAGATTACTCGGGGAGCGATGTCTACTGGGACAATGTGCGTCATGCTCCTGATAGTAGTAAGTTCTCATACTTAGCTGCTGAGGAAATGGACATCTCTATGGAAGGTAACCTCTGACTCTATTGTGCCTTTCTTTACAGTTTGTATAGATATATTTCTAATATTTTTCTTTTTTGGTATTTTTCATAAACTCGGGCGGGCGTTCTGGTAAGGCGACCACTAGTGCTGCCGACTTCGCTTAGCCTGAACTTGCTCAGCCTGAACTAGAGACTACCTTGACCAGCTCTAAGGGACTTACTGCCAGTGCTGTTAGTACTAGGGAAAAGTCTTCTCAGCCTGAGCACTAGCAAGTCTCTAAGGAGACTACTACTATCGTTGTCGAGGAGACTTCTTCAAGCATCGCTGACGTGATTGAGGAACTATACCAGGCTGGGGGCTCAGAGGTTCCTATGATCGAAGGTGGAGGGGTTTCTACAAGCGTTGACGACATGGTGAAGGGGCCATCCCTGACCGAGGATTCCCAAAAGAGTCTCATCTCCTATTCTTCAACTAGGTGAGATACATCAAAAGCTTTATTCATAACTCTCATTCTTCAAGTTATTGATAACACTGTTGAAATGGTTACAGGAGATATCCTGCCAGCTCAAACAACCACTTTGAACATAAGCATGGGTGCGGAGGAGTGCTCTGTTGCTACCTCGATGAAGGAGGCTATCGTGGCCCATCCTATGCTCGAAGTTGCCACAACATAGGATTCTCTCGCACTACAATATCTGAAGCTCCTGTGGTAACTTTGGAGATGAGGGAATTTCTGGTCCAGCTTGCGCCGGCAATCATAGGGTTGACTAATCGATGCGAAAAACTAGCACGTGAAAATGTGTATTTTATGAAATTAATGAAATTATGTGCATGCTAATGTTCCCTCGATAATTCCATTATAGCATTGGCTCAACAGGTTGAATCAACAGGGACGGGAGGTGATAGAAGAATGTTCTTATTCATGTCAGTTTTTAACAATTTCTTCTTTGTTAAAGAATGAGAAAAAAAAAGAAAAGAAATCCAGAAGTGATAGGTAAGGAAGCGATGAAAACGGCAAAGTGAAAACAGTAGAGAAGTGGTTTATGGAGTCGACAAAATAAAAGCAAGAAGTAGAAATGAAGAAGAAAGTGAAGTGATTTGAAAAGTGATTTGGAAATAAAATAGAAAAGAAGTTAAACTTTGTGGTGAAGAATACGAAAACAAAGGTGAACAAAGAAGGGGCGAAAACAACGATAAGAAAATTGGTAAAAAGGTTTTGAGATTGATTTTTTAAAACAAGATAAATAGAATGAGGAAAACTATGAAAGAAAACTCACGGCTACTAACTACTAATTACTTCACTAGCCATGCTAACTTCTTAGTGATACTTGCCTCACATGGATCCTTGGCCGTCACTAATCCTTGGCTTCAAGAGACGATACAGAGCATGGCTCATAAGATTGTTCTTCCACATTCAAATCACATGGATCCTTGGCCGTCACTAATCCTTGGCTTCAAGAGACGATACAGAGCATGCCTCGTAAGATTGTTCTTCCACATTCAAATCACACATCCATACCACACAACTCAAAATGCAAGCTACTATTAAATCATCAAAACCAATTAGAGGTGAGCATGAATAAAAGTTAGCATTGCAAGTTAGCTTGTTAGTGGTTAGATATTAGAATGTTAGAATGTTAGAATCCATCATCATGAGCCATTAATGGCTCTTGCAAGAGTAAGGCCTTGTAGATGCTATTAGATTTATGTGGATAATCAAGTAAGGGGTTAGATAGTTAGTCGTTAGTAGTTTGATTGCCATAAGAAGAAAAACTAGCTAAGCATTATGTAGAAGATGGAGAAGATTACAATGGAGAAGAAAGGAGACACTTTTACATAGATTGCCACCATCTATTATATCAATATCTCTCTATCTCTCTCTGAATTATCTTCGCCCTACACAAGATCTAAAACAAAATGAAAATACAAAGAAAAGAAAAAAGAAGAAGAACACCTACACTACACTACACTAAAATAAAGAAAATAGCTACTTCTCTTCATCCCCTCGTCTCAGGTCCATACATGCAGTATTTATACGCATAGGAAGGATCTGAAAGGCTAGATGAAGCCACTGGTCAAAACTTGATGCATGGGCTCACCAGAAAGCCGCGGCAGTCTGGAGGAAATGCAGCAATATTTGGGCCAATTGCCTTGAATTTTGGTCACGTGGTTCGTCTTCCTTTTAGCACCTTCTGTATGTATCTGGTTTTATAATATTTGAACGTGTATTTCTCAAGATACGTCTTCAAATACGAGATCCAATGCATCTTCTAGAAGTTCTATAGCTTGGCCTCCAAGAAATCCGGTTTAATTACCCAAAATAGTTATAATTAAGCTCTTATTACCCCTATGGCCTTGAACTTTTGATTATCTACAAAATAGACCAAAACACGGGTGAGAAGCATTTATTTTTATCATAAATTGGTAGAAAAATGTGATGTAATGATGCAAAATTGTAGACTAATCACACCCCACATTTATCTTTTGCTCATCCCAAGTAAAATCTGAAAAGAAGAACTAAACTACAAATATTATTACACCACTTTCGCATGTGACGTGATTGCGCTGTGTGTGTGCAACAAGCCGTTAAACCTCTATGTTACCCCTAAAGGAGGAGTTTTGTCTCCTGAGGGTTTTCAGTGATTGCACCCACAAAATCCATAAAGAAGGCAAATGTTAGTGTTTTGAAAATGTATTTTGAAAGAGAGACAAGCTTTTGAAATATTTTTGCAATAATATAAGCGATCTAAGATCATATGTCCACCAAAAATTAATCTTCCCTAAACTTAGTCTATATGCAAGATCTTGTCATCAATTGAGGTAAGAATTCAAAATTAGATTGAATAGTTTTATCCTTCATAAAACCTAGATAATATGCACTTTGTGATAGTGAAAATTTATGGGATTTCAACTCTAACCATGAAGACATTTATTTATATGTATATTTTTCTTTTTTTTCTTCCCTTACTTTTCTTAGGCTTTCTAATTTACTCGGGTAGTGAGCCTTTAACCGATGACTCCCAGACCAGGCGGTCTTAGGGCACCAGATGAGAAAATACCCCTCGGGCTTAAGGACTCGAGTAAACAAGGTCACAAAACTAAGGGGGATTATTTGTTTCTTATGACCAACGTTGGGCGTGAATAATCTTACTTCTTGAGGCAAAATTATCCAGCTTAATAAGTTTTTTCCTTCATATATACCATATATATATATTTTTTATTTTTCTTTATGGCATTTGAGGTCTTTGTTTTCATCCTAAAAATTGTGTAAGTATGAAGTGCATATTCTCTAAGGCAAAAAATTCATAATAAAATTATCTCTCCAATCTCTCTTACCTAACCTATAATCTTAAATAAGATCCATTGTTTTAACTAGGTTTAAGATGTCATAATTAAGGTTTTCTTAGTTTTTAAGATCATCTTAATTTTCTTAAAAATAGATCAAAAATTTGTCTCTTGTTTCAAACAGTCTTTAAAAAAAGGAATATTCCTATACAAAAGGAAAAATTCTAAGAATATTCTAAAAGATGTGAAAAAGAAAGAAAATCTAAAAACTCTATGTTAGTAAACTCTCTCCTAGACTTATCGCATGCGTTATCCTCAATGCATCATGAATGTATGTATGCATGAAACAAATAGAGAGGGAAGGAAAAATCACCTCAAGGTGATGGTTCTGATGGTGGTCTGATTGGTCCACGAAATATGGCCCAATCCAAATTGCGTGCGGGAAACCCACCAATGACCTTTATAATACATCCCACTAAAATGATGTATATATATATATATATATATATATATATATATATATATATATATGATTTTTATTATGAAATTTATCCCATCTAATTTTTAAATTTTAAAAATAATTTTAGAGTCAATTTTATCAACACCCTTGTCCCAAAATGGGGAATGAAAAGATGGAATGATTGATTTGGACTCATGAAGAATAGGAACTATGATCGACTCAGGAAATTGATTGAAGTCAAGTGAATGTTAAGAAGTGAAAATTTGTTCAGGAAGTGGGTCCAAATCAAGAAGCTGAAAATCAAGTCCACATTCATTTTGCCACAACGGAATGTCACTTTCCAATAATGGTGATTCAAGCTCAAGAAGGATAGGTATAGGAATCAAAACAGACTCTAAAATATTGCTCAAATCAGGTAACAAGATAGGAGTCAATATTAATTCAAGAATTTGAACTGAACCACAAATTTGAGGATCAAAGTCAAATCCTTCTTTGAGTTCAATTTCATAAAAATGAGAACTTGTCAATTTGTTAATGGGACTTTCAAAAGTATGGTATTGGTCAAGTTCAATTTATTGATCATAAAAGATTGGTGATCAATTTCATGATGAATTGGCACAGGATCCAATATTGACTCAGGAAAAAGATTGCAATCAGGTGAAGACATCGAAGTCATTATTTAATAAAGAAGTGAAATTCAATTACCAAGTTTAGGTATAGGATCATATTCATGCTCAAGTTCAATTTCAGGAAAAGGATAACTTGACAAAATGTCAATGGGATTTTCAAAATTCAGATTTTGGTTATGTTCAATGGGTGTGCTGAAATTGAATCTTGGTTTCTAAAATAACAAGAGTCCTGGGTCAAATCAATAGAGTTATACATACTGAATTGGTCAAAGATTGATAAGAGAAAGTTTACTCATTCATATAAATGTTGACCAATTTACTCAATTATTTTTCCAACGTATTGATAGGCTGGGCAGAAGATTTTTGAAATTGCTGTGCAAACTCCTGCAAGATTTTTATACTCTTTTCTAGATATGATTTTTCTTCAAGTGGATGATATAGTAAGGGAGTGTTGGAAACTTGGTTTTAAAAAATTTGTGAAGATTGTGAGTCCAACATATTTTGAGATTGTCGCTCAGACTCACGCAAGTATTCCATACTCGTTTCTAGGGTAGATGGTTGTTCATTTTGAATAGGTGAAACTGAGTATGAATCTTGAAAATATTATCGAATTATTGAATTGAGCTTCTTTTTTTTGGGACTCAATCATGGCTTGTACAACTTCTATACTTTTTTCTAATTATGATTTTTCTTCAATTGGTGGTTATAGAAATATAGTATAGGAAGCGAAATTGGGGAATGGATATTGTGAAAATTATGAAAATTGTGGACAAGGTGGTTGAAAATTTAATTCGGGGGAGGTATATCCCCCTTGACTCTGTGAAGTGTGGAAATTATTTTGAAAATTATGGTCATAAGATTGGGGGTATTGGTAGTATTGCTTAAGATAAATCCAATCCAGCCTATTTGATTGGTTCATGTTATAAAAACCTGGGTTGGAGTTATCCGAGTTAAATGAGGTCGGTGTGAAATATGGATTCATATTAGGCTGGAAAGAATTGTTGTTATTGAATTTTATTTCACAAACAAAAAAGAAAAATCAAAGAAAAAACAAAAAGAAGAAAAAATTCAAAACCAAGCCTATACTAATGTTGACCTAGACCTAGACGACTCGTAAGTGATCGATTACCCGGGGGAGGTTGTTGTATGAATCTGACCACAAGCTAATTGATCAGGTTGGGGCAAAATATGGTGGGAGGTATCCGTGCATAAGCAACGAGTCTTAATTACGCCAAATCACGGTATTTTCGAGGCGTATCCTCTTAATCCCCAACCTTAAACATCGATTTCACAAGAGTATGATTCAAACAACCTCCACCCTCGGTCAATCTCTTAATGAGTCTGAGACGTCCCTAGGGGCTAACGTTTATCAATTTGTGTGAGTGGGGAGGTGATTTTTGGGCTAAAGAAGGGTAATGAATTTCCCACCTTATCTTGTATTGGGTTTTGCCCTTAATTTCAAATTGTGCAAGTGTACAATATTGAAAAGAATATAACACAATTCGAGTAAATCACCCACGTGTTTGTCCTATGATACATGCAATACTATATGTACACCTCAGTCCAGATCATAACAACAGACTAAAATACAGTATATTAGAATTGAAATTGACACGTGCCCACGTGCCTAAATGCAAATTTATAAATCGTTTTAAAAAGCGTCTAAATTATTTTAGTTCTTTAGTTATTGCAGTGTGTAAGGCAAGAATTACAGAAAACTAGTAGCAGGTTACAACAGAATATAGCAATAGATGAAACTTACAAGATCCCTGCAAAATTTGGGGACCAGGGACACAGGATTGGCCGTATTTCCGCGGCTCCCAAGTCCTTGGCATGACAATTTTGAAAAATCACCTAGAGGGGGGGTGAATAGGTGATAATGCTAATCTAATGAACTTAATGCGAAATTTAAAAACTAATTGCAACTACAACAATAGATGCACACACAAGCAAGTATATGATATAGCAATTTGCACAATGTAAAGAGAGAGAGAGCAAGAGTCAAGGGATCAAGCGCAAACAACAAGATATGTTTCGAGGTTCGAGCACCCAGCTCTACATCCCCGCCTTCACCCAGAAGGATTTTAAGTCCACTAGCTTGTCCACAAAGGACTCCCACAAAGGGAACCTCCACTGAGGATTTGGGGCAATAACAATTACAAGGAGTACCCAACTCCTCTCCTCAAAAACACAACATCCTCCTTGAGGCACAACTCCAAGCCAACAAATAATCACCTCACAACTTGAGGGATTAGCACAAAGCTTACAAGGATCACCTCACAACTTGAGGGATACAACCCAAATGCACAACTTCCTCAACACAATGAGGGCAAGGCACAAAGCAAAGATTGGGTTTTTAACTTGGTGGTCTAAACAACAACCACAAACAATTTCTTTCTCCCACACAAAGATCCTATAGAATAAGAAAGTAGATGTAGCTCAAGTGTGGAGAAAACCAATGGAATGGAAATCAAAATCACAGAGAAAATCCTTGGGAAAACTGAAACCAAGATATAGAAGATGAATCAAAACTCTTTTTCCCAAAACCCTTTTCTTTGATTTTCCAAACCCTAGCAAAAACACCAAATAGATTGTTCAATTTGAATCCAAAAACTTCTTTTGATTGCTTTGAAAATACTAGAGAGTAAGGAAAATTCGCACAAAAAATCTTAGAGAAAAACTCTTTCCAATGGGGTATTTATAGGCCACAGAAAAATATAGCTGTTGGCAGCAGAAACTGCCAGAAATGACCTTCCGGTCGACCGGCCGGTCGACCGTCCAACGGTCAAATTCTGCCCGTTGCCAGCTACCGGTCGACCGCCCGGTCGACCGAAACAAACAGAGAGCAATCTGCTCTCAGTCGGTCGACCGCGCGGTCGACCGGCTACAAGTGCAGCCAGCGTGCACGTATCTGTGCACGTCGGTCGACCCTAACGGTCGACCGGCTACTTGGTGCGGTCGACCGTTTGGGTCGACCGACCTAGCCTGGCAGAGTCTTTTCAGGTCAGAAAAACTAAGGGATTAAATATCCAATAAATTCTTGTAAACTACTTAAAAATCCCCAAAAATAGTTTTGACAAATTGCATTGATATATAAACATATGATAAAAGTTTTGACTCAAATATCAAGCAATTAAAACTATTTTTGCATCTTATAATATTTTCTAAAAACCAAAAACTGTATTTTCTAAAACTTGGATTTTTGAATAGAAAATACGTTTTGTCCAAAACTCATCCAAATACAAAAACATGATATTAAACAACATTTAGGCATGATGTATATGGATATAATCCTATATACATGAAACATATATATATCCATGTTTTTGACATTAATTCCAAAATATGTTTTGTTAAAAATATCAAAACATAAAACACATGAATAAGTAAGTCAAAACTAAGTTTGTCTAGGAAATTAAGCATGCATGTATATAGAACAAATCTAATATACATTAAACCATGTAAATTTGTTTTGATATAATATCTATTCATGAAAACCAAGATCAGTTAAACCATAAACCAAAAACCAATATTTAAAAAATGAAACGTGTGTGTTGTGAACTTGAGCATATCATACTATTCTAATCTTTACAATTTGGATCTAAACACAAAACTAAACTATGGTACCGAAGTCTTCTTGTAGAGCGCAATCTCCAAGCCGACTCGATCTAAAAACTCCTTGATCCACGAGCGAGTGCTATATATGATCTTTAACGCTCGGGCTTTTGAATCAACATGTGAAAGCTTCCAAGTCATCTTATTGAAGCTAATCACCTACTAATAACTTGATTAATGATCTGAAACTAAAATCACAAGATTATTAGTACACATAACTACATGAGTTAATCATCATCAAAACTAGAGTGAAAGGCCTCTGGGCCAACAATCTCCCCCTTTTTGATGATGACAAAACTCATGGAGTTATATATGCATGAATTAAAGTTAAGCTTCAAAGAAGCTCCCCCTTAACTCATGCATAACCAAATAAACAATAAATATGCATTGAAAGCTCTTAAACATGAATGCATACATAGATATGCATAAATAATAGAAAGGTTCTAGATACCAATGAAATGTTAAAAACAAAACATGCTCTAGATACTCTAGATACCAATTAAAATTAAACTAAATTAAACTTAATATATGCAAAACATAAACATGCATATATGAAACTTCTCAAATAATTCTCCCCCTTTTTGTCAATCATCAACAAAGGGGTAAACAATCAAAACAAAACAAAATCTTCTCCCCCTTTTTATTACAAAGAAACAATAATCAATAAAAAGGGTAAAAACAAAACTAAATTCATAAATTTTTCTCCCCTTTTTGTTCGAAACAACGAATCAATAAAAATAATATTTTCCCCCTTTTTGTCTGAAACAAAAACAAAACCAATTAGGGGTGACAATCAATTAAGGTACTAATTGAAAGTATGTCAAAGAATAGCATCTTGATACCAATTGAAAGGAAACAAACAACAAAAAAAATATTGATATAAATTTTAAGCAAAACACATGAAAATCTTGATACCAATTGAAATTGAACATAATAAATTTTGAATGTCTAAACAAAAATTTTGATACCAATTGTAAATTTCTTTCATTTTGAACATATGATACCAAATTTAAATTTTCAATCATAAAGTATAGGAGTACAAATACCAATTGAAAGACAAAATCAAATTTTCTCCCCCTTTATGAAATACCAACTAAGATAATGCATAGGCTTGATACCAATTTAAAAGTAATCAAATGAAACAAAATTAAAGCTCAAGCACTAGCATAAACAAGATTTTGTGCTTAAAGATATAGGGATATAATAAGCACAAATAAAACATATATATGTATGAAAAATAGATACCAATAGAAATTGATATTCTTTAAAGTGCAAGCATACATATACAAAAATATATGAGTACACAAGAAAGGTCAAAATTGATACCAATTGAAAGAGTTCAATGATACCAATTGAAATAACAATAAGATCAAGTGTATGTCTCATATAACTACCTCCCAATCATGGTTCAAGTTTTAAATGATTTTCATTTTAAAGCATACATGAACATGATCTCCCATCCATCCTCCCATTGAAGGTAGGGGTTTTCAAAAATAGATTTGAAAATGTAGTATGTTTGAAAATCTCTACCATAGTGAAGAATACGAACTAGTTATAGGAAAAACTTTTAAAACTAATACGAAATCCTTCAAGCAAGGAATAAAATAAAAATTATTTTTCATGAAACACATGTAAATCACATGATCACTAAACACTCAAATTCCATAAAGCACATATCATACTCTCATGAAAACAAATCATGAGTAAACTAACAAAGTGAGTGAACAAGTGGTATGTGACACACATCAACATGAAAATATTCAATTAAGCCCATGTGAAGTTCCTTAAAAACATTAACACATGAAAAACTAAATTTTCATTTCCAATAGAAATTACCTAAAAATATGAAAGTCATTAAGATCACCAATTGAAATGATCAAATTCTTCAAAACGATTTAAACTTCAAGGCATATGTATGTCATGTACAAACTAAAGTATACATACATATCCTAAACATAATGAGTCTACAAGGGTATATGCATGAAGGCACGTGGCTCAAGGATGTGCATGTATATCTAATAGTTTGGACAAGATGGACATATACATGAAGTTAAAACAAAATAAGTAAAATGATGAATACAAGTCAAATGCAAGAATCATCAAAACTAGATTATACTAGTACATCAAGTGAATACAAATGAGCGTTCAAGCACAAACATATATAAAGGTCTATTTGTAGCTCACTAGTTGTACAAGTATAAATCCTAGTCTTAATGAAAACTTATCATTCAAGCAAGTAGTCAAAACATGAAGCATAAAACGAGAATCATAACCCAACATGATAAACATAATAATCAAAACATGAATTATTAAAACAAAAAGTCATAGTCAACCATATGATTAGCATGACAAAGACATGTGCATTAGATCTATGATTAACATGATAGCTAAAACATAAAGAGAACACAAAATATGGGTCCATACTAAACATGGGTGTCTCAACAACTAATCATGTAAAGCATAAGTCTAATAAACATGGCAAATATCATACTAATCATGAAACAATAAAACATGATTCAACAAAACAAAAATCATAAACATCAACATGATCATTATGTAAATGCATGTGCATTAGATCTAGTGCATACATATTAGTTTAAACAAGGTGAGAACACTAAATGTAGATCCATATAAAATATGGGTGCTCAAGTAACTAAACATGTATAACACTAATCTAATCAACATGACATAAGCATAATGAATAATAAAATAAGACATGCTATGAATAGATGAACATGAAAAGCATGCAAATAAAAATGGGAGTTAGAGAATGATACCAAAACCGATGAAGGTGCATCTCTAGTTCTCCAAACCACGATGGTCCTCCCACCAAATCCCCTTGAGAGTGAAGCATCCAAATGGTTCTCTTTTAAGCTTAGAACGCATCCACCTCAAGGCACCAATACTCTCACGTGATGCGAGAGCTCCCACCTATATCAAAAGTCAAGGAGGTGGTTTTGGTACCCATTTTCTTTTGGGTCCAAGGGGGTTAGTATCTTTTCTAACCCAAATAAGATTATTTGCTAAATTTTCAATATGTAAACGATCATAGCAAAATCTTGCAAGATGACCTTTTCGGCCACAATGTGTACAAGTGTACACATGAGCATACATGTTATGGTTGTGTCCGTGGAAAGCATGTGTATGCCGTGTAGGGTGTGCATGCAAAGATGGACCTTTTTTCTTGCGAACTAAGGTTTCCAAACGTGAATGATTCAATGTGCATTGGCTCAAAGTGGAGCCCAAACATTCAACACTTTTCTTCAAAACATTTATATCATTTTCAATAGTGGAAGATAAAGTGGAGCATGCAATAGGTGTGCAAGAAGAAGAAGAAGCTATACTAGCATGGCATACATGAGAATCAATTTCAATTTTCAAAGATTCATTTTTCTTTAAAACTAAATCCAATTCTTTTGTAATTGAATCAATTTTATTTTTCAAAACAAGGTTATCTTTTAAAACAAAATCCAATTTAGAAGATAAAACCTCATTGTTTTTCACAACATCATCACAATCATTTTTGTTTTTCAAAATATCAATCTCATCAAGGGCAAGGTCTAGTTGAGATCTTAGTGAGTCACGTTCACTAGTGATCTCTTCCTTTTCTTGCAAAACCAATTCAAAATTAGAACACAAATCCTTTAATTCATTTTTCAGAACAAGGTTGTCCTCTTTCAAAAGATTGTGTTTTTCCAAGAAATTTTCAAGCTTTTGAGTAAGTTCCAAATTTAAAGATTGAACTTCCAAACATCCATAGCAATAGGAACTAGAGCTATCATCTAATTGAGTGTCCGATTGTACCTTAAGGGAGTTATTCCCTTGGACCATGAGGCAATGCTCTTCGGACTTTTCTCTCTTAGATCTCCTCATCTTGTTGATAATCCTTGGAAGCTCGGGAGACGTCAATAAGCTCCAAACTGCAAAAGCCGAGTCATAACGATCAAACACCGGTAAAAGATTTTCACTAAGAGATGCTCTAAGTGCTCTAAGTGCTAATGCATTAGCCTTTTTATGTTTGCTACTATTAGGGAATGATTCTATAGTGGAGGCTTGATAAACTAGATGTCCTAGTCTTTTCAAATGACTACTCATATTGGCCTTCCAAGCATCAAGTCTAATATGGTCAAACATAGGAGGGCTATCCATGAGAGCAACCTAAATGTGTGCAAATGAAAAATGCAAATGAAGATTAGCAAACCAAAATCTCACTCCTAGGTGGTTAAACCTAAATATCAGGAGCACTAGCTCTGATACCAATTGAAAAATCACCTAGAGGGGGGTTGAATAGGTGATAATGCTAATCTAATGAACTTAATGCGGAATTTAAAAACTAATTGCAACTACAACAATAGATGCACACACAAGCAAGTATATGATATAGCAATTTGCACAATGTAAAGAGAGAGAGAGAGCAAGAGTCAAGGGATCAAGCGCAAACAACAAGATATGTTCCGAGATTCGAGCACCCAGCTCTACATCCCCGCCTTCACCCAGAAGGATTTTAAGTCCACTAGCTTGTCCACAAAGGACTCCCACAAAGGGAACCTCCACCGAGGATTTAGGGCAATAACAATTACAAGGAGTACGCAACTCCTCTCCTCACAAACACAACCTCCTCCTTGAGGCACAACTCCAAGCCAACAAACAATCACCTCACAACTTGAGGGATTAGCACAAAGCTTACAAGGATCACCTCACAACTTGAGGGATACAACCCAAATGCACAACTTCCTCAACACAATGAGGGCAAGGCACAAAGCAAAGATTGGGTTTTTTAACTTGGTGGTCTAAACAACAACCACAAACAATTTCTTTCTCCCACACAAAGATCCTATAGAATAAGAAAGTAGATGTAGCTCAAGTGTGGAGAAAACTAATGGAATGAAAATCAAAATCACAAAGAAAATCCTTGGAAAAAACTGAAACCAAGATATAGAAGATGAATCAAAACTCTTTTCCCAAAAACCCTTTTCTTTGATTTTCCAAACCCTAGCAAAAACACCAAATAGATTGTTCAATTTAAATCCAAAAACTTATTTTGATTGCTGTGAAAACACTAGAGAGTAAGGAAAAATTCGCACAAAAAATCTTAGAGAAAAACTCTTTCCAATGGGGTATTTATAGCCCCCAGAAAAATATAGCCGTTGGCAGCAGAAACTGCCAGAAATGACCTTCCGGTCGACCGGTCGGTCGACCGTCCAACGGTCAAATTCTGCCCGTTGCCAGCTACCGGTCGACCGCCCGGTCGACCGAAACAAACAGAGAGCAATCTGCTCTCAGTCGGTCGACCGCGCGGTCGACCGGCTACAAGTGCAGCCAGCGTGCACGTATCCGTGCACGTCGGTCGACCCTAACGGTCGACCGGCTACTTGGTGCGGCCGACCGTTTGGGTCGACCGACCTAGCCTGGCAGAGTCTTTTCAGGTCAGAAAAACTAAGGGATTAAATATCCAATAAATTCTTGTAAACTACTTAAAAATCCCCAAAAATAGTTTTGACAGATTGCATTGATATATAAACATATGATAAAAGTTTTGACTCAAATATCAAGCAATTAAAACTATTTTTGCATCTTATAATATTTTCTAAAAACCAAAAACTGTATTTTCTAAAACTTGAATTTTTGAATAGAAAATACGTTTTGTCCAAAACTCATCCAAATACAAAAACATGATATTAAACAACATTTAGGCATGATGTATATGGATATAATCCTATATACATAAAACATATATATATTCATGTTTTTGACATTAATTCCAAAATATGTTTTGTTAAAAATATCAAACATAAAACACATGAATAAGTAAGTCAAAACTAAGTTTGTCTAGGAAATTAAGCATGCATGTATATAGAACAAATCTAATATACATTAAACCATGTAAATTTATTTTGATATAATATCTATTCATGAAAACCAAGATCAGTTAAACCATAAACCAAAAACCAATATTTAAAACATGAAACGTGTGTGTTGTTGACTTGAGCATATCATATTATTCTAATCTTTACAATTTGGATCTAAACACAAAACTAAACTATGGTACCGAAGTCTTCTTATAGAGCGCAATCTCCAAGCCGACTCGATCCAAAAACTCCTTGATCCACGAGTGAGTGCTATATATGATCTTTGACGCTCGGGCTCTTGAATCAACATGTCAAAGCTTCCAAATCATCTTGTTGAAGCTAATCACCTACTAATAACTTGATTAATGATCTGAAACTAAAATCACAAGATTATTAGTACACATAACTACATGAGTTAATCATCATCAAAACTAGAGTGAAAGGCCTCTGGGCCAACAAATTTAATAGAGGTAGCTTCCCTGCTTTCTAGAGCAGGGAGCTACAGGCAAGGGAGTCTTCTGCAATATATAATTTCTATAAGAATGACCTGCACACCAGAAATAGAGAAGAAATGTTAACAAAAATGTGACTTTAAACCATTGTCATCCCCGGCAACGGCGCCAAAATTTGATCTATGTAGAAAACCAGCACGTGAAAATGTGTGTTTTATGAAATCAATGAAATTATGTGCATGCTAATATTCCCCTGATACTTTCATTATAGCATTGGCTCAACGGGTCAAATCCACAAGGGCGGGGGCAATAGAAGCATTAACAGTCCTTATTCACATCGATTGTTAACAATTTGTTCTTTGTTAAAGAATGAGAAAAAGAAAAAGAAAAAGAAAAGAAATCTGAAAGTGATAGGTGAGGAAGCGATGAAAATGGCGAAGTGAAAACAATGGAGAAGTGGTTTGTGGAGTCAATAAAATAAAAGCAAGAAGTAGAAATGAAGAAGAAAGTGAAGTGATTTGAAATTGGATTTAGAAAATAAAATAGAAAAGAAGATAAGCTTTGCAGTAAAGAAGATGAAAACAAAGGTGAACAAAGAAGGTGGTGAAAACAATGATAAGAAAATTGGCAAAAGGGTTTTGAGATTGATTTTTAAAACATGATAAAAAGAATGAGGAAAACTATGAAAGAAAATTCATGGTTAATAATTACTAATTGCTCCACTAACCATACTAACCTCTTAGTGATAGTTGCCTCACATGGATCCTTGGCCATCACTAATCCTTGGCTTCAAGAGACGATACAAAGAATGGCTCATAAGGTTGTTCTCCCACATTCAAACCAGACATCCATACCACACAATTCAAAATGCAAGCTACTAGTAAATCATCAAAACCAATTAGAGGTGAACATGAAATAAAATTAGCATTGCAAGTTAGCTTGTTAGTGGTTAGATGTTAGAATGTTAGAATGTTAGAATCCATCATCATGAGCCATCAATGGCTCTTGCAAGATCAAGGCCTTATAGATTCTATTAGATTCATGTGGATTATCAAGTAAGTGGTTAGATAGTTAGTGGTAAGTAGTTTGATTGCCATGAGAAGAAAAACTAGCTAAGCATTATGTAGAAAATGAAGAAGATTATAATGAAGAAGAAAGAAGACACTTTTACATAAATTGTTACCATCTATTACATCAATATCTCTCTATCTCTCTCTGAATCATCTCAGCCCTAGTACAAGATCTAAAACAAAATAAAAATATAAAAGAAAAGAAAAGAAAAGAGAAGAAGAACACCTACACTACACTAAAGGAGAGAAAATTAAGCTCTTATTACCCCTATACCCTTGAACTTTTGATTATCTATAAAATATACCAAAACATGGGTGAGAAGCATTAATTTTTATCATAAATCAGTAGGAAAATGCGATGTAGTGATGCAAAATTGTAGACTAATCAGTGACAAGTGCACCTCCTTTATCTTTCAAGAGCAGGATCCTTCGTCTTTCGAGAGCGGGCCTGTTAAAACTATAAAGACATGGTCGATGAGCGCATCAGCCAAGCCTGCACCGGTAGTGGACATCTTGGAAGATCTGATCCATCTTATGATTGACCAGTTCTTCTCCACAATGACATACTACATTGAACTGGTACTTTCTAGGCGTACACCTTTTGAATTCGTGCGGCCACTACTAGAGAATCATGTCGAGAATATCTGAAAAGTTGGGCGTTCCAATCGAGCTGAGGTGTATCAAGCGCGTGTGGAGTAGCTGGGATCTTATGCAATAGAGCTACAAAATCTCAAAGTTGCCTGCGTAGTCGAGACTGCACAACTGGTCATGAGCAAACTCCATGCTAAACAGGAACATCACTTTGCAGGGACTGAAAAAGAGATAGTCGAGCGAACTTGTCGTCTGGACGAAAATAAGATAAGCTGTCAAGGCTTATCTTATGATTTTCAGCAGTTGGAGTTTAACACAAAGAGCGCAAAGATAGTGATTACCAATGCTTGAGAAGCTATTGTCAGAGTGCAAGCCTTGCTTGAAACTAACGAGCAAATTCTGGCATTAAAAATAAGATGGAGGAACTCGAAGCCACCAGGAATAAGGTACAACAAGAGCTGAATGCCGAGTCTTCTGAATTGAAAACCCTCTGGGCCAAGCTTGCTGCTAAGAAGCTCTTTCCTGAAGAAGAGCTACAGGATAAGACCATGGCTGAGGTCTTAGAGACTCTCCAGAGGGACATCCAAGAGCTCATGAGTAGATAAAGTCTCTCACCGATTAAGATTAAATTTTTCTTCTTATAACACTTGTATCATTTTTTTAAAATAAAAGACAGTGTTTGTCTCACTCTTACTTTTTGATTGGAATAAAACTGAAAATTTTGCTTTTTGAATAATGCATGTTTTCCGTTATATAGGAAAACTAGACTGAATAAAGCGAAAAAATTTAATTGCGAGATGTGTTATATTAACTTAGCAAGTAAATGATCAAACGACTTCACTGGAAAAGTTTAATCGGGAAAGGTGTAGTTTTAACCAAATATCTCGCTTCCGTTAAGAAAATCGATGGAAACTACTGCCAGAGGTGTGATGTTAACTTGACAGAGAAATTTGCTTGAGGTGTAATATTAACTTGGCAAGTGAAAGTTTCTTTTTGTGAAGAAAATCGAGAAAATTTGCAGTTTGAGCAAGTTTTGATTAGAGGTGTGATATTAACTTGACTGAAATTTGCTTACTGTTAGAGGTATTAAACATAACAGTAATAAATTTTGTTTGCAGCTTGAGCAAATTGAATTGTCAAAGATATGATATTAACTTGACAAAAGAATTTGAATTTGTGATTTGAATAAATTTAGTTGACTTGCTATTCTATTGATGAGAATAAGAAGTAAAGTTTGATCTTACTGGGATATGCTAGAGCCTTATTGTCAGAGGTTTAATGTTAACATGACCAGTGCTCCGCAGGAGATTAGAAATGAATTGTTAGAGGTAATTATTAATGTGACAAACATTGAATTCACTAGGGAATGAAAATTTTACTACTATAGGTGTAAAGTTTAGCATAACAGTAATTGGTTTTGCAACCTATACAATCTAAGTGGACCTGTCATTCTATTGGAGAGAACGATAAGTGAAATTGGATCAGTTGGAGATATTTGAAATTTATGTATTGTCATAGGTGAAATATTAATATGATAGGTTTGATTCGTAAATCACTTCATTGGGGAATGATTACAATTTTTATGGTCCTACCATTCCACGAATGGGAATTGGTAAGGGATTTTAGTGGGAAAAGATGGGATCAGATCCGTTAGAATTTTTATTAAACCCTCAGCTATCAACGGATTTGGTATGCTTTTACTAAGTACCGTTTGAGTTGGGCTTGAAAGTCACCTAGAGGGGGTGAATGTTGGCCCAAAGGTCCATCACTTAGTTTTGATGATGATTAACTCATGTAGTTATAATACTAATGATCTAGTGTTTATATGGTTCCAGATATTTGATGAAGATCTTAGTCGGTATTTGGCTTCAACAAAAAATTCAAAGTCAAGTTTTGAAGTTAGCACGTGTTGATTCAAGAGCTCGTACATCAAAGATCGCATTAAGTACTCAAGAAGAGTTGAGCTCATTGGATCAAGGTTTGGACCAAGTCAAGAAGGAGAAGAAGATTTTTAAGAGAAGATTTTCAAGAAGACTTGTGTCATATTTGCAAGTGTTAAGATTTTATTTTTAAATAAAATGTAAATGATAGATTAGTTGTGGATTGCTCAAGCTCATATACATACACACATAAAATTTATATAGTGTGTTCATAAGAATAGTTTTGATTTTAGAAAATACCATTTTGATTTTGAGCTTCAAAGCATACATCCTTATGTTTCATGATTAGAATTCATCAAAACAAGTTTATATGGTTTATATGTGTTTTAGATTTCATCCATACACATTGTTGGTTCAAATGTTTAGAAAAACTTTTTTGATGTTTCAATATCATGTGTTTAAGTTTTGTATTTATCAAAACTTATTTTAGAGCTTATTGTCAAAAACATAGATATTTCAACTTACATGTGTATTGGATCATATCCATACACTCTAAGCTTCAAAAATGTTTAAAATATCTTTTTTTTGTATTTGAAAAAGTTTTGAAAATATCGTTTTTCAAATTGAAGATTATTTTTTAAAAAATACAGATTTTTGTTTAAGGCTAAATTTCTATATCACAAAAATAATTCAAAAGTTTGTAATATGTGTTAATTTTTGATCACACATATTTGTACTTCAAAGTATTTCAATGAACTTATTTTTGTAGATTTTATGTGATTTTATGAGATTTTATAGGATGTTAAAAGACCAAGTTTTAATCCCTTTTTATCTCTTACTTGGCCTTCTAGCGGTCGACCGACCAGTCGACTGATATGCACAGAAACGTGCACAAGCCTTGGCTTGAGGGCCAGTTGACAGGGCGATCGACCGATCAAGAGAGTTCACTCTCTGGATCTGGCCCCGGTCGACCGGGCGGTCGACCAGGCAGAGAGCTTTGCTCGCTGAATCTTGCCTCAGTCGACCGGCCGGTCGACTGATAGGTCAAGACCTGGATGCGGTCGACCGGCAACCCTAACGGTCATAAATATAACCGTTGGTCGGTCGACCGGCCGATCGACCAAAAGGCTTATCTGGCCAGACTCTGAGCCATAACGGCTAGTTTTTGATCCCTATAAAAAGGGGTTCTCTTGGCCAGTTTTAAATAAGATTTGAAGAGGGTTTTTGAGCCAGTTTTTCTCACCTTTCTCAAAGGTTTTCTAATAAGTTTTAGATCTTAAATTCTATATCAAAAAGAGTGTATACAAGAGTGATTCTCTTGTGTTTTCCAAAAAGGATTTATTGAGTTTCTCCTCCATAAATCTGTCCTAGTTTTTCTCACAAATGCTTGAGTTTTCCATTGCCAAATCTATCCTATAGGAGCTTTGTTGTGAGAGTGTTTTTGGTGATTAAAGTGTCGAGATCACCAAGTGTTCATCTTTGAATTTGAGGAGGCAAACTTGCTAGTTCGTGTTGTGACTTATTCTTGTGGGAGCTCGGTGTAGAGGTGCGGCCTCGGCTAGCTAGTGTGCTTGCGTGTGTTGTTCTTGCAGGGACAAGTGAGGGACTTGCGGACCCAAGAGTTCCTGAGGGAGCTCGTTGCAGGTATTGCGGCACCAAGTGATCTTGCGAGATCGTTATACTGGAAATCCTTCATAGTCGTGAAGGTGGGAACGTAGAGCAAGTATGCTCGAACATCGAAACAATTCTCCCGTATTTATGATTGCTCATCTCCTCTCTCTCACACTTGTGTTTATATATCTTGCATGCTTATATTGTTTATCTCTTTATATGCTTGATATACTTGTGCTAATTGATATATGCTTGGGATTGTGTGCTCACACTTGTATTCAACGAAGAGAGCCATAGTGGCACCTCAACTCTTAATCTAGAGGAATCTTGAGGAGATAGTCCAGAGCCTTTCATCGAGAATTCGGCTATACTCTTATGTCATACTTTGTGTGTTAGCTTAATATTTTTTATTTGCATAAATAGTTTTTAATTCTGTGTTAGATTAGGTAGTACACCTATTCACCCCCTCTAGGTGTATTTTAGTGAATAAGTGTAGTGCTAATCTAATGGTCAATAATGCGAAAATGCAACAATTAATAAAATAAATGATGCAAATAGTCAACTCAAATTAAGAAGTGAAACCGGATTACCTATGAAGGGCTCTAGAACTTCTCCTCTATATACCTCTAGACAATGAGTTGAGGTGCTCAATTTCCTTCTTGATTTAGAGAGTGAAAATCAACATGTAAAAGTGATGCTAGTAATGAATAGAAAGTGAAAATGAATGTAAAACACAAGTGTAAGCAATAGTAAGCAGAGTAAAGCAAGAGAAAAGCAATCACAACACAAATGATTTATTTCGAGGTTCGAGTATTAAGCTCTACGTCCCCGCCTTCACCGTGTGAATGATTTCACTATCCACTGAGGATCTCTTCACAAAGAAGCCTCCTCAAAAGAAATACAATGGTCTACACAAGATCGGAGTATACAACTCGAACTTTCAATCCTCTACAGAAGAGGTAGCACAGAGCCAATAAAGTTACAAGCTCTTGGTGACCACAAAGATCACAAACAATCTTCTTTACAACTTCCTATAGTATTTAATGTGAGATGGAGCTCAAGAAGTTTGTGAAAGAGAAAATCAGTTGAAATGAATTAATTTAAGAGCTAAAAACTTGCAGAAATTAGTTTTGAAATGAGAGCACTTGAAATAAGAAAACTCGAAATCTTTTTTTTTAAATAAACTTGATTTTTAAAATATTCCTCAATAAAGATTCCTTAATAATCCTCTACAAATGAACCATATATATAGGAAAATCATAAAAACACTATTCGAAGGGCCTATTTGGTCGTTAGGAGAGAGATTAGGCTCAAAAAGAGCAAAAATACAAGTTGGAAATAAAGTTAAAAAATCAGATTTTTAAAAACTAGTCATTACTGTAGCTGAGATTGAACTTCGGTCGACTGCCAACAGTTCAAAAATTTGAACTATCCGTTGGACTTTAGTCGACCACTCGGTCGACCAGTCTCAACCAAGACCAAACTAGTGCCAGTCGGTTAACCGCCCGGTCAACTGGTAGGTTTGCCGGTCGATCGGTTGGTCGTCTGACAAACATGCATGACATGTGCAGGCTAAGGTTATATATGGCCCCGAGGTCCAGTCGACCGACCTAGCCTAAAAAAAAATATTTGGATAAAATTTAAGATCAAACTTATTTTTAACTATTTTATAATTGTTTGAAAAATGTTTTGGCAATACATAGGCTATGGGATACATGATAGAAAAGGATATATAAATTTGAAAAAACATGGGACATGTATCAAACACCAATTCTTTTAAATTACCATTGAAGAGTGCTGGAGCAAGGTACATGAGAATTGCATTTAGAATAGATTAACATCTTGGGTGATTTATCAATTTTAGTATTATCTTGTTTTGAATATATTGCATGCATGCACAAAATTGACTCCAAGTGCAAATCCCAATAAAAAAGATAAGGTGAGAAGATCATTACCCTTCATTAGCTCAAAAATCATCTCCAAGTGCACTCGTAATCCCAAGCCTAAACTAAAATTTGATAGACGATGGCTCCTAGGGACATCTCAGACTCAATAGAAGATTAACTAAGGGTGAAACATGTAAGAATCATACTCTTACCAACTCGGTGTCTAATGTTAGAGATTAAGACGTTAAGTCTTGAAGATTCAGTGGTTTGGTGTAATTAAGGCCTGTTGTTTACTCATGGATACCTCCCATTGAATTTTGCCCCTACCTAGATGATTTGCTCGTTGTCGGGTTCAAGAACAAACTCCCTCGGGTAATTGACCAGTTAGGAGTTGTCTAGGTCTAAATACCTTAGACCAGGCTTGGTGATTTTCTCTTTTTTTTTGTTTATTGTTTGAACGTTATTGTGGTGTGAATTCGCATGGAAGAGTGGTCAAGAGACCCAATCTCATCACGTTTAGTTAGGAACACTCTACATACATCTACACCACCCCTAGAGTTTACTCCATTTAACGTTTCACTTTAGGACAAGTTTTACCCAATAAAGACTTCACTTCCTTCATGCACTCGGTTACCAAAGACAAATGGTAATAACTCTGAGGTAAAGCCATAATTCATAAACAATCTTTCTAGATTCCACGGCTTATAGTCTGAGGACACATATTTTTTCATAAGAAAATTTGAAGAAGTATGCTTGACGGTGCAGATTCTCCAGCTGGGGGAAAATGCACTTAGGGATTTAGCCAAGAAGTGGTTGTATAGCTAACCAGTTGATTCAATTTCATCATGGGACGATTTCGTCAAAATTTTCTTGAAAAATTCTATCCCATTCGAAAAACAACTCTCAGTTAAAAGAATACCATGCAGTTTACACAGGAGTCTAATGAATCATTTTTGAACTACTTCAGGCGTTTTAATGACTTACTATCCCAATGTCCACACCAGGGAATAGAGAAATGACAACAATATCAGATTCTCTATGATGGTCTCGATTACCCGGCAAAAACCCTCCTTGAAAAATGTGTCAAGGAGAATTTTTACAAAAAGATTAAAACAGGGCTGAGACTTACTCAAAGATTTAGCTGAGAAAAATAATCCAGTAGGAATCATGTTCAGATAAATCTAAGAATCAGAACCCCACATCTTCCAAAACCAGCCTTCACTCGATAGAATCCTTAATTGTTGTTGAAGCTAAGGTTTTCCACTTAATGAGAAGGCTAGAACTTCTAAAAGTTAAGGAGCAAAGTACGGTGAACCAAGTCAACCCACCCCAAATGACAAATCCGGGTTGTACTTATTGCCATGCTTTGAACCATATCTTTGAAGAGCGTCTTGTATTTCTAGATCAACAAACTTTAACAGACAACATGAATGCAGCATTTCCTAGACCTAACAATAATCCATACTCCAAAATATACAATCCCGGATGAAGTAATCATCTCAATTTTTCAAGGAGTCAAAATAGACATGAGCAACACAGGCCGAACTTTCCCAGCAAATTTTCTACACATAATTTTCAACCCAACTTTTAGAATCAGGTTTCCCAACCTCTTTCCAAGATCCTCATCTAGAGAAAAGAATGACTGATTTGGAAAGGATTATGGAAACCCTGTCCATAACCCAAGTTTCAATGATGAATAGTCACAATCAGGGCATCAATAGGTTAGAGGTTTAAATTAATAAATTGGCAAATTCTCTTAGTGAAAGACAAAAAGAAGCACCACCGAACCAACTTTTGACTAATCTTAAGAACTCTTTCCCAATTCATAAGGCCCAAGATAAACAACGAACTAATGCAACAATTGTTCATATTTTAAGATCAGGAAAACAAGTGGACAATCATGTTTCTACACCACCAGTGATCATCTAACAAAAGTCTGACTCAACTGAAGCCTCCACATCTTCAAGTTCCAATCCAACCACTATGAAGTCTATAGAAAATGAAAAAAAAAGTTATCTTAAATAGTGCATAAACCTATAACACTTTTCCCAGATTGGCTAAAAAGTAACAAATTCAATGCACAAATGAAAAATATCATAGAATTGTTTAATCAAGTAAAAATAAATATGCACTTCTTGATGCCATACAAAAAGTGCCTACATACGCAAAATTTTTAAAAGATATATGCACCAAGAAATGAAAGACCATTGTCCCAAAGAAGGTCTTCCTCGCTACCAACATTAGCGAATTGTTGTCTAGGCCTATTCTTGTAAAATACAAAGATCCCAGTTGTCCGACAATCGGTTGAATAATAGGACAGACCAACATCAAAAGAGCACTACTTAATTTGGGAGCAAGTATCAACTTGCTCCCCTTCTCTGTTTATAAATAACTCGGGTTGGTTGATCTCCGTCCAACGAGTAATGATTCAGTTAGCTGGCCGATCAGTGAAAATCCCCATGGGAAAATCACTGATGTTCTCATTCGGGTCAGAGAGTTTATCTACCCTGTAGACGTAATCACAACCGTTTCGAATCAAAGATCTCAGACTTCAGTCATCATAGGACGATCATTCCTTACTACAGCTAATGCAATAATAAATTGTAGGAATGGATCAATGTAACTAACATTGGAGATATGACTGAAGAGGCAAATGTTTTCACCTGGGAAAATAACCTTGAGATTTTCAAGATCAGACAGTTGAAGTGAACCTAATAGAAGGCTTAAGAAGTGAACATCAGGAGGAACTGAAATATAAATCTGAATGCGAATTCGAATTAGAATCAGATGACAATCTCGACCAAATTGTTGATTCTGCAGTAGAATGGGCAACCACTCCAATTCGTTTGAGTTCAGAACCGAATGACTTGATCCAACCCTCAAACGAGCAATGTCTCTCTTCTTAACTATAAACCCTCCTGAGTCATCTCAAGTATGTTTACTTGGGAGAAAAGGAGGTTCTCCCAGTCATCATCGCTTCTCATTTAACTAAGGAACAAGAAGAGGATCTTCTTACTTGGTTAAGAGAAAACAAAGAAGTCAATGGTTGGACCATGGCTGATATCAAAGGACTCAGTCCATCCATAGTACAATATCGCAACCATCTGATTGAAGAGACAAAACCTAAACGCAATCCACAGCATAGGATTAACCAATCATGCAAGAGGTTGTTCGAGTAGAAATACATAAATTATTAGATAATGGGATCATTTATACCATATTCAATAGTGAATGGTTTAGTCCTGTCCACGCTGTGCCCAAAAAAACTGATTTTATGGTAGTGGAAAATGACAAAAATGAATTAGTGCAAATCTGACTTCTCACAAAGCTTCGAATTTGCATTGATTATCACAAATTAAATTCTGCCGCTTGTAAAGACCACTTCTCATTCATTGATCAGATGTTGGAAAGATTGGTTGGGCATGAATACTATTATTTTCTGGATGGGTATTTAGTATATAATTATATTCCAATCGTCCTCAAGATCAAGAAAAAAATAACATTCACCGGTCCATTCGGGACATTTGCATACCATAGAATGCCATTTGGATTATGTAACACCCCAGCAATATTTCAATGTTGCATGCTAAGCTTATTCTCGGACATGGTAAAATATTTTGTGGAAATATTCATGGACGATTTCTCAATTTACGGAGACTCGTTTGACCAATGCTTGCATCATCTAGAGTTAGTTCTTAAACGATGCACGGAGAAGAACTTGACACTTAACTAAGAAAAGTGTCATTTTATGATCAAATAAGGAATTATCCTAGGGCATGAGATTTCAAGAAATGGGACAGAGGTTGATAAGGAAAAAATTGAAGTGATTACCAAACTCCCCAAGCCGAAAGCATTAAAGATGTCAAATCTTTTCTAAGGCATGCCAGATTTTACCGAAAACTCATCCAAGAGTTTAGCAAGATTACTAAACTCTTGATGATTCTATTAGCAAAGGACATGCCTTTCAATTTTGATGACAGATATCTAAAAGTATGGGAAAAATTGCAAGAAGAACTTGTCTCTACTACAATCATCTTGGCACCTGATTTGAAAAAATCATTCGAGATCATGTGTGATGCCTCAGATTTTACCATCGGTATAATTCTAGGACAGTGCATCGATAATAGGCAGCACGTGATCTATTATGCGAGTAAGATTTTAAATGACGTACAACAATATTACACTACGACCGAAAAGAAATTCTTGACCTTAGTATTCGTCTTGGAAAAGTTTCGTTCATACCTATTAGGGTCCAAAACAACTGTGTTCACGGACCACTCCACGTTGAGATATCTTATGATAAAGAAAGATACTAAAGCAAGACTTATTTGATGGATCCTTATTTTACAGGAATTTGACCTCGTAAATACGTGATAAGAAAGGCATGGATTATGTAGTGGCTAATCATTTGTCCCAAATCCCCAATGTACCAATTGAGACAACACCGATCAATGAGAATTTTTCTAATGAACACATCCTAGCAATTTGTAAGAATTCCTGTTATGCAGATATTGTAAACTATCTCGCTACTGGGCAAAAAACTTCTAATTGGATGAGTCAGGATAGATATCGCTTCTTTGCTCAAGTACGATTCTTCTTTCGGGAAGAACCTTATCTTTTCAATTACTGTTCGGACTAAATCATCAAAAGATGTATACCGGAAGAAAAACAAAGGAGCGTGTTGATATTTTTCCTTGAACATGATAGCGGTGGGCACTTTGGTCCATGCAAAATCAGAAAAGATATCAACTTTCTATTTCTTGACTATTAGCAGCATTAGTCGACTTATCAACATTACTAGTCGACTAATACATGTTGTAGTTGACTTATAATTTCTGCTGGCTGACTAATAGTAGTTTCTAAAAACTTACATATATGTATCAGTCTTGATGTAGTCAGCTTACTTCTTTGACTAGTCGACTAACCCAGTCAAAAATGCCTATACTAGTCGACTTACTCCCTACCCTAGTCGACTTATAACAGTTTCTAACTGTTAAACAGTTATTGATTTTCTGGTGTTTATCGAAAATTTTAATATTCAAATTTGTCCTGATAACTGCCCTAACTGACCATAGATTTCAGCTATAAATAGAGATATTATCCTAGACTAAAAACACTAATTCATATGATTAGTTTTCTGTCCAAACTCTATTGAAATATTCTGTTTTTTAGAAAACTAGTTCCACTCTCTATTCTTCATACAAATTCCAATCCTCTAGTGAAGAATTCTGAGAGTCCACCTATAAGAGTCCTTGTTAACGATCACATACAAGTTCTCAAGGCTTATAGGTTATTTTGTAATCACTCAAAGAGAAGTATTGTACAAGGTTATCTTCTTGGTGTTAAGAAGAGGTGTACAAGAAAATTATCTTCTTGGTATAGAGAAGAGTTACACGGATTTGACAAAGGTTGTTTGTTAAGTGGTGTACAAGGAGTTGATTTTGGGTGTACAAAATCAAGGATAAGGAAAATCTCAAGCGGGTTGCTCGGGGACTGGATGTAGGTTAAGAGGACCGAACCAAGATAAAATTTCTTGTGTTTGCGTTTGCATTTTCTGAGATTTATTTCCTTTCCTGCAAGTTATTTTATTTAACGCTAATTATCTTTGTTTGAGTATTGTGTTGACATAATTTTTAGATCCTAGAGAATGTAGATTACTGAGTTAATTTGCAAATTCTATATTAAGGTCCATGACGATCTCAGGTGTTGTTAACTATTTCTACATGAGTATATTTTTCCACTGCAAAATTTTATAATTTATGCATTTATTTATTTAAAAGAAATTGTTTAATTGTTAATTTAGAATTTAAAACAAGTAAAATAATTAGAAAACTGTAATATTCATGGAGTAATTTTAGTGATATGTTTTTGCTCTATAATATTTATTTTCTGCATGTAACCATTTTATATGTTGTAGATGAATAATTATAATTTTGAAAATAATTTTGTGGAAGTATTAAATGGTTTTTTGAGAAATAGGATTAAAAATGATTATTAATACAAAAAAATTCCAGAAATTAGATAAATCATCTTAAATATTAAATTTGATTAACTTATGACATTTGAATGGTTATGCATGTATATCGCATGAAATTAAAGAATTTGTGTTATCAAAGTTACTAGAAAAATACTGTTGCTATATATACTTGAATATACACACTGGTATTGATTGAGTCCAGTTATTTATGTAACACTGACATGTAAATATTCACTGGGTGGAAAAATTGATAGAGGAGACGGTATCCGTATTTTGAGTGGACCTAGGATATAGGTTACGCAACCGAAATGAGGGTTCCACTGCAGAGTTCACGGGGATGACTGGCATCCATCTGATATTACTACTGTTACTGTTACTGTTACTGAGTACCTAGCGGTACGGGCTTGGTTCAGCGCCAGGCATCTGGGGCCGTGGTCTCGGGTATTTACAGGACCCACCTAAAGCACAGAACCCGTCTCCATCTATCAATTTCAAATAACAACTTTCAATAATATACTTCTGATGATAAATTACAGTATATAAAATATAGTAAACATGTAAATATTTAACTGTTATCATATATCACATTGTTATAATTTATTTTATATCTTCCCATGTATTGCATGTCATGATATTACCTATGTCTTGAGTTCTATATATGTACATGTTATTGCATCCTTTCCCTATTTTTTTACCACTCATTAGGTCGCTTATTGACGACCCTGAGTTTGCTTGCTCAATCCAGGTTTAGAAGCCCTTCAGGGCCAGGAGTGCTTCGAGCACGTGGCAGAATTGTAGAGCTAGTGTTTCATTCAGTTTTAGTTATGAGGATCCTATGTTTTATGTATTTTATTTTCCTTACTATAATAATGCAGACCTTTGTGACATTTTGTACTTATGTAGTAAAGCTGGAATATGTAATAACTTTTGTGTATTAAACTTTCTTGTATTGAGGCTTAGCGTATTAAAAATATAATACGTCGCTGGCTCTCATCGTGTACTCGCAATCATGTATTTTGGTTAGCGGGGTGTGCCAGGTTATTATTATTTTATCCTAGGGTATCGCCAGACTCTTACCGACAATACAAGAATTTAATATTCCAGCTACAAGTACAAGATGTTTATTTATTGATGCAATTCCTAAGATATTACTTTAATTTTCAGAGTAATGGCTCGACATCCTTTCTCCTTCCGTGTTGGTCCTCCTGATGAGGCAACTGATCTAATGAACATGCTTCGTGACATGATAAAGTCACAACAATAACAGACAACACTCATGAGAGATGGTCTGTTAGCGGTACAGCAGACAGCCATGGTGGCCATGGAGAGGGCGGTTGCACCTCGAGAGCCAAAGCTTCAAAATATTTCAGACTTCAGAAGGTTACAACCAGTAACCTTTGCTGGGACTGAAAACTGTTGGATGCAGAGCAATGGTTGGTTGATATGACCAATCTCTTGAATGTGGATCGTGTTGCTAAGAATGATAAAGTGGAGGTGATTAAGAACCAACTGATAGATGTGGCTCGGACTTGGTGGATTGCTGAGGAAGAACGGTTGGAGAAACTGGTCCCTTGGGAGAAGTTCGATGAGAGCCTTTACGAGCGTTTTTTTCCCAAAGACTGCTAAGAGGAAAATGGAACAGCAATTCATCAATCTGCATCAGGGGAGCCATTCAGTAGATGAGTATGTCGTGGAGTTTCTGAGGTTGAGCCGGTTTGCTCCATATATGGTGGCAGATGAAGAAGACCGGGCCAACTGATTTCAGCAGGGCTTGAGACTGGACAATCGAAAGTTCCTGGTCACACAGCAACTAGGAACTTACTCTCAGGTTCTTAGTGCTGCTCGCAGTTTGGAGCAGGTAATGGAGAAAGATAACAAGAGTAGGTTGCAGGCAAGGCCACTGAAGAAACCTCTCAATCAGGTTACCAGGGGACCTCCAACCAGATTCAGTGCAGCCCCACCGAGTAGACGCCCGATCGCTCTTCCCCTATCAATAATGATCTGCGACTTCTGCCAGAGGATGGGACATCTATGAAAGAATTGTAGGTGGGCTAATGGTCAATGCCTCGCTTGTGGATCAGGAGATCATTAGCTAGCTGACTGCCCAATCAAAGGACAAAGGAGCACCATTCTCACCCTTCAAGCACCTAGAGTAAAGAAGAACCCTGCACCTACAGGTAGAGGTACTCTGCTTCTCCTGCAGCATCAGTTGTTCGAACAGGCTCAGGGGAGGACCAGAGCAGGATGTGGGAGAGGCCATGCTTTTAATTTGACCGCAGAACAGGTGTAGGCATCAGAGGAGGTGGTAGCAGGTACCATTCTAGTTCAATCTTTTCCAGTTATATCACTATTTGATTCTGGAGCTTCGCATTGCTACATATCCACTAGATTTGTCAAGATGCATTCTATACATTATGATTTCATAGACACTCAGTGGGAGATTAGTACTGGGAATGACATTATAACAACAAATAGGGTATGTAAATCGTGCCTTGTAGAACTCTGTGGGAGAAAGTTAAGTGTAGACATGTTTGTGATAGACACTCGTGGATATGACGTGATCTTAGGCATGGCATGGCTTAGCAAATATCATGCAATGATTGATTATCGAAGCAAGAGTGTGATATTCAGAATTCTGCACCAGCCAGAGTTCTAGTTCGTTGGGGAATCGAAGGCTGCCAGGCAGCAACAACAAGGGAATTATGCCACTATCGAGGCTCAAGAGGAGCCAATACAAATAGTGAAAGAATTCCTTGATGTGTTCCCATAAGATCTACCAAGACTTCCACCAGATCAAGACGTGGAGTTTTCCATAGAAGTCATTTCGAATACGACCCCAATTTCTAAGGCACCGTATTGGATGGCACCTGTGGAGCTAGCGGAATTGAAGAAGCAGCTGCAAGAGTACTTGGATAAGGGATTAATCAGACCCAATATTTCATCATGGGGAGCTCCGGTGTTGTTAGTAAAGAAGGATGGTGATAGGAGAATGTGCATTGATTATCGAGAACTGAACAAGGTCACCATCAAGAACAAATATCCTTTGCCCAAGATAGACGATCTGTTCGATCAACTTAATGGAGCTAAGGTCGAAGTTAGATCTCCGGTGGATATCATCAGTTGAAGGTGAAGAAGGAATACATTCTGAAGACGGCCTTTAGGACTCGTTACAATTATTACGAGTTTCTAGTGATGCCATTTAGAGTGACCAATGCTCTAGCAATTTTCATAGACTTAATGAATTGGGTCTTCTCTCCGTTCTTAGATAAATTTGTGGTCATATTCATTAATGATATTCTGATTTATTCTAAGAATGAAGAGGAACATGCAGAACACTTGAGAATTGTATTGCAAACACTTCTGCAGGAGAAGCTCTATGCCAAACTGAGTAAGTGTGAGTTCTGGTTGAAGACCGTGGCATTTCTGGGACATATTGTTTCAGGAGAAGGCATCTCAGTGGATCCCAGTAATGTTCAGGCGGTGAAAGATTGGCCCGTTTCAAAGTCGGCAACCGAAATTAGGAGTTTTGCGGGGTTAGCTGGATATTACCAGAGGATAGTGCAGGACTTTTCAAAAATTGTTGGACCTCTGACAAAGCTTACTCGAAAAGGGGAAAAGTATGTATGGACGGCAAAGTGTGCCGATACTTTTGAAGAGTTGAAAAACAAATTGATTTCGGCTCCAACCTTGAAGATGCCTAACGGGACCGGAGGTATGGCATATATAGCGACGCATCAGGACGAAGACTGGGCTGTGTACTAATGCAACATGGACATGTGATAGCCTGTGTGTCCAAACAATTAAAGCCACATGAGAAGAATTATCTTACGCATGACCTGGAGCTGGCAGCAGTAATTTTCACCTTGAAGATTTGGAGACACTATTTGTTAGGCGATCAAGTGTTAATTTGCACTGACCATAAGAGTTTGAAGTATATCTTCACTCAAAATGAGCTGAACATGCGGCAAAGGCGGTGGCTAGAGTTGATGGCCGATTACGACATTGATCTACAATATCACCTTGGGAAGGTCAATGTAATACAGGATGCTTTGAGCAGGAAGCCTGGAGCTTGTATGGTGATTCATATTACTCAGCAAAAAGAATTGCTTGAGGCGATGAGACAGATGGAACTGATGGTGACACGAAGGACTAATGCTTTCAGGCAGTTGATGACTTTGCAATTTCAGTTAACCTTGTTAGAGAAGATCAAGGAGGCTCAAAGTGGGGACCCTAAGATACAAGAATTAGAAATCAAGTGGAGGCTGGACTTAGGACGGATATGCAGATCCATGGAGATAGGACACTCCATTTTGGTGACAGAATCTGTGTACCGAAAGGAGCTCTTTGACAAGAAGTTTTGTCTGAAGCTCATAACTCAGCAAATTCCATACATCCAAAAGGAACGAAGATGTACCATGACCTGAAGCAGCGATTTTGGTGGCACAGAATGAAGAGGGAGATTGCTCGTTATGTAGCAAAGTGTCTGGTGTGTCAGCAAGTAGAGGCAGAACATCAGAGGACGGTTGGACACCTTCAACCTTTACCGCTTCTAGAGTGGAAGTAGGAGCATCACTATGGATTTCATCACTGCACTGCCCCACAGTCCAAAAGGGAACAATGAAGTATGGGTTATTGTCGACTGCCTCACGAAGTCAGCTCACTTCATCCCATTCAGACTTGGGCAGTCAACGGAGTAATTAGCAGAGAAGTATCTGTAAGAGATGGTCCGACTGCATGGTGTGCCAGTCAGCATCGTGTCCGACAGAGATACCAGATTTCTATCTCACTTTTGGCGAAGTCTTCAAGAGAGCCTGGGGACACGACTGAAGTTTAGCACTGCATATCATCTGCCGACTGATGGGAAATCAGAGCGGACGATCCAGATTCTTGAGGACATGTTGAGAGCTTGCATGTTAGACTTCAAGGGTCATGGGAAGAACATCTGCATTTAGCAGAGCTTGCCTACAACAATAGCTACCAGTCCAGTATTAATATGGAACCATTTGGAGCATTGTTGGTAGAAAATGCAGGTTTCCTTTGTGCTGGGACAACATCGGTGGAAGGACGTTGTTGGGATCAGAGGTGATCCAGCAGACAGTGGAGAAGGTTAAAATCATCCGGAAGCATCTCAAAGCAGCTCAAGATAGACAGAAGCGATGGGCAGACTTGGATAGAAGACCATTAGAGTTTGAAGTTGGAGATTTTGTATTCTTGAAGATATCTCCAATGAAGGGAGTAATCAGATTTGATAGTCGAGGGAAGCTGAGTCCAAGGTTTATCAGTCCTTTTGAGATTCTGGACCGAGTAGGAGAAGTGGCATACCATCTAGTATTACCCCTATCTGGTGTGCATGAGGTCTTTCATGTATCTCAGTTGATAAAGTATGTCCGACATGACAGTCATGTTTTTGATCATTCCAAGTTAGAGCTCAGGCCGGACATGACCTACACTGAGAGACCTATGGCTATTCTGGATAAGACTACCATAGTCTTGAAGAATCAGACCATTCCACTGGTTTTAGTGTCTTGGGGCAGGTGTTCTCCGAGAGAAGCCACATGGGAAAGAGAGGACGCCATCCGCGACCATTATCCTCATTTTTTCCCTGATAGGTATTTTTCTGCTTCCTGAATTTAATTTCGAGGACGAAATTTTTTGTTAGGTGGGTATGATGTAATATCCATGTTCACTAATACCATAGTAAATACTATGTATAAATTTTATATTATAATATTAAAGTGGTTAAAATTGTTTAATAAAAGAAAGAGAGAAAAAAGAATGAATTGAAATGAATTGGGTTTAGGCCCAAACCCATGTAAGATGGCTTATCATTTAAAAAATGAAAATGAAAAATGCAATATTTTTGCTAAGACCAAGCTTTGAACCCAATCACCCAAGCCCAAGGGCCCAATGATTTTACCAAAGCGCCACACTTATTGTGATGTCTACTCTTTTTTATTTTAACCCGACTACCACAACTTCAACTCCCCCCACTTTCTCCCACTCTCTCTAACTTCTCCTCCATCTTCTCTTCCACTGTTTTCCACTCTCTACAACTTTCCCTGACCTTAAGGCATAAATTTTCAGGGTGAGTTAACAGTTGAAGAGAATTATATATTCATTATTCTCTTTACAAAATCCTAGAAAAGAAAAGAAGAGAATACCCTACTCTCTACTCCTTCTCCTCTCATATCACCTCTTCAAACCCATCTAGAAGTAGATCAGAGCCTTGCTGGACATTGAGGGGACTTTTCAGACTGAAGGGAAGCGTTTCTGGTAAGTAAATATCAAACTAAGAGATTTTATTTTCGTTTAGGCATTTCATCGAATAGCTTGAGCACGTTAATTAATAGCTTTAATTTCACCATGTAAAACGTATGCTAAAATCACAATAAAATTTTGTAGAACCCCTTAGACATGCCCCTTAATTATCATAATTTTTAATTATTTTTATAAATCTGTTTTAAGCCAAAAAAGAGCAAAACTGCTCTCAACCTGGGCAGACTCGGGCCTGGTCAGACCCCGGCCAGGCCTGGGTCTGTTTTACAGACCCGGGTCCTGGTCTGTTACAGACCCGAACCCGCCCGCTATAAAAAAAAATCAGAAAATAAAAGAGAAAGAAAGAAAATAAAATAAAATAAATAAAATTCAGAAATATTACTATAGCGATCATTGTAGCAGACCCAAACCCAGAATCAGATTCGGACACATTATTATAGCAACAAACTCGTTACTGTCGCAACAGACCCATTATGATTTATTAATTGATTTTACGTTTAAATTAATTCAAAAAAATCTTGAAAAATAAAAAAATTTCCAGAAAATTTCCTGTAAAATTAGAAACTAAAATGTGACTTTGTAAAATTAGAAACTAAAATGTCACATATACTTTGCAGTGGAAAAATATACACATGTAGAAAAAGTTAAAAACACTCACCTGAGATCATCACGTATCTGAATATAGAATTGAATGGTTATGCGTGTATATCACATGAAATTAAAGAATTTGTGTTACCAAATTACTGAAAAAATATTGTTGCTATGTATACTTGGATATACACAATGATATTGATTGTGTTCAGTTATTTAGGTAGAGCTGACATATAAATACTTTCACTGGGTGGGAAAATTGATAGAGGAGGCGATATCGGTATTTTGGGTAGACTTAGGATATAGGTTGCGCAACCAAGATGAATGTTCCACTGCAGGGTTCCCGGGGATGACTCGCATCCATCTATATTACTACTTTCACTATTACTGAGTACCTAGCGATAAGGGCCTGGTTCAGAGCCAGGCATCTGGGGCCGTGGTCCCGGGTATGTACGGGACCCACCTAAAGCACAGAACCCGTCTCCATCTATCAATTTCAAAGAACAACTTTCAATAATATACTTCTAATGATAATTACAGTATATAAAATATAGTAAGCATGTAATTATTTAACTGTTACCATATATCACACTCATGCATATTTATTTTATATCTTCCAATGTAATGCATGTTATAATATTAGCGATGTCTTCAGTTCTATATATGTACATGTTATTGCATCCTCCCCCCATTTTTTTACTACTCACTAGGTCGCTTATTGACGACCCTGTGTTTTCTTGCTCAGATCCAGGTCTAGAAGCCCCTCAGGACTAGGAGTACTTCAAGCACGTGGCAGAATTTTAGGGCTAGTGTTTCGTCCAGTTTTAGTTGTGTGGATCCTATGTTTTATGTATTTTGTATTCCTTAATGTAATAATGCAGACCTTTGTGACATTTTGTACTTGTGCAGTAAAGCTGGAATATGTAATAACTTTTGTGTATTAACTTTCTTGTATTGAGGCTTAGCGTATTAAAAATATAATACGTCGCTGGCTATCGTCACGTACCCGCAATCGTGTATTTTAGTTAGCGGGGCATGACAGGCTTTATGTGGGGAATCCAAATACCAGCCTTCGCTTCAGCGGGAAGCTGTTTAAAGGGGCACAGGCATAGTACTTTCACGTGGTCGGAGGGATGGGAGCGACATTCAGTCTTCCCCAATGAATGCCCGATTCTTACACCAGAGTTTTTGTACCTAGTACGTCATTGCCGACATGGTGTCGGGTTACAGGATCAACACTTTGTGTATCACGGGCATTAAGTCTACCTACAATGCGTGTAAGGGTTCCAAGACCACCCATGTTAGGGGGAAGTGAGTTTCTTCAGGCTGAGCTTGGCAGTAGAAGTTCCTTCAAAAGGATAGTGATCTCCTCGATTTTTTCCAGTGAAAATGAGACCTTTTGGTGCTAACATAACCGTTGCCTCTAGCAATAACCTTATCAAGTTAACATTACACCTCTAATAGTAAAACATCAATACATCGCCAAATGGATCAAATTCACTTTGTCAATTCTCTTTAATAGAATGACAGGTTCACCAATTTGCTCAAGTCACAAATCCAGTTACTGTTATTTTAAACATCACACCTCTAACAGCAAATAAATCCCTATTAAATTAACATCAGTGCTCTGACAATTCAATTTTCTGAAATAGTAAATAAATCTCATTGTTAAGTTAATATTACACATATAACAGTAATCTCCTCGATTTTCTCAGTGAAAATGAGAGTTTCAATGCTAAGTTATCCGTTACTTCTGGTACAAAAAAACTGTTATGTTAATAACACACTGATTGGTATTTAAATGTGCATATTTTACCACATTATTCCCATGCATTTTTGCAAATAAATATATAATTTTCACTCATCTTCTCCGTAGTTTTACAGGTCCACAACTGAAATGGGAGAAAGCCCAATAATCACTTTAATTAGCAATAATTAAAGAGATTAATTCCAAGCCCAAGATAAAGCCCAAATTTGAAATCAGAATCCAGAGAGATCCGCGTAACAACTCAAGATTCTAGAAGGCCACGTGGATAACAACCTCACAACCAACTCACAACAGAAAGTTGTTGCCAAACGGTTGAGATATTGCCGCAAAATCTGGGATTTTTCCGCCAATTTGCCGCAAATCTAGGGCCGTTGAGCCCCAGATTCTGGCCACCTGTTCGTCTTCTGGAGAGTTCTTCTGAGGCCTATAAATACTGCACCTGGACCTGCGACCAAAAATGAGCAGCAAGAGAAGGAGATTAGAGATTAGTTGCATGTATTTTCTTAGGTTTTTCTTTAGGTTTTAGTTCTCCTTCCTCTTCCTCCCTAGAAATTCTGCAAGAGAGAGATTGTAAGAGAGAGAGAGCTTGTGTAAGCAAGGGTGACACTTGTGGAGCAAGGATTGATCCATTCTCTTCAACTCTACTTGAGCAAATTCTAGTATTACTTGCTTTCTTTAATTCATGCTTTTATTTCCTTGCAATTTTACTTCATGCTTTGCTTTTCTTCATTAATGGCTTGTAGCTAATTTTTCTACCATGTACTAGCTAACCACTAGCCTTGCCATCTTCACTAACTCATGGGTGATTGCTTTAGTTCATCTTGCAAGTTGGATGGTCTTCTCTTCTCCGATGGGTTAAACCACCCTTCATCTACATGAGAAAGTAATTAGATCAACACGCAAGACAAACCTACGCCGATAAAATCAACATGAGGCACGCCTTCACTATCACGGAGTTTAGTAAGTGTTGGTAAGGTAGTAAGGTAAGCTAGTCATGGTTTGCTTCTTCAAGTTCACTTTCTTTTTAGTTGTTAGTCCAAAACCAATCTTGATCTTGATTTCTTTTACATTTTCCACCATGAATATATCCATCCATTCTTTCGTTTCATTTTCCCATTTGTTTTTATTCTTACAAGCATAGAAGAATTCTCGTTTACTTTCTTCACTACGGACCGTAACGCTTCCATCGCTAGCTCTCCCTGAGAATCGACTCGGTATAGCCCTATGCTATAACGGAGATAGGAAAGGGTACATCGAATACATTTTTATACTCCATAATACAACACCTTTCCCGTCCAATCAAATACCTGAATCATTATTAAACCCTGTTTTGTTACCCAATTTGAGTAACATTTTAGAGTCAGTTTTGATTCCCAACCCTCCTGAACTTGAATCACTAATCTTAGATAGTCACATTCCATCTGGGGGAAATGATTGTGGATTTGAGCTTCATTTTCTTGACTTGGACCCAATTCATGAACTCACTTCGACTCCTGAACCTTTACTTGATTTCAGTCACCTGCCTGAGTCAGTGTTAGTTTCTGTCCATCCCGAGTCCAAGTCGACCATTCTATCATTTCATAATCCATTCTGGGACAAGGATCTTGACAAATTTGACTCTGAAATTTATTATGGAAAATGCAAATTAGATGGGGTTATGTACTTAATAAAAATCTTCCAAGGATTTATCTTTTAGTGGGTCATATTCATGATATTTTTGGTGGGTTCCTTAAAACCCAAAATAAGAATGATTGGGCCATGTTTCGTGGACCAATCAGACCACCACCGGAACCACCACCTTAAGGTAATTTTTTCCTTCCCTCTTCATTTTTGTTTCATGCATACATATATCATGATGCATTGAGGACAATGCATGAAATAAGTGTGGGGGAGGGTTTACTAACATAGAGTTTTTAGATCTTCTTTCTTTTACACTTCTTTTAGAAATAAAAAAAATAAATAAATAAAATAATTAAAAAAATAAAAAAAAATTTTTGAAATAAGAGACAAAGTTTTGATCCATTTTTAAGAAGATTAAGATGTATCTTAGAAATTAAGAAAGCCTTAATTATGACATCTTAAACCTAGTTGAAATAATAGATCTTATTTAAAATTATAGGCTAAGTAAGTAAAATTGGTGAGATATTTTTATCTTGAATTTTTGCCTTAGATTGTATGCACTTCACACTTACATATTTCTTGGGATGGAAACAAAGACCAAAATGCCATAAAAATAAAAGAAAAAAATTATAAATAAAACATCACTATTAAGCTGGATCATTATGCCTCAAGAAGCATGGTTATTCACGCCTAACGGTGAAAAACATCACTCATTAAGCTGGAAAATTATGCCTCAAGAAGCATGATTATTCACGCCTAACGGTGATCAAAAGAATAATCCCCTTTAGTTTCGTGGCCTTTTTCATTCGAGTCCTTAAACCGAGGGATGTTTTCTTATCTGGTGCCCTAAGACCGACTGGTTTGGGAGTCATCGGTTATAGGCTCGTTACAAGGGTGAACTAGAAAGCCTAAACTAAGGGAAGAAAAAAGAGGAAAAAGAAAATAAATATATATAAATAAATGGCTTGATGGTTAGAGTTGAAATCCCAGAAATCTTCACTGTCACGGTGTGCATACTATCTAGGTTTTATGAAAGATAAAGTATTCAATCCAATTTGAATTCTTACCTTAATTAAAGACAAGATCTTGCATAGAGACTAAGTTTAAGAAAGAATAATTATAGGTGGACTTATGACCTAAGATCACTTATATTTTTGCAAAAATAGTTCGAAAACATGTCTCTCTTTCAAAATGAATTTTCAAAACACTAACATTTGTCTTCTTTCTTTATGGATTTTGTGGGTGTAATCCGCTGAAAACCCTCAGGAGACAACACTCCTCCTCTAGGGTAACCTAGAGGTTTAACGGCTTGTTGCACGTGCTCAGTGCAATCGCGTCACCTGCGAAAGTGGTGTAATAAAATTGGTAGTATAATTTTTCTTTTCTTTTCTTTGTTTTGCTCGGGACGAGCAAAAGAATAAGTGTGGGGGTGTGATTGGTATTCAAATGTGCATATTTTACCACATTATTCCCATGCATTTTTGCAAATAAATATATGATTTTCACTCATCTTCTCTGTATTTTTACAGGTCCACAACTGAAATGGTAGAAAGCCCAATAATCACTTTAATTAGCAATAATTAAAGAGATTAATTCCAAGCCCAGATAAAGCCCAAATTTGAAATCAGAATCCAGAGAGATCCGCGTAACAACTCAAGATTCTAGAAGGCAACATGGATAACAACCTCATAACCAACTCACAACAGAAAGTTGTTGCCAAACGGTTGAGATATTGCCGCAAAATCCGGGATTTTCCCGCCAATTTGCCGCAACTCTAGGGCCGTTGAGCCCCAGATTCTGGCCACCTGTTCGTCTTCTGGAGAGTTCTTCTGAGGCCTATAAATACTGCACCTGGACCTGCGAGCAAAAAATGAGCAGCAAGAGAAGGAGATTAGAGATTAGTTGCATGTATTTTCTTAGGTTTTTCTTTAGGTTTTAGTTCTCCTTCCTCTTCCTCCCTAGAAATTCTGCAAGAGAGAGATTGTAAGAGAGAGAGCTTGTGTAAGAAAGGGTGACACTTGTGGAGCAAGGATTGATCCATTCTCTTCAACTCTACTTGAGCAAATTCTAGTATTACTTGCTTTCTTTAATTCATGCTTTTATTTCCTTGCAATTTTACTTCATGCTTTGTTTTTCTTCATTAATGGCTTGTACCTAATTTTTCTACCATGTACTAGCTAACCACTAGCCTTGCCATCTTCACTAACTCATGGGTGATTGCTTTAGTTCATCTTACAAGTTGGATGGTCTTCTCTTCTCCGAAGGGTTAAGCCACCCTTCATCTACATGAGAAAGTAATTAGATCAACACGCAAGACAAACCTACGCCGATAAAATCAACATGAGGCACGCCTTCACTATCACGGAGTTTAGTAAGTGTTGGTAAGGTAGTAAGGTAAGCTAGTCATGGTTTGCTTCTTCAAGTTCACTTTCTTTTTAGTTGTTAGTCCAAACCAATCTTGATCTTGATTTCTTTTTACATTTTCCACCATGAATATATCCATCCATTCTTTCGTTTCATTTTCCCATTTGTTTTTATTCTTATAAGCATAGAAGAATTCTCGTTTACTTTCTTCACTACGGACCGTAACGCTTCCATCGCTAGCTCTCCCTGAGAATCGACTCGGTATAGCCCTATGCTATAACGGAGATAGGAAAGGGTACATCGAATACATTTTTATACAACATAATACAACACCTTTCCCGTCCAATCACACACCTCTGACAGTATTCTTCTCAATTTTCTCAGTGAAAACGTTATTTTTTGGTTCAAATTGCACCTCTTCTACTCAACTTACTAAATGAAAGTATCCAACCTTCAATTACTAAGTTAACTGTTACCTCTAACAATCATAACTGATCACTTTAGTCTGTCTGATTTTCCAATAACAAACGCGACGACTGTGTTCAACTGAGATCTACATCTCAAACGAGGTTCGTGTTTCAAACAAGGGTCGTATTCAACAAGATTCAAATGAAGTCCACGTCTTCTCTGATGAAGGACGCATTTGAAGCTATAAACAAGAAAGTCGCATTTCAAATGCAAAATTTGCATGAGAGCTGTGTTCTCTCAACACAAGAATTGTGTTTACATCCAATAGATGCAACAGACTTGATGACTAAGATCTGACTTTTGCAAACAGTTTAACAGTACACTGGCAGAAGAAGTTAATAACTCAACCAATTTAATAGTACCCGATAAACCAATCAGAGATCCAAGAAGTTTTAGACTGCATTTTTAGATACTTACAATGATGAGTTTTCCTAGGGCTTCAAGCAGTTCAATGGTGCACTCATGAAGGCCAGAAATTATACAAGATCAGGCCCTGGACACTCAAGAGATTGCCAATCCATCACGAAGATCCAAGTCAGCGTAAAGTCTAAAATATTTTGAAATCCTTGCCAATCAAATACGAAGTTTTGAAAACTTGGAGAGAGTTCTGTAGGTTGTCTAAAAATTACTGAAGACAAAGCCTCAGATGCGGGCCTCATACCAATGCGAGATTCATACTTCATCAACTACAGACGCAAGGGTAGTATTCTTTGCTAAACACGACATCGCACTACTCCTTAAATGTGAACCTATGAGCTCCGCATTTCAACCCAACACACGAGCCTGTGAGCTCTGCGTTCTCTGATAAACACTTCATCAACAACGTGAAAGTAGAATTCTTTGATAAACATGAAGGTAACGTTCTTTAACAAATGCGAAGGCTGCTTTATAACTAAAAAATTGGACCTAAGCCAAGGTTGTGTTTTCAACTTCAAAATGCAAGCCTATGTAGGTCTGCATTTCAACATTATACCCGAGCTTGTGAGCTTCGTGTTTCAACGCCAAAGTGAGGTCCGCGTCTAATGCGAGACCTGCACTCTGTAATCGACAGTAATTAACTAGGACAATTACACTCATGATTTAAGAGGACAGTTACACCTCAGAACCCTATATAAATAGCTATGAATAAATAATAAATACCCCCTGGATGTCGAGGGAAAAGAGGCATGCTTGATGCTTGAGTCTTGAAGCTGGATAAACACAGAAGGTTAGAGCTGAGCATAAGGCTGCTGGACATACATTGTGTGAAAGAGAGGATTCAAGAGAGAAAAGAGAAGACTCTTGCTAACTTGCTGAGTTCAAGTTCAATCTCTTTCAGATTTCAGTCATTACTTGAAGTTTCATACTTCACCAGTGAGCAATCATAGAGAGCAAGGAGATTCGAAGTCAAGCTTCCGGTTAAGTTCATTAACAGAAAGCAAGATTCACTCTCAACCGCTACACAAAAAACCCGGCATTAAACAAAGGGGACATCCACTCAAAACTCTTCCTTTTTCTGTAATCGGATTCGATCCATTGTAATTTTCATCCGCTCAAAAAATTTTACTTCGAATTTTTCTGACCAAAAAAAAGCCTCTCCAACAAACTGTAACTCAAGAAACAACTATAAGAGCTATGCATGATGGAAGGAACAACAGTGTTGGAGCATCTAAACTCTTTAATAAGGTCATCAGTGAGCTTCTAGTTTTTGATGTCAAGATCAATGAGGAGGATAAGGTATTGATACCTCTCAGCTCGCTTCCACAGTCATACAATCACATCATTACCACCATGCTCTATGGTAAGGAAACTCTCATCTTGGAGGAGGTCATGCCAACTCTCTTATCTAATAAGATCAGGAAGAAAACCAAATCAAGAGGAGCAGAAGGGTTCGAGTTTGGTGGTCACAGGAAAGAAAGGAAGAGAAGAAGAAAAGATGCTCGGGCTCATCGAAGGCATGTCACTTTTATCATAAGGAAGGTTATTGGAAGAATGATTGCAAGCATCGACAAGAGTAGTTGAAGAAGTGACAAACTACGGAGGCAGGTGTAGAAATGAGCGGTGTTGACATCGAAGTATTAATAACTTCCTACGATGAAGATAACACTTCTCATGGTAAATGTTGGATATTTTATTCTGCTAGTACGGTTTATATATTTTCCCATAAAGAGATGTTCAAACCTTGGTTACAAAAGAAGAAGAGACTATCAAGATGGTGGATGGCTCGGGTTGCGAGGTTATCGGCACTAGGAAAATTAATGTTACATGCAGAGATGGGCTGATGCATGCTTTGAAGGAGGTCCGGTATATTCTAAAGGCATGATACAATCTTATATCCATAAGGATGCTCGATGAAGAAGTTTGTCAAATCCAAGTGCAATAAGGCATCATCACGGTGAGGCAAGGAGACATGATAATCCTGAAAGGAGGGAACTGTGAAGGGTTATACAAGCTGAAGGATCGAGGTGGAGTTTTAGGGATAATCTTGGAAGGGAGATCAACGTGAGGTAGAGTTTCAAGGAAGACTGCATTGAATATGATCCGGTCAAAGTGTTGCAAGAAGGAGAAAGTGTTCATTCGGGTGAAGCCTGATATGGCCCAAGGCATGTTGTAAATTAGCCAAAGGCAGCAAGAAAAGAGGGCAAGAGTTAAAAGCTTCACAGTACGATTACAGCCAAGGAAAGTTACAATATAGTAATCCAAAATTTTCAAGGTGTTTTGCTAAAGGCTTGAAAAGCAAGTCATAGTAGAGATTATTAGGATTTTGCTTTATTTTTAAGAGGATATGATGATCCTAGAAGATTCAATTGAATTGCAGAACACTAAGGCTTGAAGCAAAAGAAGAAAACTAAGGTGGAGCAGATAGTTGACCGCATAGTCGACTAATGAACTAATGATCAGACTAGTCGACTAGACAAGATACAGAAAAGGGAGTATAATACATGAGTCAACTTATAAGTTTTATAAGTCAACTAATGGAAAGGATTAGTCAACTAGTCTACATGATAAGTCGACTAATCATCCATTCTGTAATGTGAGTACTTTCCTTTTCAGGCGCATGCTACTTTTCTTTTCTGGTAGAGTTTGGCTCGGCTAGTGAGGAGTGTGCTGAGATATTTTCGATAATAATTTTGAGAGATGAAAGGTGAAGGTGAGGGAAGCTACATCATTCGTAAAACAAGCCAAACATCACAATTGACAACCCAGGTGTCTGTGTGTGTGTGTGTGTTGCTTGGATTTACATTTTGAGGGACAAGTGGGAAGCTACAAAACAAAAATAAAAACAAAAACCAATTTAGTAATTTATATTTGAAACTAAAAACAAAAACCAATTTAGTATTTTATGTTTGAAACTAAAAAAAAACCAATTCAGTATTTTATATATGAAACAAAAAACATAAACCAATTTAGTATTTTATATTTGAAACTAAAAACAAAAACAACACATTATTTCTCCTAAATACAAGCTAGCCATTACTTTCAAAATAGTAATAACAACACCTAAAACAAACAACTTTCCACATAAGTGAATCTTCAAAATTATCTGCATGGATACCATGGAGATATTTTATGTAAGTATCATTCTAAGTGGAAATAAAGATAGCAAACAAAAATTCCCTACAAATCATGAGGCTCGAATTTTCTTAAGTACCATGGGCAGTAACTTGTGCTTGGATTTTCCTCTGTAGGAAACAGAAAAAAAAAAAAAAAAAAAAGAATTGTTATAAACAACACAAATGAGTATGATTCAGAATTGGTTAAGAGTAGTGTTGAAGAAATATCTACTTTACTATTGCAAGCTTCCTAAAAATAAAAAATTAAAAATTAAAGGAGACATAGTTATGACCACAAAAATACACTAACATTAGAAACTTGACAATATGTCTAAAATTGCTCAAAGAAGTGCTTACCTGTAACATTATTATGTAATTGTATACATGCCTATATATATTCTTCGGCCTTGCCGTCATTAATAATATATATAACTAAGTTTCTTCTTAAATGGATTTAACTTGTTATCAGAGCTTATTATCCATAAAAAAATTTAATAAATTGTCGTTGTCAAGTCGTTCACATGCCTATGCTGGGTCACACTCATGTAGCACGTTTCTAGCGCGGGCCACTCTCTACATTGCAAATCGTCAAAAGTTTTCTCCTTAATCGTTAAAGTTGTTGGGATTTTGCCTTATTTATCAAGAGTAGATAATGGTTCAAGAAAATCTAATTGAGTTGAAGAAAGTGATGGCTTGAAGCAGAAGAAGAAAATCAAGGTGAAACAGCTTCCTTTTCAGACGATTACGAGTTTCTTTTTCAGGAGTATGAATAGGATTCAATTCCTATTCAATGAAAAATTGTTTCTAAAGATTAAAAGGTCTAGAATCCTTCTAGATCAAAGAGATCAACTCCTAATAGGATTGATATATTCTTTAAGTATCCAATGACCAAGATCATCTCATAGTACAAATAGAAGTTGTATTGTAAAATTTATAAATAAAAGATTGTAACTTATGATTTAGGTGGAGCAGAAGAGAAGAAGAAAGTTGTTAGCGAAAAAAATTATAAGGCCCTAAAAAACTAAGAAGGCCCTGAAAAGCCAAGAAATAGAGGAGCAAGATTAAGGAGCGTAGAGAGAAAGTCTACACTTGTAATTTACGCGTAAATTCAAGGGGAAGGTGAATACTCTTGTGTCATCAAGATGAAGGTTAGATCTCTTTGTATCAAGTTTATTAATAAAACTCTCTCAAGTTCTCTTCCCATGGACGTATGCTAAGTTTGGGCCGTTCCATGTTAAATTGTCAGTTCTTCTTCTTATATCTTTTAATATTCATCTTGTGTGCTCGAGATAATCGATCTCATGGCGTGGGAAAGTCATCGGTGGGGATCTCATATCTCCTAACTATTGGTATTTTAGTAAGTATGATATCCTCGGTTATCACGCAATAATTGGTATCGAGCATATCAATTTCATTACAACAAAAGTTTCCCCTCATGGCCTCACGTTGCATCATCATCTTCGCAACTGTAACTCTTGCCTCCTTCCAGCAATCTCATTTTCTTTTACTGTGTTTATAGATCTCTCAAACCCTTCAATCTTTTCTTCTCTAGCTTATCTTCTTTTTCCATCAACGGACTTTGCAAAATGTCGATATCAGCCAAGCTTTAAGTGAAATGGACATGAGTTTTTTTTAATGGTAATCCGCCTTAACTATTCTAAAGTGACTTGCATGTTCAATATCCACCTCAGACGAAAGATGTATGGGTTTTAATTTTCGAGTTCATCTTGATTATTCTAAAGAGACTTATAGGTTCAATGTCCACCTCACTTCCAGCCAAAAGAGATATTATGGAGTTTTGGAGTATGTCATGACTATTTTAAAGAAACTTATAAACTCAAAGCCCATCTTGTGACTAGTGAAAGAGATTTAGGTCAAACTTCAAAAATTGCTCCATTATCGATTGGAATTTATCTCTATTTCTCCTTCTTCTTATCATAATTCACTCATTTAAACTCTCGATGTTTCATTCATCATGTTTTTGTAAGGGGTTATTCAAGATTTTAAATGTTCTATTCATTAAACGCCACAAAGGAGAATTTTTAGATCTTTCAATGGATGTTTTTCAGTTTATTTTTATTTTTCTTTTATTCACACTCATAATTTACTTTTCGTCATGAGTTTGCAAGAATAGTATTAAGATTAGGATTAGGATTATAATACATGTTGAATGTTGAGTAGTGTTTTCCTCGTCTTGTAATTTTAATCTCTATATATTCAAGTATTGCTCTCATCAATTACTTACAATTCAATTTTTTTCTCAAACTAACTTAACAGGACTTAACGGACATGTTCGGCTATCATGATCAATGAGTTCCTTGCAACAATGACAATTTTGAAGATTTCATGTAGCCTTTTTTGTAAACTTGTTTCCTCGTATTGTAACCCACCAACCCTTATTTCTCTTATCTGTTAGTTTGACTTGGATTAATCATTAAAGATAAACTAATAAATTATATTACCGATTGATTAGTATTTTTAAATTATTAGATAATGACCACAAAATAGAATTTAGAAACCATGCTGGACATTTATTCTTGATGGTTATCTCTTATAGTTATCTTGACCCTCTTCTTTCCTCTATTAAAAGAGCATCATTTAAAACTTCTTAGATATACTTTTTCATTAGTAAAAGTTTTGAGTGCCATAGAGAGACAGAGAGAAGAAGTCTATCCAGATTATTCCTGCTACTACTTCTTCACTAAACATCATGTCTAACAACCGTATACAAATTCGATCCTTAAAGTTTTTAAAGTAGAAATATTATAGTCTTTTATTCCAGAAATTGATATTATAGCATGTCGTTTAGGAACTTATGTTTCTTAAGTAATTCTCTCTCTACTATTCAACTTCTTTTATCAATCTTTATGTTAATTCATATGTTTTAAGATGTTTTTTATTTTTGTTAGCAATGAATTAGAACAGAAATTCTTTTTCATTCATTGATCTTAGAATGCACATTTGCATGATCTTGTCGAATTGAAATCCCAATTGGTTCAAGGATTGAAATTCGTGGGTTTCTTTTCCTTTTAATTTTCTATATGGTATTGTTAGTCTTCCTTCAATGTTCTGGTGGTCTTCTAATTTAAAAGCAGTTATGATTTCAAAGATGTCCCAGATCTGTAAAAGTTACTTCCTATTTGAAATTTGTTCAGGTTCTTTTAGTTAGAATGGGGGGTTTTGGTTTTCAATGGAACTAGAATTTTGGTAAACTTGTAGACCTCTATAGTTTTGGATCAATAAAAAATAATTAAAACCCATTTTGGTTATCTGTAAATGGATCTTTAAATAATATTGTTGGAAGTAATTAATTGTATATGGAGCAATTTATTATAAGCCGAATGGAGCATATACTTCACTGAAAGCCTGTTTATTATTCTTTTGAATTAATCAAGTATTTAGTTTGGCCAACTCCTACAAATTATTCTTGAATGCTAGGATCAAGTTTTGGGCTTAAGGATTAATAACCATTTAACAAATTTAAGCATTAATTAATTGTAAACTACTGGGTTAGACTTATACTTAGTCTAATCATGGTAAAATGGTTTTATTTCAAGTTTGTTAGTATTTTTTATTCCTTCAATGGACATTTAATTTGAGTTGAAAGTTTTATTTTGTTTCAAGTCTATATCACCTTGTAAACTTTAGGAGATATGATTTGTTAATTAAATTATTTCCGTATTTGTTTGTATTCTGTTGGGCTATCTAAAGTTCTGGCCTATTATGTTTGTTCGTGTAATGATTTAGCCATTATTTTGGGTCTCTTATTTGTTTAGGTTAAGGATTTCGATTTTATTCTACTTTGGGCCAAAAGTTATGCGTGGGTATTTTTGGTTATGTTATAGGTAACAATTGGACCATTAATGTTTGAGAAATTCTATTTACACCCACTGCTTTTACTTTTTACACTTAATTTAAATTTAATAATTTGCTCTATACACTCATAAGATTTCTCAAAATATCATTTTTTATCTTATCATCAGTTAGATTTAAAATTACACACTGAACTCTACCAGAGTAATCCCTTGACCTTTTCTACCCTATGTCTCTTCTCTAACATACTCCGTTACATGATCCCTGTCTACCTGTCTCATCATCAGCAAAGCCCCGTTTATCTCCCTTTCTTCAGAGCAAATCCCCATCCCTAACATTTCTCTGCGATCGCCGACTCTGCCTCCAGTTGACAGTCCCATTGGCCCCACAAAGCACCGCAAGACTAGATTTTCTTTTTTCTTTCCCTTTTTATCCCTTTCTTTTTAGAACAATTTATCAATTGAATTTGACTGTGTGATAGTAAATTAGGAGTCAATTTCTTGTATAGAGGATTATTTAATATAATGTTAGGGTTAGTGTTTTAGAGCAGGAGGCGGGGGTCGCCGGCGGAGATCCTTTCTGCGTCTCTAGTGTTTCTCTGCCTATTCTCGCTGTCTTGGTTCTCGCTCTCGCTCGCAATGGTTCCTCGTTTCTTGCCCTGCCTTTCGCTTATCGCGATACTCCTCGTCTCAAGTTCTCCTCTCTCTTTCTTGCTTGGCATTGACTTTTATTTTTGGTTTTTTTTTTTTTGATTTGTGGAATTTTATTTTATGAGGTTTTTGGTTTATAGAGAATTTTAGTAGGGGCGTAAAAACAAAATGTTGGAAATCCTTGGAGTGGAAATGAGAGGTAAAAAATAGAGGGTATTATATACTTTTCATCGATAGAAAAAATTATAAGTCAAAAAATCATTTTAAGAGTGGATGCAGACAGTAAATAGAGCGGGTGTGAGCAGAATTTTCCTTGATGTTTTTGAACTATATTGTTAGCCCATTAATGTTTTGGACTCATATAAATATTTTATCTTTATAAATATTTGAACGATTTATTTTATATTTGGTTTTTGGTCCATTTATTTCTTTGGGTTATTAAGATTCATTAAAGAATTAGCTCAAAATAAAGTTTTTAGCCAGTTTGTTAATGCTTTTAACTGGGCTATAATTTATTACTTTGGACTATTAAAGTTATAAATTATAGAAATAAATTCAATAAAAGATTAAGAGAATATTGTTGACAAATTTTGTACTATAGAGTTTATTAATTTAATTGGTGTCAGAGTGACCTGAAATAGTGAATCTTATAAATAAAAAATTAAATAAAGGAATAGTCATAATTTATGACTATATAGTCAACTATATTTTTGAAGTCGGTCATAATTAGATGATTGGGACTAGCCGAAAGGAAAGTCACTTTCAATTAGTTATGTAATGAATAGGGTGATATAATTTTTAACTTAGAGTTGTGTTGTATACCCAAAGGTGACTACAATTTTAAAATTATATCAGACCCAATAGGTGATTAATGTTTTGCACCTATAGAGTGGACAATGTATCTGCTAAGGTTTTGCCCAAGGTGAACTATGGTGATATAAATGGTTCATCTATTTAGAATTAAATTCTATATTAAAGATTGACACAAGGCCGTATTTGTGAGAATATTTTTTTCTTTCAGTATATGTTCCCATTATATTCTCATGCTTTTAGCATTCCGGTTCTCATGGAACAAATTTTTCTAAATGGCATGAACAAGTCCAATTTATACTGGGTTGTATTGGATTTGGACTTAGCTCTTTTGGCGCACAAACCCGGAGCAATCACTAATGACAATACTGAAGAATAAGTGATTGAAATGAAATTTTGTCCCGAGGGTCTTCTCCTGCACCTGCGCCACTATTAGTTCCAGATAAAAAAATACAGATAATTTCTAAAAATATACATAAATTCCAGCAAAATACAGGGAATTCCTAAAATACACAAAAAATTCCTAAAAATACTTACAAATCCTAGAAAAACATAGATAAATTCTAGAAATATAGGAAAAATCCTAAAATTATACAGATAATTTCTAAAATACAATAAAATCCAATCAATGCACATATAATTTCTAAAAATTACAGAAAAATCCTATAAATGTCTAGAGACGTCAATACAATTTAGACACAATAATTTATATATACAATGTCCATAACATTATTAAAAATATTTCTATAGCTATTTCTACGGGGGTAAAATACTCGCGTAAACTCAGGGAAATACCCGATATCACATGCACGTGTGCACGCATATGGAGGAATGTGTGCGGGTGTGTGTGATGGTCTAGGTCTGGCCGTGAGTCATAGAGTGAGAGGGAGATGAGAGGAGTGAATTTAAAGAGAGAAAATGCGTAACAACAAGCTTTTAGAGAGAAATGATGTAGAGAGAGAAAGGAAGGGAATTTGGAGGTGTGGGTGGTGTAGGGTGGTGGTGAAGAAGGTGGTGAAGGATGGTAGGGCTGGTGGCTAGGAGTGAAAAATAATGATGGAGAGAGAAATTAGAGAGAAGTTTATTTTTGGAGAGAGAAAGTTTTGAAGGGTTTTGGGAGAGAGAAAGAGGATGCGTATTTACTATTGAAGTAAAACGATTCCTTTCTATCGAAGGTCAAATGGAGGTAAAACGCACATAAAATGATGCGATTACTATCAAAGTATCGAAAATCGTAAAAGGATACATATTTTGGATTGAAGGTATTAGACTACCCACCTCACACAAAATTGCTTCCTCGCAATTTCCATGAGGGATAGATGAACATGGGAAAATAGAATTAGCACGGGATAAGTGAAGCGAACATGAAAACTATATAGAATGCATACTAACAGTGCAAGGAAGCATATATATTAGGAAAGATCGCCAACTCAAGATAGGAAAACACAGGGCGAATTGTACAGTTAACACCTTCAGGGTTGGTCCAAATGTGGAATACCACTTCCAAGTTCAACTTTATCCATCATCTTAGCTTGCCTCTTTCTACCAATTATTCTAACTCTCGATCCTTCTCGTGTTTGAGTGAAGGTATTCTGTAACGAGGGAAGTGAAGTGTTCCTGTCCAGGAGTCCTGCGTTTTGTCTCATAGGCAGTGTTGATAGTGATGATTGAATCTGTGGGAATTAGATGGGCAAATACGCCATAGATGGACAAGTTCTCACTAGAACTCTTCGAACACACTTGTCCTCTCTCACGGTGCCGCAACACCAACTTAGAGCTCACTAGCTCGTTCGAGGCCGCAACCTCTACAACTTCTCAATCGAAGAAAACGGTGATCAACACTTAACCACAAAGATAGCTCATAAGCACAACCCTACAACCAAAATGAGGAAGTGAAACACTTGGGATTGTGTAGTGCAAATAGTAAATAGAGAAGTAGAGGAAAGGCTCAAGCTAAACACTAAATTTTGGAAATAGTTGGCTCAAAAGAAAATCTTTTGCAAAGAGGCTAAACTTTAAAAAACTTTGATATAAAGCTTATAAATCTTGTTTTTAAGTTGTTTCATACTCCCACTATTTATAGGGGATGAAAATAAGGCTAGAAGACCCAATAGATCCGTTGGGATAAGACCCAACTAAAAATAAAAGAGAATCCAGCCGTTGGGAGCCTAGTCAACAGAATTTTCTGCTGCCGGTCGACAGGCCGGTCGACCGCCAACGGTCGAATTTCTGACCGTTGGGAAGAGCGGTCGACCCGACGGTCGACCGTGGATCCCAAACAGAGAGTGAAACTCTCTGTCGGTCGACCGGGCTGGCCAGAATAAACAGAGAGCACTGCTTTTGCTTCCGGTCGACCGGCCGGTCGATCGAAGTGCACGGCTGCACTTTGGTGCATGTCGGTCGACCGCCCGTCGCCAGGTTTGAGGGCCAAAAACAGATTTTTGAATATCTTTTGGAAGTCAAACTTTTTCAACAAAATTTCTTTTGACATGTAGATACAAAATAGAGTTCTAAGGTTATAAGTTACTAGAGTGTGATCATAGATCAACACCAAATAGATTAGAACTATATTTTAATAAAAATTCTTTTCTAAAACAAAAACTCATTTTCCAAAACTTGTTTTTCCGAAACCTGATTTTTTCGAAACTTGTTTTTCCGAAGCACGGTAAGAAATTTGATAATAAATTTTTGTTTTGAAAAATACAATGAAATTTGAAATGTGTGTGTGTGTGTGACAATCCCAAAAGCTATCAACTTCTATTATCTTGGTTTTAACAAATGATTATAAATCCTAACTAAAATGAAAAGTAAAAATACAAATCTTGAAATAGTCTTGTTGATACTGCTTGATCCTTGAGCTCTTCTAGTGTGCTAGACTCTGGGATCTAAATCTTCTTGGCTTCCAAATGCGTGAGTTTTGTGATGGAGCCGAAATGCAACATATATTTTTACCTGAAACTTATTTAAACAATTTTATTAATACCTAACTACATATGGTTTGTTATCATCAAAACTTAGGGCTAATGGCCTTTGGGCTAACAATCTCCCCCTTTTTGATGATGATAAACATATGGAGTTATTACAAATATTTTGGTAAAAGACTTCAAGTGAAGCTCCCCCTTAACACATGCATATATAAGAATAAGACATAAAAGAGAAAAAAACATAATAAAAGCATATATAAAGGATATAACAGTTAGACTCATATGCCAGCCATCTATGCATAACAAAGATACTAAGTTATAAAAGAGTATGCACAAATGGTTACCTCTATCCATCCAAAATACCTCCAGCCTCCAAATAAGTGGTAGATGGTTGGATCAACAGGGAATAAGTAATAATACACAACCAAACACATATACCACATAGAGACAATAAGAATAACTGCCATATCAGAAATAAGTATGTCCATACAAGCTTAGAGGTTCATGCCAACCTCAAAAACCAAATACAAACACGCATAGAGGTTCATGCCAACCTCAAAACCAAATACAAACACGCATAAAGCATATGTCCATAAAATAATACATATCTAACTCCAAATACAGAAAATAAAACATAAAGGTGTAAAAGTTAACTCCCACAATAACTCCATCAATAACTCTCCCCTTTTTGTCATCAACAAAAGAGGTCAACCCTCCTGAAAATCAGGGTCTTCAGGAGAAGCTGGTGCCTCATGAACAGCAGGAGGAGGAACCCATGCGTCGAAAGGAGGACCATGGGCCGGAGTGGCTGTGAGCGACCACTCGGAAGAGGAGCCGGCCAAGTGTTCCTATTGTAGATGTCATAGACGCATGTCTGCATATAGTGAACACAAATGTGGTTGAGATCATTGTCCGCTTGCTGCTCTAGCCGCTGAAAGTGATCGGTCATCTGAGAGGACATCTGCAGGCTATGCTCCCGAAGCTGAGTGGAGAGGGCTTGATAGGGATCAAAAGGAGCAGAGGAAGATCCTAGAGTAACAGCAGAAATGATAGGCTGGTGCTGAGGAGCAAGAGCACGCTCCCTAACACGCATCCTCTTGAGGAGAGTGCTGTTGAAGTCAACTGACGGTTAGATGGACCGTTCAGTGGAAAGATCAAATCAGAGTTGTTTCAAAAGACGTGTAATAAGCATCCCAAGTGCAAGTGCCGGTTGAGACAAGAAGATGACCAGACGTCATGTAATCAATGATAAGCTTAGGAATATTTATTCTAATGCCTTTCAGAAGGCAATAGATCAGAAGAGGAGCAGAACCCCTAACGTGACTATACTCTCCTGATTTTTGTAGGAGGTTATAGAAAACGATTTTAGCTAAGACTTGGACGGTGAGAGTATAATACTTTATCACCTCATTTCTAACTAAAGCGGGGTTATCATCATCATGAAGCAAAATAGAAGCGGTGCGGGCAGACTCACCATCCGGATAAGCAAATTCATGAAGATCCACATTATAAACATCTACCCCCTCACAGGAGAGGTGTATAAGATGAGCAAATTTTTCAAGAGAAATATTTATATCTTTGCCTAAAACTCTAGACCTGATATGATGATTTTGGAAAGACAGGTTAGAGTAAAAATAATAGACTAGTTCAAGGTAAAATGGTTCTTTCATGGTGACAAAATGCTTAAGTAAACTAGTACTCAAGATATTTGCAAGATTAAGGTGCTCAAAATCACTAAGCACCACAGTCCTACCAGAGATGACATGTTTATTGTGGATTATAATATATCTATGAGATGCATTTTGGGAGATGAAGGGGCTGGATGATGATTCAGGGGTTTTCCCTTTCTCAGATCTGGATCTTTTAGACATGATGATGGATTAAACAGGATAATAGCACAAAATAAAGATGGATAAACAAGAATAATAAAGAAAATTGAAGAGATTAAGGAGAAATTTTTGTTATACCTCAAAAACCAAGAAAAATTCCTTGAATTATTGCATAACTGGAGCCTGAGAAGGATTTAAACAAATTTTATGGAAGAAATTTTGGATTGGGAGAGTGTTTAATGGGTTGGATTAGGTTTAGGAGGAGGAGAATTGAAAAGGGGAATAATGTTGGCCCAGAGGCCTTCCACTCTAGTTTTGATGATGATTAACTCATGTAGTTATGTGTACTAATAATCTTGTGATTTTAGTTTCAGATCATTAATCAAGTTATTAGTAGGTGATTAGCTTCAACAAGATGATTTGGAAGCTTTCACATGTTGATTCAAGAGCCCGAGCGTCAAAGATCATATATAGCACTTGCTCGGTGGATCAAAGAGTTTTGGATCGAGTCGGCTTGGAGATTGCGCTCTACAAGAAGACTTCGGTACATAGTTTAGTTTTGTATTTAGATCCAAATTGTAAAGATTAGAATAGTATGATATGCTCAAGTTCACAACACCACGTTTCTTGTTTGGAATATTGGTTTTCAGTTTTTCCGTTTTTGGTTTAACCGATCTTGGTTTTCATGAATAGATAGATCAAAACAAGTTTACATGATTTAATGTATATTAGATTTATTCTATATACATGCATGCTTCAACTCTTAAACAAACTTAGCTTGATAGTCTATTTCATGTGTTTTATGTTTTGGTAATTCTAACAAAACATATTTTTGGAATTAAAGTCAAAAACATGGATATATACATATGTTTCATGTATATAGGATTATATCCATATACATCATGCCTAACTGTTGTTTAATATCATGTTTTTGTATTTGGATAAGTTTTGGACAAAATGTATTTTCTATTCAAAAATTCAAGTTTTAGAAAATATAAGTTTTGGATTTTGGTAAAAATGATAAGACACAAAAATATTTTAAAATGTTTGTTATTTGTGATGAAATTTTTATCACATGTTTATATTTCAATATAAAATGAGAAACTATTTTTGTGTAATTTTTACAAGTTTTATGGATTTATTAAAATATTTTTCCATCCTGTTTTCTGACTCAGGACACTGGCTGACAGGCCACGTCGGTCGACCGTGCGGTCGGCCGAACCAATGGCCGGTCGACCCAGCGGTCGACCGACGTGCACAGAGCTGTGCACGTCTGGAAGGATAGTGGGACGGTCGGCCGGCCGGCCGACCGACCAGAGAGCAGTGCTCTCTGTTCTTTTCGGTCGACCGGGCGGTTGACCATCAGTTGCCAACGGTTAAAATGTGACCGTTGGACGGTTGACCGAGCGGTCGACCGGCAGGGTATTTTTGGCAGTTTCTGCTGCCAACGGCTATATTTTTCTAGGGGCTATAAATACCACATTAATGGCCAGTTTTCTATAAGATTTTTTTGTGCGAATTTTTCCTTACTCTCTGGTGTTTTCACAGCATTCAAAAGAAGTTTTTGGGCTTTATATTGATCAATCTATTTGGTGTTTTTGTTAGGGTTTGGAAAATCAAGAAAGGGTTTTTGGGAAAAGATTTTGATTCAACTTCTATATCTTGGTTTCAGTTTTTCCCAAGGATTTTCTTTGTGATTTTGATTTCCATTCCTTTGATTTTCTCCATACTTGAGCTACATCTACTTTCTTATTCTATAGGATCTTTGTGTGGGAGAAAGAAATTGTTTGTGGTTGTTGTTTAGACCACCAAGTTGTAAACCCAATCTTTCTTTGCTTTGTGCCTTTGGGTTGTATCCCTCAAGTTGTGAGATGATCCTTGTATTGGTTTGTGCTAATCCCTCAAGTTGTGAGGTGATTGTTGTTGGCTTGGAGTTGTGCCTCAAGGAGGAGGTTGTGTTTGTAAGGAGAGGAGTTGGGTACTCCTTGTAATTGTGATTGCCCCAAATCCTCAGTGGAGGTTCCCTTTGTGGGAGTCCTTTGTGGACAAGCTAGTGGATTTAAAATCCTTCTGGGTGAAGGCGGGGATGTAGAGCTGGGTGCTCGAACCTCAAAACATATCTTGTTGTTTGCGCTTGATCCCTTGGCTCTTACTCTCTCTCTCTCTCTCTTTACTTTGTGCTTTGCATCAATTCATATTGTTCATTCATAATTGCTTGGCTTGTTTAAGTGTACATCTCTTGTTAATTGCAATTAGTTTTTAAATTCTGTATTAAGTTCATTAGATTAGCATAATCACCTATTCACCCCCCCTCTATGTGATTTTCAATTGGTATCAGAGCCTACGCTCCTGATATTTAGGTTTAACCACCTAGGAGTGAGATCTTGGTTTGCTAATCTTCATTTGCATTTTCATTTGCACACATTTAGTTTGCACTCATGGCTAGCCCTCCTATGTTTGACTTTGCTAGACATGATTTTTGGATAGCCAAGATGAGTAGTCATTTGAAAAGCCTAGGACATCTAGTTTATCAAGCCTCCACTCAAGAATCCCACCTAAATAATAGTAAGCATAAAAAGGCAAATGCATTAGCACTTCAAACACTTAGAGCATCTCTTAATGAATTTCTTTTACTCGTGTTTGCTCATTTTGATTCGGCTTTTGCAGTCTAGAGCATATTGACTTCTCCTGAGATACCAAGGATTGTCAACAAGTTGAGAAGATCTAGGAGAGATGAGTCCGACGAGCATTGCCTCATGGTCCAAGGGAAAGACTCCCTTGAGGTACAATCGAATACTCAACTAGATGATAGCTCTAGTTCCTATTGCTATGGTTGTTTAGAAGCTCAAACTTTAAATATGGAACTTGCCACAAAGCTTGAAAATTTCTTGGAAAAACACAAACTTTGAAAGAGGATAATCTTGTTTTGAAAAATGAATTAAAGAATTTGTGCTCTAATTTTGAATTGGTTTTGCGAGAGAAGGAAGAGATTACTAGTGAACGTGACTCACTAAGATCTCAACTAGACCTTACCCTTAATGAGATTGATGTTTTAAAAGGCAAAAATGATTGTGATGATGTTGTGAAAAACAATGAGGTTTTATCTTCAAAATTGGATTTTGTTTTAAAAGATAACCTTGTTTTGAAAAATGAAATTGATTTCATTACAAAAGAATGAATTTGGTTTTGAAGAAAAATGAATCTTTGAAAATTGATCTTGATTCTCATGTGTGCCATACTAGTGTAGCTTCTTCTTCTAGCTCACCTTTTTCATGCTCCACTTTATCTTCAAGTATTGAAAAGATATAAATGTTTTAAAGAAAAGTGTTGAATGTTTGGGCTCCACTTTGAGCCAATGTACTTTGAATCATACACGCTTAGAAAGCTTGGTTCGCAAGAAACAAGTTCCATCTTTACATGTACACCCATCACGGCATACTCATGCTCATCACGATCACCATCATCACATGTATGCTCATGTGTACACATGTACACATTGTGATCGAAAAGGTCACCTTGCTAGATTTTGTTATGATTGTGTTTATCATGAAAATTTAGCAACTAATCTTGTTTGGGTTAGAAAAGATACTAACCCCGTGGACCCAAAAGGAAATGGGTACTAAAGACCACCTCTATGCTTTTTGATGTTGGTGGAAGCTCTCACATAACGTGAGAGTATTGGTGCCTTGGAGTGAATGCGTTCCGTACTTAAAAGAAAACAAATTTGGATGCATCACTTTCAAGGGGAGTTTGGTGGAGAGGACCATCATTGGTTTGGAGAACTAGAGAGATGCCTTCATCGGTTTTGGTATCTATCTCTAACTCCCGTTTATATTTACATGCTTTTCATGTTCATCTATTTATAGCATGTCATGTTTTATTGTTCATTATGCTTATGTCATGTTGATTAGATTAGTGATATACATGTTTAGTTACTTGAGACACCCATGTTTTATATGGATCTATATTTAGTGTTCTCACCTTGTTTAAACTAATATGTATGCCCTAGATCTAATGCACATGCATCTTCATAATGATCATATGGATGTTTTATGATTCTTGTTTTGATATCTCATATTTTTGATGTTTAGAGTTTATTATGTTAAATACTATGATTCTTAGATCATTGACATGCATGTATAGCTTTTGAGATCACCCATGTTTAGATGGACCCATTTGTTGTGTTCTCTGATCGCGTAAAAAGCAAGTACTAAAATGAGAGAAGGTGTGGGTTGATGTTACTGCTTTTGCGATTCTTTCCGTAGTAGCGAAGTGGCTATACGGGTCGTATCCACAAGGAGGGAGAGCGATAGAAGCTTGATGCGGCTTTCGAAGTTCAAGAAGAAAGAAAGTTCTTGTTTCCAAATAAAGAATTTGAAAAGTGAAACAAGTATTTTTAGAAATTGTTGGAAAATGTTTGGTGGTTTGTAAAAGTGATCTTTTTCTTAGTTGTAAAGATGCATGGCTAACTTTCTACTAAGTGCTCCCACTAATTTCTAACTTTTTTGAGATAGCCTCACGATGGATCATAGGCAAACACGACACTTGTGCATTGGAACTAATCACGTGGAATCGAGTGAGAGTTCATCCTATAACTTAGCCTTACACGGCAAAAACTCGACATTCCCATATCAAGATCCGATAGAAGGCGAGAATAAGGGAAGACTCGAGTGCACTATTGGTATCGGCAAAGTTAAAAGGAAAAGAGTCTAACAAGTAAAACACAACTCATAGATCATCAAAACGAATTAAGTATGAAATATAAGAAGTAGATACTTGTAGATAAATTAGAGTTAGAACCCTCATCTTAATGTCATAGCTCTCATTTGCACAAGGCTTGTTTGGCACTATTGATTCATACGGGTTATCAAACAAGTGTTAGAAACTAGTGGGTTAGTAGTTAGTTAGCCATGCTAATGAAAAAGTTAGTTAGCCATAACAAGAAAGAATCAACAAAGAAGGGGTAAAGGGAAAGGGGAGTTACACTACAACAAAGTAAAGGAAAAGAAGTAAAGAAGAGAGAGGTTACACTACAACAAAGAAGTAAAAGTGAATGCAAGACAAGGAAATTGAAAGAAGGAAGAGAAGTAATTACTTGTATTAGGTTGTCACCCTCCAAATACAACTTTTTACACACTCTCCCTCTTTCTCTCTAATGTCTAAGACTTAAAATTAGAAGAAGAACACAACAACAACTACAACTAGAATACAAATTTTCCTAACCTCCAATCTGCTCCAACTGAAACCCCCCAGGGGGTTTTTATAGCCATCAGGGAAGAGGGGTCCAGGGGACAAGGAGGTGACCCAAGACGGCGCGCGCGCCGCGGCCACATGGCCGCGGAAACGCGCAAAAGCCGCGTTTCCGCGGCCATTTAATGGCCGCGCGCGCGGCTCTTCGGGCGGCGCGCAGTCTTTTCTGTCCCCTGTCGTATTCGGCGCCCGGATTTGGTTTTGCAGTCTCTGATTTTGCCAGAATCAGTCTCTTAGGTCAAGGGCTATCTTTTAGGCCTTTTAATCACCATTTAAATGGTGATTTGGGTCTTCTTCTTCATTTTGCCCACCATGGACCTAGGATCAAGCAAGCAAGGTTTTATTAGTAGAGTTTTACATGAAATAAATATGAGAATGTGATGAAAATTATGCAAAATTAGAGACTAATCATTCTCACCATTTGTTTAGCTATTATGTATTTCATGATTCTAATAGCATGTGAATTTTCTTCATGATCATTTTTATGCCTTTCATGTTGATTTATATCCCGTTTTGTGCTTAATGATTTGATTACTTGTTTAGATGTTAGTTTTCATTAAGACTGGAATTTATACTTGTACATGTAGTGGGACACAAATAAATCTTTATATATGTTTGTGCTTGGATGCTTATTTGTACCCATTAAATGTGCTAGTATAGTCTAGTTTTGATGATTCATGCATTCTAACTTGTATTCCTCATTTTGAATATGTTTTTATGATCATGTGTTTTAACTTCATGCATATATCTATCTTATCCAAACTATTGATTATACATGTACATCCTTGAGCCACGTGCCTTCATGCATATACTTTTGTGGACTCATTATGTTTAGGATATGTATGTATACTTTAGTTTGTACATGACATACATATGCCTTGAAGTTTAAATTGTTTCTATGATTTTCATGTTTTTAGGTAATTTCGATTGGTATTGAAAATCTAGTTTTTTTTTTTTTTTATGTTTTCATGTTTTTAAGGAATTTCATATGAGCTTAATTGAATATTTTCATGTCAATATGTGTCACATTATACTTGTACACTCACTTTATTAGTTTACTCATGATTTGTTTTCATGAGACTATGATATGGGCTATATGGATTTTGAGTGTTTAGTGATCATGTGATTTACATGTGTTTCATGAAAAACAATTTTGTTTTATTCCTTACTTGAAGGATTTCGTACTAGTTAACAAGATTTCCCATTTAACTAGTTCGTATTCTTCTTATGGTAGAGATTTTTAAACGTACCCTATTTTCAAACCTATTTTTGAAAACCCCTACCTTCAATGGGAGGTTGGATGGGAGATCATGTTCATGTATGCTTTAAAATGAAAATCATTTAAAACTTGAACCATGATTGGGAGGCTAGGTAATATGATGTATACATTTGATCTTATTGTTATTTCAATTGGTATCATTGAATCCTTTCAATTGGTATCAATCTTGACATTTCTTATATACTCATATATGTTTGTATGTATGTATGCTTTAAACTCCAAGAATATCAATTTCAATTGGTATCTATTTTTTCATACATATATATGTTTGTGTTTATGCTAAGCTTGAGTTTCAATTTTGTTTCAATTGATTACTTTTAAATTGGTATCAAGCCTACGCATTATTTTAGTTGGTATTTCATAAAGGGGGAGAAATTTTGATTTTGTCTTTCAATTGGTATTTGTACTCCCATATTTTATGATTGAAAATTTAAATTTGGTATCATATGTTCAAAATGAAAAACATTTACAATTGGTATCAAAATATTTGTGTTTAGACATTCAAAATTTATTATGTTTAATTTAAATTGGTATCAAGATTTTCATGTGTTTTGCTTAAAATTGGTATCAATATTTTTTTTTTTTTGTTTCCTTTCAATTGGTATCAAGATGCTATTCTTTGACATATTTTCAATTGGTATCTTAATTGATTGTCACCCCTAATTGTTTTTGTTTTTGTTTAGACAAAAGGGGGAGAAAAATTTATTGGTTTGGTTTTGCTTTTACCCTTTATTGATTCTTTGTATTAAAAAGGTGAGAAGATTTTGTTTTGTTTTGATTGTTTACCCCTTTGTTGATGATTGACAAAAAGGGGGAGAAAGATTTTGGTTTATATATGCATGTTTATGTTTTGCATATATTTAGTTTAATTAAGTTTAATTTTAATTGGTATCTAGAGCATGTTTTGCTTTTAAACATTTCATTGGTTTCTAGAACCTTTTATTGTTTATGCATATACATGTGCATTTATGTTTTAAGAGCCTTCATTGCATATTCATTATGTTTATTTGTTTATGCATGAGTTAAGGGGGAGCTTCTTTGAAGCTTAACTTTAATCCATGCATATATAACTCCATGAGTTTTGTCATCAAAAAGGGGGAGATTATTGGCCCAGAGGCCTTCCACTCTAGTTTTGATGATGATTAACACATGTAGTTATGTGTACTAATAATCTTGTGATTTTAGTTTCAGATCATTAATCAAGTTATTAGTAGGTGATTAGCTTCAACAAGATAATTTGGAAGCTTTTACATGTTGATTCAAGAGTCCGAGCGTCAAAGATCATATATAGCACTTGCTCGGTGGATCAAAGAGTTTTGGATCGAGTCGGCTTGGAGATTGCGCTCTACAAGAAGACTTCGGTACATAGTTTAGTTTTGTGGTTAGATCCAAATTGTAAAGATTAGAATAGTATGATATGCTCAAGTTCACAACACACACGTTTCTTGTTTGGAATATTGGTTTTCCGTTTTTTCCGTTTTTGGTTTAACCGATCTTGGTTTTCATGAATAGATAGATCAAAACAAGTTTACATGGTTTAATGTATATTAGATTTATTCTATATACATGCATGCTTCAACTCTTAAACAAACTTAGCTTGATAGTCTATTTCATGTGTTTTATGTTTTGGTAATTCTAACAAAACATATTTTGGAATTAAAGTCAAAAACATGGATATATATATGTTTCATGTATATAGGATTATATCCATATACATCATGCCTAACTGTTGTTTAATATCATGTTTTTGTATTTGGATAAGTTTTGGACAAAATGTATTTTCTATTCAAAAATCCAAGTTTTAGAAAATACAAGTTTTGGATTTTGGTAAAAATGATAAGACACAAAAATGTTTTAAAAATATTTGTTATTTGTGATGAAATTTTTATCACATGTTTATATTTCAATATAAAATGAGAAAAATATTTTTGTGTAATTTTTACAAGTTTTATGGATTTATTAAAATATTTTTCCATCCTGTTTTCTGACTCAGGACACTGGCTGACAGGCCAGGTCGGTCGACCGTGCGGTCGGCCGAACCAATGGCCGGTCGACCCAGCGGTCGACCGACGTGCACAGAGCTGTGCACGTCTGGCAGGACAGTGGGACGGTCGGCCGGCCGGCCGACCGGACCAAAGAGCAGTGCTCTCTGTTCTTTTCGGTCGACCGGGCAGTCGACCGTCAGTTGCCGACGGTCAAAATGTGACCGTTGGACGGTCGACCGAGTGGTCGACCGGCAGGGTATTTTTGGCAGTTTCTGCTGCCAACGGCTATATTTTTCTGGGGGCTATAAATACCCCATTAATGGCCAGTTTTCTATAAGATTTTTTTGTGCGAATTTTTCCTTACTCTCTGGTGTTTTCACAGCATTCAAAAGAAGTTTTTGGGCTTTATATTGATCAATCTATTTGGTGTTTTTGTTAGGGTTTGGAAAATCAAGAAAGGGTTTTTGGGAAAGATTTTGATTCAACTTCTATATCTTGGTTTCAGCTTTTCCCAAGGATTTTCTTTGTGATTTTGATTTCCATTCCTTTAGTTTTCTCCACACTTGAGATACATCTACTTTCTTATTCTATAGGATCTTTGTGTGGGAGAAATAAATTGTTTGTGGTTGTTGTTTAGACCACCAAGTTGTAAACCCAATCTTTTCTTGGTTTTGTGCCTTTGGTTGTATCCCTCAAGTTGTGAGGTGATCCTTGTATTGGTTTGTACTAATCCCTCAAGTTGTGAGGTGATTGTTGTTGGCTTGGAGTTGTGCCTCAAGGAGGAGGTTGTGTTTGTAAGGAGAGGAGTTGGGTACTCCTTGTAATTGTGATTGCCCCAAATCCTCGGTGGAGGTTCCCTTTGTGGGAGTCCTTTGTAGACAAGCTAGTGGACTTAAAATCCTTCTGGGTGAAGGCGGGGATGTAGAGCTGGGTGCTCGAACCTCGAAACATATCTTGTTGTTTGCGCTTGATCCCTTGGCTCTTACTCTCTCTCTCTCTCTCTTTACTTTGTGCCTTGCATCAATTCATATTGTTCATTCATAATTGCTTGGCTTGTTTAAGTGTGCATCTCTTGTTAATTGCAATTAGTTTTTAAATTCCGCATTAGGTTCATTAGATTAGCATAATCACCTATTCACCCCCTCTCTAGGTGATTTTCAAATAGGAGAAGTCGGTGGAGAAGAGATGGAATGAAAAAATTAGGGATTTAGGGCTTTTATAAAGACCGCGTAAAAAACAATTTACCCAACTCCCGGTCGACCGCCCGGTCGACCGGCGCAAACCAAGAGCAATCTCGATTTCAGTCGGTCGATCGCTCGGTCGACCGGCTTCAGGCTAATTTTTTTTTTATTATTTCAGGTAATATCGGTCGGCCACCCGGTTGACCGGGCCTATGACAGGCTAGCTTGGTCGACCAGACTGCCTAAAATAGTAAAACATGAAAATAGTGTTATAATTTTAATAGGCATGAGAAACACATAAAATTATTTTAATTTATTTTATTATTATTAACAACATATATATATCTATTTTTTAATAATTAAGCCATAAATTTGAGATATTGAAGCCGAATACCCTTTTACGGGTTCTGAACTTCTCCTCGACATTCCTCTAGATAAGAGTTGAGGCGTGCAATTGCTATCTCTATTTATTTGCTTAATTATAATTAAATTTTCATATTTGACAATTATATGTATACTTATAAAAACATTTACCAAAAAAAATATATTTAAAACATGGACAATCAAAACATGACTAGTATGAAAACAAACTAAGTATGCAATCTCAACTATTGTCAAGATACAAAAAAAATAAGGATATACAAGTCTACATAATTTAAAGCATATTATCACAAAATGAAACTAGCAAATTCTATGTATGTACATATCTAATTTAGAGATAAAAATCTTAGGTTGAGAAGTTACTAAACCATGGGCAATCTCCAAAATAGGTGCCTCTTTGATAGCGATGCAAGTGACAATTTGTTCGTTAAGCTTTGATGCATCCACCACCGGGACACCATCTCCCCCTAAGTCTTGGAGGAGGACAACACACCTGTATCAATCAATTTTGGCGTGTCCTTTGGTATCCAATCTTTTTGGGTCCTATGGGGTTTGTATTTTCTCGAACCCAAACATTTTTATTAGTCATGTTTAATTTTGCATAACAAAATTTTGCTAAATGGCCTTTGCGGTCACAATGTGCATATGTATATATCTTTCCATACATAAATGCATGCTTGTGTGAGTGTGCATGCTTTTCTGTGTTTGATGCATGAGGAGTGTGTTTCCTTGGGTTTTTCCCTTAGGAAACATAGACGCAAATTTGGTCATGTCAAATGCACACTTTTTCAAAGTAGTATCCAAAACCTCAATGCGTTTTTAAATATCCAAAAATTCATTTTTATTACAAGTAATAATTGGGCTTTTACCCTTATAAGTAGTTTTATATTTTTAAAATTCATTTTAATTTTCTCAAAAGATTTTGACAAATCATTTTTCTCATTTAAAACAATCTCAAATTTGTTCTTTAATGAATCATTGTACTTTTTCAACTTTTTATTTAAGCAAGGGAAATATCATATCTTTTTTGTAATTCTTTAAAAAATTGTGCTAATTCAACCATGGTCAAATTCTTATCTTCTAAAGATTTTTCTAAGTTTACCTTAGAAGCTTCATCATCATGGGCCATGAAGCACATGTGTGCCAGTGTCAATCTCCTCTTCGGATTCTGTCTCCGAATCATCCCACGTGGCCACCATCGCCTTCTTCTTCTTTTGAATGTTCTTTGAGGTTGTAGCTTGTAAAGAGAGGCATTCCGCAATTAGATGACCCATTCTTTTGCAATGGAAGCACGAACCCGTTTTCTCCCTTTTCTTTTCAGGTCTTCCTTGAGGTCTTCCTCTTTGAAAGTTGCTTTGTCTACCTTTCTTGTAGAACACCTTGCTCACTTTTCTAATGAGCATGGCAAAGTCCTCATCATAGTCTTCCGATGATTCTTCTTCATCAAAGGAGGATTGAGTCGCCTTGAAAGCTATTGCTTTCTTCTTTGGAGTCTCCCTTTCTTCTCTCACCTTCATCTCCATCTCATAGGTTTTGAGATTACCGATGAAGCTGGAGAAGTCCATCTCCTCCCTATCGTTTAGCTCCTTAAGGGTGGTTGCCTTGACTTCCTAAGATTTAGGAAGAGCTCTAATGACCTTCTGGATCTTTTGGTCATTGTCAATCTTATCACCTTAAGAGGATAAAGAATTAGTGATCTTTGTGAACCGAGTGAGCATTTCATTTATACTTTCATTTTCAAGCATATAAAAATTATCATATTGAGAACGGAGTAAGTCAATTTTGGATCTCTTGAGTTGCGACGTCCTCTCATGAGTAATGATAGGAATATTTCAAACTTCATAAGCAGATTTGTAATCAATCACACGAGAAAGATCATCTTCATTTAATGCTTGTGTAAGTGCATATTGGGCTCTAGCATTAACCTCATAGTCCTTAACGGTTGCTTCGGACCATGTATCCTCATCACCGTGAGGTTCAACAAACTCTTTGGTAATGGATTTAGAAACTCTAACTCCTAGAGACTTTAGGAATAGGTTCATTTTGACCTTCCAAATAGGGAAGTTTAACCCATCAAATTTGGGTGGGGACTTGATGCTAGAGAAGTCAAGTGATGCCATGAAAATAAGTTTAGTACACAAACAAATAAAAAATGCAACAAATAATATAGCCAAATAAAGAGGATCTCCCTAAGGTGGTTAAACCAAAAGCTAGAGTTAGGCTCTGATACCAATTGAAAATCACCTAGAGAGGGGAGAATAGGTGATGGCTATACTTAATGGCAAATAATGCAGAATTAAAAATAAATTAGCAATAAGCAATAACAATTAGATAGATCTTGCAAAAGAGTAAACAATGTAAGTTCAAGTAAAGAGAGAGTAGAGTTTAGAGAGATAGTGAAAAATCACAAACACAAGAATATGTTTCGAGGTTCGAGCCACTGCTCTACGTCCCCACCTTCAACACGATGAAGGATTTCCACCATGAGCGATCCCACCGGATCATCAATCGGTTACAAGTTCTCACTAGAACTCTTTGAACACACTTGTCCTCTCTCACGGTACCGCAAACACCAACTTGGAGCTCACTAGCTCGCTCGAGGCCGCAGCCTCTACAACTTCTCAATCGAAGAAAATGGTAATCAACACTTGACCACAAAGATAGCTCATAAGCACAACCCTACAACCAAGATGAGGAAGTTAAACACTTGGAATTGTGTAGTGCAAATAGCAAATAGAGAAGTAGAGGAAAAGCTCAAGCTAAAACACCAAATTTTGAAAATAGTTGGCTCAAGAGAAAATCGTTTGCAAAGAGGCTAAACTTTGAAAAACTTTGATATAAATCTTATAAATCTTGTATTTAAGTTGTTTGATACTCCCACTATTTATAGGGATGAAAATAAGGCTAGAAGACCCAATAGATCCGTTGGAAAAAGACCCAACTAAAAACAAAAGAGTATCCAATCGTTGGGAGCCTAGTCAGCAAAATTTTCTGCTGCCGATCAACCGACCGGTCGACCGCCAACAGACAGATTTTCGACCGTTGGGAAGTGCGGTCGACCAGACGGTCGACCGTGGATCCCAAACAGAGAGTGAAACTCTCTGTCGGTCGATCGGGCCGGTCGACCGGAATAAACAAAGAGCACTGCTTTTGCTTCCGGTCGACCGGCCGGTCGATCGAAGTGCACGGCTGCACTTTGGTGCATGTCGGTCGACCGCCCGGTCGACCGACAGAGCAGTTTTGCTCTGCCAGCAGTCAATCGCCCGGTCGACCGGTTTGAGGGCCAAAAACAGATTTTTGAATATCTTTTTGAAGTCAAAATTTTTCAACAAAATTTCTTTTGTCATGTAGATACAAAATAGAGTTCTATGGTTTTGAGTAAGTAAAGTGTGATCATAGATCAACACCAAATAGATTAGAACTATATTTTGATAAAAATTCTTTTTTAAAACAAAAACTCATTTTTCCAAAACTTGTTTTTCCGAAACCTGATTTTTCCGAAACTTGTTTTTCCGAAGCTCGGTAAGAAATTTGGTAATAAATTTTTGTTTTGAAAAATACAATAGAATATGAAATGTGTGTGTGTGTCACAATCCCAAAAGCTATCAACTTCTATCATGTTGGCTTTAACAGATGACTATAAATCCTAACTAAAATAAAAGGTAAAAATACAAATCTTGAAATAGTCTTGTTGATGTTGCTTGATCCTTGAGCTCTTCTAGTGTGCTAGGTTCTGGGATCTAAATCTTCTTGGCTTCCAAATGCGTGAGTCTTGTGATGAAGCAAAAATGCAACATATGTTTTTTACCTGAAACTTATTTAAACAATTTTATTAAAACCTAACTACATATAGTTTGTTATCATCAAAACTTAGGTCTAATGGCCTTTGGGCCAACATCTATATCTTTTATGTGCTTGGATTACATGATCATCATGATTGTGTGTATATTTTGGATGTATAAATAACATGCTAGATTCTTTTTATCTATGTATTCATTTGTGTGCATGAGAACATGACACAGTTTAGGTGTGGGGGTATTGAGATTCACATATTTTTTTTCTTTTAGGAGACTATTTGGTTTGCTTTTAGGGCTTTTTGTTTTCTATTCTTTCTTTATCTTTATTTTCTTTTAGGAATCTTCAAAAAATGAAAAAAATTCTTTATTTTTATTTTCTTTTAAGAATCTTCAAAATAAAATTGAAAATTTTCTACAAATGGTTAGCTAGTATGTGAGTGATTTAGTATCCTCGAGTGGATTTTAAAGGTGAAATTAAGATGAGAGAGTCATAAAGTCTTAAAATAAAAATTAGAATCTAAAACGGACATACCATCTAAACTTAGTCTAAGTGATTATGTATCCAATAGCACCTACACTATTAAGTTCATAGGCCTGAGATATTGATTACAACTAGAATACTAAAAAAAATATTATATAGTAAAATATTATTAATAAGTCTTGTCTTGTGGCCTCAGTTGCTTAAGTATTTAAGTTCGTAGGAATATTTTTACACTTATTGCCCTAAGACCATCTAGTTTGGGAGCATTGGCCCAAAGCTCTCTACAAGGGTAGCTGAGAAGCTAAATAAGACAAGACACCATAAAAATATAATAATTTTTATTATCAATTAGCTAGGTGCCTTGGCCTCGGAAGCCTCGACATCTACACGAAAGATAGTTAAGAAGTGTTGAAAAAAAAAAAAAAATGATATCACTAAAATTAGTATGAAAGTTGGAGTCAAATATTCTCAAGCTTAAGAACTACATCACGATCACAGGGTGCATAAGATCTGAAACATAGAACAGGTGGTGTAAAGTTTTAGATTTGATACTTTATTTTATAGTCGATATGATTTCTTAAATCGAGGTCGTACTTGAAAATGAAACTCTTAGAAACTTGTGATCTTTCTAACGATTAATTTGAGTAGATTAAAAAAAATTTGATTTTGCTGTTCTTGATTATAGGCTATCCTTATTTTACTTTTGTTTATCCCTTAATCTCTTTCTTTTATGGATTTTGTTGGTGTAATCCACTGAAAATCCTCACGAGACAAAACTCGTTCTCTAGGGGTAACTTAGGGGTGTAACGACTTGTTGCATGTGCTAAGTGAAACCGTGATTCCTACGAAAGTGAGTTAGAATAAATTGGTTTTTTTATTTATTTGTTTTTAGTTTTTCTTTTTATTAGTTTTGCTCGAGGACTAGCAAAAGATAGGTTGTGGGTATTTGATGAGCATAATTTTTACCACATTTTTATACTCTTATTTATCTATTATTTGTATCTAAATAATACTACTCAGGTATATTTGATTGAATTTTGTAGGAAACACGTGAAGAAAAGAGAAGAGGAATCCGGTTACTTTCAGCAATAAAATCATAGAATTTGTAAAAGATTGAGGGTTGCTTTCCAAATATGTTACGGTGCTTGGCTATAGCTTTAGCTACATGACTCCGAAAGAAGTCATTCAAAATGTTTACTAAAAGAGAATTCAAAGATCTACAACTTTGGTGTTGACAATTTTTTCTGAATCGATTGTTTGGTTGCCCGTATTGGCCATTTACAAAATCAGCCTGAGTCATAACTGAATTAATTTGTAATATGTATTTGTTGAGGGGATTTTTTGTAAAATATCCTTATTATATATTAAAAAATAGGGCTACTGTATGGGGGCGGAGAGCTAGGGTTTTCCTACTTTTTGTCTCTTCGTATTTGGAGATTATTTTTTAATGAATAGGGAGTTTTGTTTTAGGTTTTGTCTTTGTAGGTTTTAATTTATTTTTGTCTTTAGTGTACATTTTCATCTAATTGTGGCTGACAGTTTGGGGATTTGAAGTTTTTTTTAATTCGATATTGAACGCCCTCTCTGCATTATTGCGGCTAAGGATGTTACTTTAATTTTTGCTTTTCTCATTGAAATTCGTGCGAGAGTGAAAGAAGAAAAAGATCGACTGCTATGGGTTTGTGCGATCCACGCAGAGATGAGGATTTTGTGGTCCTGTTCATTTTGTACGCGAGAAGAGGAGGCAACAGGTAAATGATTGATGTGTTAATTAGTATAATTGATTAGTTAATTACTTCATTTAATTTAATTGATAGTTTAATAAGTTGTTTAATTAATTTAATTCTTTTGAAATTAGTGCTTTGTGTAAGATTAATTAATTAGATTGTACTGTTATTAGTTGCATCAAGAGTAGCTAATTTGTCTTAAGTATCTAAAAGAGATGAATCTAAGCTAGATTATCTTGTGGTCAACGGTGGATCTCCCAATTAGGATTACTGCACTCACCGATTAACCTACAACTTTTAGGAGATTAATTTCTAGAACCACTGGGTATTTGATAGGCTATGTATCGGGGGTTAATAATTCATATTTAGGGTTTTGTTTCCTTTATGCTATTTATTTAATTTAGTTAATTTATCTTTGATGGATCATGTAACTGGATAATACCCTATGCTTAGATCTAGTGTTCAGATTTAATTTGTCTATTAGAAGTAGAGCTTTGGTGAGTAACAACATACCAGTGTGGAGATCAAGATTGACTACTTGATGCTAATTTAGGGGATTTGACCCTAGTTGCTTGATTTTTCTTTTATATAATTAGTTCAAATAACTCAAAACTCTCAAAATATTTGACCAATTCGCCTTAAAGTGTTGAAACCATAAGAACCACCTGTCCCTGTGGATCGACCCTCAAGTGCTACATCGAATAACCGTGCACTTGCGGCATTTAAAATAGGAGAGACAGAATCTCCCCTTCAAGTTTTTGACTATTGAGATTCACATATTTTTTTTAGGAGTCTTTTTGATTTGCTGTTTGGGTTTTTTGTTTTCTTTTCTTTCTTTATCTTTATTTTCATTTAGAAATCTCAAAAAAAGAAAAAATTCTTTATCATTATTTTCCTTTAGGAATCTTTCCAAAAAAAATTGAAAATTTTCTACAAATAGTTAACCAGTATGTGAGTGATTTAGTATCCACGAGTGAATTTTAAAGGTGAAATTAAGATGAGAGAGTCATAAAGTCTTAAAATAAAAATTAGAATTTAAAACGGACATACTATCTAAACTTAGTCTAAGTGATTATGTACCCAATAGCACCTACACTATTAAGTTCATAGGCTTGGGATATTGATTACAACTAGAGTACTAAAAAAAATTATTATATAGTAAAATATTATTAATAAGTCTTGTCTTGCGACCTCAGTTGCTTGAGTAATTAAGTTCGTAGGAGTGTTTTTCACTTATTGCCCTAAGACCATCTAGTTTGGGTGCATTGTGTTGGTCCCGAGATGATGCCAAATGTGAATCTAAAATACAATGTCAATACTCACACAAGAATATTAGTGTTAAGAAATAAACATACCTGCAATAAGGAAAATAAATCACAGAAAAGTTAAGCAAACGCAAACACGAGTGATTTATCCTAATTCGGTCCTCGTGACCTACATCCAGTCCCCAAGCCACCCGCTTAAGATTTTCTTTTATCCTTTGACTTTGTACACCCAAAATCAACACCTTGTATCCCACTTGACAAATCCCCTTTGCCAAATGTATACAACTCTTCTTATAACCAAGAAGACCACAACACCTTGTACAACTTCTCTTCTACACAAAGAAGACGCTCTTGTATAATGATTCCTTTGAGTGATTACAAACTTTCCTATAAGCCTTGAATCAATATGGGATCGTGGACAAGGGCTATTATAGGTTGACTTTCAAAAATCTTCACTTTGGAGTATAAATTTGGTGAAGAAACAGAAAGTGGGAACAGTTTTCAGAGAACCAGAATTTTGGCAAGATTTTTTGGTCAAAAAACTATAGATTTGAATTGGTGTTTTTAGCCTAAGATAACAACCCTATTTATAGCTGAACTCTATGGTTAGTTAGGATAGTTATTAGGTCCATTTTGAATATTTAAACGTTAGATAACGTTGGATAAAATACTAGAAAACAGAAACTGTCTAACAGTCAGAAACTGCCATTAGTCGACTTGAGATATGGGTTAGTCGACTAGGGTAGGCAAATTTCTCAAGGTTAGTCGACTATAGAAGAGACCAAGTCGACTAAGTCACAATAAAATCAAAAGACAAGTTTCTGGAAACTGAAACTAGTCGACTAGAGGGAAGTATAAGTTAACTACATAAGTCTATTAGTCGACTATATATACTATTAAGTCGACTAATAGTGACAAACAGAGAGTTGGGATCTTTTTCAGAACAAATACTAGTTGACTATAGAGTTTTGTCAAGTTGACTATAGTTGGTATTAGTCGACTAGTCATTTTGATAAGTCGACTAACAACCCTATTAGTCTACTAATAGGAAGGGTCAAGTCTACTAATAGGAAGGGTCAAGTCTACTAACAGGTGTCAAGTCTACTAATAGGAAGGGTCAAGTCTACTAATAGACTAATGATGTGTATGTATTTCAAGGCTTTTAATATACTATTAACCATTACAATACACATCAATAGCAACTCTCTTTGGGAAGTCTTGATCATGTAGAACTCTTGAATAGGCTTGTGCAAAAGTGCTCCATTGAAATGGCTTCACAAATGTATCATTAAAAGTAAGTTCCAACATTCTCCCCCTTTTTGATGATGACACTTTGTGTGCACAAATACTCCCCTGCAGAAAATAAGCTATATGTTCTCCCCCTCAGAAAATAGGTTATAACAGATATAGAAACACTTGTGTTCTCCCCCTGCAACAAATATATCATAACATGTATATATATGATAAATATTTGAAGTATTGTTCTTATCAAACTTCTTAGATGGTACCTGAAAGATAGACATTAGAATGGCACCAATCATAAGAGCAAAGCATTAACCTTTAGGAGACCAAACCCAATTTGAATTTGGTTTCCATCTGTTAGTATACACATAATTGCATGAATTACATATATCATGTATGTATGATGCAATATAAGTATTTTTGTCAACAATGCTTAAATTTTTAGGAATCCATATAAACTTGTTCTTAATTCTTTTTGAAATAATATCAGACTTTCTTTTCACAAAAGAATTATATGGATTACTAACATATGAAGATTTTTCAAAATATCCAAGACCATAATGATTATGTGACATCTTTTGATATGATAACAAATCATTCAACTTTTCTTTTCCTTGATTAAATTTAGTCACATTTTTCAAAATCTCTTCATATTTCATTTTGAAAACTGACATGTCTTTATCTAACACGGAAATTCTTTCATTTAAAGACATAGTTTTCTTTTTAAGCAAAATATTTTCTTTTATAAAATTCTCATTATCCTTTTTCAATGATGATATCACTTTTTCAATATCATCTTTTTGAGAATTTATAGAAAAAACTTGAGAGACATAACATGAATTTTCTTTGAAAAGTTTTTCATTTTCCTTTAATAAAACTTTATTTTTCATTTTTTCATTCTTTAGGTCATTGAATAATTCATGGAATGCATCTAAAAGTTCAGTATATTGTACCTCATCTTCTTCTAGCGCAATGTAACAGATGTTGACATGTTCAGTGGCTTCTTCTTCGTCAGAGGAAGAGGAATCATTGTTCTCCCATAATGCTTGGTAATATTTCTTTTTCTGAACTTTTTGCTCTTGAATTTACCTTTGTTTATGAGCAATGGGCAATCCTTCTTCATATGACCTATTTTATTGCAATTAAAACATTTAAACTTACCTTGCTTCAAGAATCTTTTGAATTTTCTTGAAAGCATTGCCATCTCCTCTTCATCGTCATCTGAATTGTCCGTGTCTGAGGATGCATGGAAGGCAAGTTCTTTCTTCTTTGAGAGAGATTGTTGTTCATCCTTCTTTCTGTCTTCGAGTTGCACTTCATATGCCATTAGATTATCAATAAGGTTTTCTAACGACATTGTTGAGAGATCATTCGCTTCTTCGATTGCGGTTGTCTTCTTCTCCCAATCTGATGTGAGTGCACGAAGGATCTTGTGAACTTTTTCTACTTGGGTGTATTCCTTTCCAAGGGATGCTAAGGAATTGGTAATGTCGGTGAATCTTGTAACCATTTCTTAGATGGTTTCATTCTCCTTCATTTTGAATAGTTCAAACCTGTGGACAAGAACAGAAATTTTAGATTCCTTAACCTTATTTGTGCCATCATGTGATACCTGAAGAGTGTGCCATATTTGATTTGCAGAAGTGGCTATTGACACACGGTTGAATTCTACTTTAGTTAAGGCACAGAATAAAGCATTCATTGCTTTGGCGTCAAGGTTCGCATTCTTCTTTTGATCATCACTCCAAGCGTTGTAGTTGGTTGTTGGCTTGGTGTACGGTGCTTCTACAATGTTTCAAAGTTCAAAGTTGAGCGATTGCAATTAGATCTTCATTCTACACTTCCAATAGTTGTAGTTGGATCCGTCAAATAGCGGTGGACGTTGTGTAGAATGTCCTTCTTTGAATTGTGACGAAGGGAACTCCGTTGCCATCCTTGTATGGTTGTTGACTAGGTATGCAGGGCTCTGATACCAATTGTTGGTCCCGAGATGATGCCAAGTGTGGATCTAAAATACAATATCAACACTCACACAAGAATATTAGTGTTAAAGAAATAAACGTACTTGCAATAAGGAAAATAAATCACAGAAAAGTTAAGCAAACGCAAACACGAGTGATTTATCCTAGTTTGGTCCTCGTGACTTACATCCAGTCCCCAAGCCACTCGCTTGAGATTTTCCTTTATCCTTTGACTTTGTACACCCAAAATCAACACCTTGTATCCCACTTGACAAATCCCCTTTGCCAAATGTATACAACTCTTCTTATAACCAAGAAGACCACAACACCTTGTACAACTTCTCTTCTACACCAAGAAGACGCTCTTGTACAATGATTCCCTTGAGTGATTACAAACTTTCCTATAAGCCTTGAATCAGTATGTGATCGTGGATAAGGGCTATTATAGGTTGACATTCAGAAATCTTCACTTTGGAGTAGAAATTTGGTGAAGAAATAGAAAGTAGGATGATTGGGGCTTTACCTGCACACAAAATACAGAATTTTAGATTTAGAAATAAAGATGTGCAAGTGCTCAATTCTTACCGATATAGCAAGTGGCTATGAGGGTCGTGATCCACAAGGAGGGTTTGCGATGGAAGCGTTCAAGGTTCTTTATTGAAATCTTTATGAAAACAAAACGAAAGTTCTTCTTTGTTTTAAAGAAATGAAAATGAAAACGAGTTATGTTAAGGTTAGAGAGAAAATGGTAGAATGAGAAAGTGGAAAAGAATGGAGAATTACTATTTACAAAGAAATGGGAAAGAAAGCGACTATGTACAAATGAGTTGGGAAAGAAGTGATTTGGAAGATATGGTGTTGGTGATTTAATTTACAGAAATAAAAGAAAACAAAGAAGATGAAAGAAGTACTCTCCTAGTTTGGTTGATGACTTTCCTGGAACCCTTGCATGTTCTATCTTGCTTTGGAGGCGTTCAACGCATAGGTCATAAGATCGAGCTCAGTCCCTGTACGCATTATATCATCAAGCGGAGCAAGAATGACGTGATACGGATCTTGAGGAGGAGAACGTCTTCATGAACTATCGTTGGCACTCACACAACATCGTTATACTTATGCTTCTGGATTCACTTGCAAGCTCATCAAAAACAAAAGAGGTATAGTAGGAACAAGAAAAAGAAAATGAAAGTAAAGAAGAACATAAACATATTACCTTTTATTGCTTGAAACGATGGAAGAAAGGAGGATGGTACATCGGTGTCACTCTCAACATAAGCCTCTCTCTCTTACTTACATGAATCTTCACCTAACCTAAGCTTACATACAAATTACATAAAAGAAAAGAAAAACCTAAACTACAAGAAATGAAAACTAGGCTAAATCCTATCTCTGCATGGTCAACCCATTTTCAGTGCAAATACTGGCTTTTTATAGGCAAAAACCCAACCTACAGGATCCCGGGGAGATCGGGGAGCAAACGCTCCCCCTAACTACACAACCAAGCCGCGAAAACGCGACTTTGGCCGCGTTTCCGCGGCCAGGGTGTGGCCAGGTGGCCACACCCTATTGGTGGGTCTCGCTAGATTTCCCTTCTGCTTTTATCTTCAATTGGTTTCTTCGTTTGAGTCTGGGATTTTGACGAAATGGCCTTTGATTTTTGCTTCAATCAATCGATTCTGAGAGGATTCTTCTCAACCAGTTTTCAACCTCTTGATTTTTTCCTGATTTACTGAGCTCAAATTAATTCTGATTTAATTCAGAATTCTGGTGGGCTTTTGGGCTCATTTCTCTTCATCTCCTTAAGGAATGGGCCTGCAAATAAATTAAACATTTAATTAGGACAATGCAGATTTTATTCTATAATAAGTATGAAAATATGATACTAAATATGCAACATTAGCGACTAATCACACCCCCATACCTATCTTTTGCTCGTCCTCGAGCAAAACAACTAAACTATACTAAGGATTATTAGACCACTTTCGCAGGTCGCGCGATTGCACTGAGCATGTGCAACAAGCCGTTAAACCTCTAGGTTTCCCCTAGAGGACGAGTTTTGTCTCGTGTTGATTTTCAGCGGATTACACTCACAAAATCCATAAAGAAAGGGAAATAAAGAGTTCGTATTTTCGAAAAGCATTTTGAAAGAGAAAAATATTTGAAATATAATTGTAAGATTTAAGCAATCTATAAGTTATAGGAAAACTGAATTTTTTATTCCTAAACTTAGTCTCTATTCAAAAATTTGTTATCAATCAAAGTAAGGAGTCAAATTGTACTTCTCATCTAGTCTATTACTTTACCCTAAGTCATATGCACCTTGTGACTGTGAAATTTTTTACAAAGGGTTCATTAACTCTAACTCTTATGCCTTATTTATTTATATATATCTATTTTTTTGGTGGTATTATTCCTTAGTTCTATTAGGCTTTCTAATCTGCCCATGTAACGAGCCTTTAATCGATGACTCCCAAACCAAACGGTCTTAGGGCACCGGGTGAGAAAACACCCCAAGGACTTAAGGACTCGAGCAAACAAGGCCACAAAAGTAAGGATTTTATTATATGAACCACTTTTAAGCGTGAATACTTATGCTTTATTAGGCACAATTACCCAGCTTAATCAGAGGATATATATATAAATATTTTTTTCAAACTTATCTAATTATCTTTCGCATAAATACTAAGGCTTGCTTAGGCCAAAGCACCTAGCTAATTAATAATTAGATTTGTTTATTTTTTTATTATATTCTTTTTTTTATATAAGGCATAAGAATCTTTGTTTTTGAACCCTAAGTGTGTAAGTGTATGAAGTGTGCATATTTCATCAAGGTAAAGATCAAGACTAAATTACTTTGACAAATTTTCTTCCTAACCCTAAAATCAAACAAATAATCTTATTTTGACCAAGTATAAGAAATCCTAATTTGGATTTTCCTATTCCTGAAAATTAACTTAATTTCTTACAAAAATATGTCAAAATATTGTTTCTATTTTCAAAAAGTATAAAAGTAAAGAAAATGTTAATAATTTTTTTTAATAAAAAGAAAAAATTAAGTTATGTTAGACCCTCCCCCACACCTATCTCATGCATTGTTCTCAATGTATGAATTAATGCATAGATGCATGAAAAAGACGAAAGGGAAGGAAAATGTTACCTTAAGATGGTGGTTCCGGTGGTGGTCTGATTGGTCCACGAAATGCGGCCCAATCAACTTTTTATGGAGTTCGGAGGAACCCACCAGAAATTTCACTAATATAACCCATTAAAATGATTAATCCATAAAGGATTTTTATTAAATATTGGACCCATCTAATTTCCAAATTCCATAATTAATTTCGGAGTCAAATTTGTCAACCACCTTGTCCCAAAATGGAGTATAAAATGATAGAATGATTGACTTGGACTCAGGAAGTATAGGAACTAATATCGACTCAGGAAAGTTACTTAAGTCAAGTAAAGGTTCAGGAGTCGAGATTGGTTCAAGAAGCGGGTCCAAGTCAAGAAGTTGAAACTCAAGTCCACAATTATTTTTCAACAATGGAATGTGACCTAATATTGGTGATTCAATTTCAGGAATGATAGGTGGGGGAATCAAAACTGACTCTAAAATATTACTCAAGTTTGGTAACAAAATAGGAGTCAATATTGATTCAGAAAGTTGAACTGGATCATAGATTTGAGAATCTAGGTCACATATCTCATTGAGTTCAATATCAAAAAAATGAGAACTTGCCAATTTGTCAATAGGATTTTCAAAAGTGTAAAATTGGTCAAGTTCAATATGATCATAACAAATGGGTGATTCAATTTCATGATGAGTTGGCACATGATCCAATGTTGACTCGGGAAAAAGGTGAAAATCAGGTGAAGATACCAGAGTCATTATTGAATCAGGAAGTAAAATTGAATTACTAAGTTGAGGTTCAGGATCATATTCATTCTCAAGTTCTATTTCAGGAAAGGAATAACTTGCCAAACTATCAATATCATTTTCAAAATTTAGAGTTTGGGCAAGTTCAAGTGATTGTTCTGAAATGGAACCTTGATTTCCAAAACAACCTGACTCATCGGCTCTAACAGAATGGTTAGTGACATCAGAACTGGTCAAACGATGGGAACGTAAAGATTGGACCATCATATCTATGTCACGATTACGAGCGTTTTGAGCCTGAGTCATGGCTTCAAGCATCTTTTCATAGTTGATTGGCTCATTGTTTTGATGAAAAGATGAAGTATTGTCTTGGAATTGGTGGTGAAATTGTGAGTCCATCAGATTTTGGGATTTGTGTTTGGACTCACGCATACTCATTTTCAAAATTGATAGTTTTCTATTTTGGACTGGTGGAACTGAGTATGACTCTTAAAATATTGTGGACAAGGTGGAGAAGGAGGACAAGTTGGTTGAAAATTAGACCCGGGGGAGGTAAATCCCCACTGACTCTGTGAAGAGTTGAAATAATTATGGAAATTATAGTTATTAGATTGGGGGCATGGGTTATATTGATTCGGATAAGACCAATCCGGCACACTAGGTTGGTTAAAGTTATGATATGTCGGGTTGGTAATATCCGAAAATGAAGTCGGTGTGTAATATGGATTATTATTGAAGTTGGAAAAATTGTTATTATAAGCCATATCACACAATAGAATACAAACAAAAAGAAAGAAAAACAAACAATTAAGTAAACTAAAAGAAAAAATTCTAACCTAAGTTAGGGTAGACCTATGACCTAGATGACTCCTAACTGATTAGACTGTCCACGGGAGGTCTAATGCAGACTTTGACCACAAGCTAATCAGCCAGGTCAGGGCAAGGTTGGTGGGAGATTTTCCGTCAAAGACGTTCCTTAATTAAATAACCACCAACCTTCGGGCTTTCGGCCCTTAATCCCTTTCCTAGACACTGATTTGGCAGGAGTCAAATTCGAACACCTTTTCCCCTTAGGATAATCTCCTAATTGAGTCCGAGATGTCCCTAGGGCCAACGTCTACTCATTTTTAGTTAGGCTTGGGTTAGTGAGTGCTTGGAATCTGATTTTTGGGCTAAGGAAGGGTGATTAAATCCCCACCTTATCTTGTTAATGGGTGGTGCCCTTAAAATCAGTTTCTGCAAGTGTACAAGATATTTAAATAAGATTCACTCAAAGCAATGAAAATCAACCAAGAGATGAGTCCTATTCTACATGCAATGCGAACGTACCTTACTCCAGCACTCTTCAACAGTAAAGAAAATGAATTGAAAAGACACGTGCCTAAAATGCAAACATCTAATCAACTTTTTTAACTTTTTCAACAAACGTTTTACTGTTGATTTATTAGCAGGCTTTTGGTGATGGCATATAAGAAATAAAGTTGCAGAAAATTAGTTTTTGCAAAGTAAGCAGCCCTGCAAAAAAGACAGTTAGTAGTGAACTCTTCCTTGCTGCGGAAACGCGGCAAAAGCCGAGAAAACGCGGCAATTCACAGGGTACTTGGTCTCTGTTTTCTGGAACAGAGGCCCAAGACCACTTATATGTTTCTGCAATCCTTGTTTCCTGCTTTGCTTGCCCTATAACCTGCAACATAGAAGAAAATTCGTTTTAGTTCTAAAAAATTTTCAATAAAAATCAGATTTCAATAAAAACCGTTACCCTCCCCGGCAACGGCGCCAAAATTTGATTGGGGCTTTACCTGCACACAAAATACAGAATTTTAGATTTAGAAATAAAAATGTGCAAGTGCTCAATTCTTACCACTATAGCAAGTGGCTATGCGGGTCGTGATCCACAAGGAGGGTTTGCGATGGAAGCGTTCAAGGTTCTTTATTGAAATCTTTATGAAAACAAAACGAAAGTTCTTCTTTGTTTTAAAGAAATGAAAATGAAAACGAGTTATGTTAAGGTTAGAGAGAAAATGGTAGAATGAGAAAGTGGAAAAGAATGGAGAATTACTATTTACAAAGAAATGGGAAAGAAAGCGACTATGTACAAATGAGTTGGGAAAGAAGTGATTTGGAAGATATGGTGTTGGTGATTTAATTTACAGAAATAAAAGAAAAGAAAGAAGAGGAAAAAGTACTCACCTAGTTTGGTTGATGACTTACCTGGAACCCTTGCATGTTCTACCTTGCTTTGGAGGCGTTCAACGCATAGGTCATAAGATCGAGCTCAGTCCCTGTTCGCATTATATCATCAAGCGGAGCAAGAATGACGTGATACGGATCTTGAGGAGGAGAACGTCTTCATGAACTATCGTTGGCACTCACACAACATCGTTATACTTATGCTTCTGGATTCACTTGCAAGCTCATCAAAAACAAAAGAGGTATAGTAGGAAGAAGAAAAAGAAAATGAAAGTAAAGAAGAACATAAACATATTACCTTTTAGTGCTTGAAACGATGGAAGAAAGGAGGAGGGTACATCGGTGTCACTCTCAACATAAGCCTCTCTCTCTTACTTACATGAATCTTCATCTAACCTAAGTGTAAGATCACCTAGAGGGGGGGTGAATAGGTGATGGCTAATCTAAAGGTCACTTATGAACAAATAATGCGGAATTAAAACTAAGTGACCAAATTAAAACTTCTTTTAATTAAACACTTATGTATAACACAAGAGTGTTGCCGAATTCCCCTTGCGAGGCTCTGGACAAGCTCCTCTAGATTCCCCTTGAATGGGTTGAGGTGCCGCGTTGGCTCTCTTGGTTGAATACTAGTGTTAACAACAATCCCACGCAATTATATATCAATTAAGCACAAGGGTATATATCATGCATATATAAGATGAACACAATAAATTGAATGCAAGATATAAAATAGAGACAAAAAGAGAAAGAGGGAAGAGTAAGCAATCGCAAACACAAAGGGTTTGTTTCGAGGTTCGAGCACACTTGCTCTACATCCCCGCCTTCGACACACGAAGGTTTCCACTATGCAAGATCCCACCGGATCTCTCCTCGGTGCCGTACACCTACAAACCCTCGGACTCCCAAGTCCCGTACACACGCAAGTCCACCGACTCGCCGAGGCCGTACCTCGAATCACAAAGAGTTCACAACCGAACTCCAACGACAACGAGCACACTTGCCCGCTTCCTCAAAATAACAAGAAAAATCTCTTTGATGATCACAACACTTGATCACCTAAAGAGCACTCTCACTACAACACACCTATAGGAATATCTAGCAATGGATAGCTCAAGTGTGGTGTGAGAAAATCAAGGAAAGAAAGCTTTGATGGAAAACTCAAGAAATCACTTTAACACTCTCTTGATAAAAACTCCCTTTTGATTGAAAATATTTGCTCTCAAATATGTGGAGAGAACTTCTGAAATCAGTTGGAAAAACTAGCTCAAAGGTCTCCAAAATCTTAACCTCAAAACAATAGACAAAACCCCCTTTATAGGCTCCCAGAAAATAGAGCCGTTGGGGCTGTGTCAGTGCTGTCGGTCGACCGCCGGTCGACCGGCCAACGGTCATTTTTCTGACCGTTGCAGCCACCGGTCGACCGGCTCGGTCGACCGATAACCTGGAATGAACTGTCGGTCGACCGGCCCGGTCGACTGATATTTCCAGAGAGCAAAGCTCTCTTGGTCGGTCGACCGACCCGGTCGACCGGCCACTGTGCTGACAACGTGCACAGGGCTGTGCACATCGGTCGACCGGTCCGGTCGACCGACATGGCCTGTCAGCCAGTCTCCAGGTCTGAAAACAGGATTTAAAATTTTTTATAAAATCCTAAAAATACATAGAAATTCTACAAAAATAGTTTTACCAATATACTTGAAAGAACAAACATGCTTGCACAAAATCAAGACATGTTATAGATGTTTTGGTCTATTTTTGTAACTTGGAAATATTAGCTCAATAACCAAAATGTATTTTTCCAAAACATGTTTTTCCAAACTTGTTTTTCTAAATCTTCATCAAATACAAAAACAAGATATTTGAGTTCATTTTAAAGCATAGTGTGTATGGATATGATCCACTACACAATCAATAAGAAATATCTATGTTTTTGACATAAAGCACTAATCATGATTTTGGTTTAAAGATATGAACTATGAAATACCAAAATCCAAGATAAATATTTTGTCTCAAAGAAAATCTTTTAAAAAAAAATTCTTTTCTAAAAAGAAATCTTTTATGAAATCAATTAAATCAAGAGTTCTATCAAGAGTGTGTGTGTGTGATATAACTTGAGCAATCCACCAACTATCTATCCTTTACATTTTTACTAAAACAAAAATACAAATTCTATACCTAGACCCAAGTCTTCAACTTCTTGAAGTCTTCACTTGAAGGCTTCTCATCTTCTTGACTTGGTCCAAGCTTGATCCAAAACTCCTTGGATCACCACATGCAAGCTCCAAATCTTGTTCTTTTATCCTTTGTTGAGCTATGCACCTACTAAGATCTTGATCATGAATCTGTCACTAATTAAACACAAGATCATTAGTAACTATAACTACATGAGTTGATCATCATCAAAACTAGGGTGAAGGGCCTTTGGGCCAACAATCTCCCCCTTTTTGATGATGACAAAACTCATGGAGTTATATATACATGGATTAAAGTAAAGCTTCAAAGAAGCTCCCCCTTAACTCATGCATAATAAATAAGCAATAGATATTCAATGAAGCACTTAAGTATTTGAGTTATATATGCATGGATTAAGTAAAGCTTCAAAGAAGCTCCCCCTTAACTCATGCATAATAAATAAGCAATAGATATTCAATGAAGCACTTAAAAATGTATGCAAATGAATGCATGTAAAACAAAACAAATCTTTTATTTCTTGTGATGCATGAGTAAAAGCACAAGTCAAAATCTTTCTCCCCCTTAAGTAAGGAACAAATACTTCTCCCCCTTTTTGTCAATCATCAACAAAGGGTTCAAAGTTCAAATCATCAAACAAATTTTCTCCCCCTTTTTGTCAAAAATAAGGAAATCAAGGAGGGGAAAATCAAATCAATCAATAAGATTTATATGCGATATACATTCATGAAGAGGAAGACGTTAAGTTAGCTTCCCTACACATGTAATGCATAAGAGGAGATGTGAAGCTCCCCCTACACACGTATATCATATAAAGAAGAGTTGTCAAGCTCCTCAATTTATAATATACTCAACATGAATCTACATATGGAAGAGATGTTAAGCTCTCCTTGCATATAGACAATACAAATCAAAATTTTGAATTTTCTTTATAAAATAAATTTTGAATTTTTCTTAATAACAACAAATTTTGAGATATCTTAGAAAGAGATCATATTATAAGATATCAATAACACAATTTTGCATGGTTCCAATTGTAAAATAATCAAATTTTGAATTTTTGATACCAATTTCAAAACACAATGCATAAGCTTATTATGAAATACCAATTTGAAATCTAATTAAGCTTAGCATCAACAATCTATGTGCTTTAAAGGAAATACCACTTGTAAAATAAGCACAAATAGATAACATATATGTATGACAAGATAATACCAATAGAAATTGATATATTTGAAGGCATTCATACATACAATCAAAATATAGATATACACAACATGAAGTCATATTGATACCAATTGCAAATAACCAATGATACCAATTGAAAAGTAAGCATAAGTGTATACATCATATAATCTACCATATGAAGAATTCGAACTAGTTAAATGAACTTGTTTTAAGAACTAGTACGAGATCCTTCCATCAAGGAATAAGTTAAAAAAGTTTTTTTTTTTTTTTCATGAAGGATCAATGAAACACAAGGCACTAAAAACACTCTAATCCATAAAGTCCATTTAATGTTTTCAAGAGATGTGAGTGTACTAATGTTATGTGAAGCATGGCATCATGAAAATTACAATAAAACTCAATATTCCTTAAATTTTGAATTATCATAACTTTTAAAAACTTTGAAAATCATCAAAAAAAATTTTATTAAAAAAAATGTTTCATAATATATGTATGTTTTGTCAATACAAGAAGCATACATACATATCTCTAACACAATTGAGTCCATATATATAGATTTGCATGAAAGGCAAATGACTCAAGAGGTATCCATGTATATCTTAATGTTTTGGCAAAATAACCATATACATGAAATGAAATCACATGATCATAACATAAATCCAAATGGGAATACAAGTTTAAGAATGTAATGATCATCAACATAAGGCTATACTAGTACATCTAATAGGTTCAAATAAGCATTCAAGTACACATATCAATAGATTTATTTGTGCCCATAATATGTTCAAGTATAAATCCTAGTGTTGATAGAAATTAACATTTAAACTAATATTCAATACATGATGCGTTCAAATCTTGAGAACATAAAAGAATTTATCCATAAAATCAAAAATAGGATCATGTGCAATACTTGAAGAATAGATAACTAGTTTAAATGAATTTTTGACAAACTAGTTAAAGATCCTTCATAAAAAAAATCATATGTTTTTCATGAATAATACTAAATACATAAAAGTTCAAGCACTCATATTCCATAAAGCTCAACATATATATTTTCTTAAAGATAGAGTGTTCAAAGGTTATGTAAATAGTATCCATATGAAAATAGTCATAGAAGCCCAAAACGATCATAAGTCAAATTTTAACAACAAATCATGAAAAAACATTTTTCACTAAAATCAACAATTTTCATGGTATATGTATGGTTTATACAAATCTAACAATATGCATACATATCCCAAAAATAAAAGAGTCTATTAAATGTTTGCATGAAGGCAAGAGACTCACGGGTATACATGTATATTTATTAGATTTGAATTAAGCATGCATATACATGAAGTAAATCACAAAAATTGGCAAAACATGTATATGTGAGAATTATCAAAACTAGATTATACATATGCATAAAGTGGATACAAGTGAGCATGAAGTTCAAATTATTTAAGAGTCAATTGTAATTCACTATTTGTATATGTATACATACAAGTTTGATATAATCTACATCTAAGCATGTAAATACCACATGAAGCACAAATCAAACAAAATCATGAACATGCTATGAATGTATGAAATAAGTAAAAGCATGTATATAAAAATAGGAGTTAAGAAATTGTTACCAACTTCAAAGCTCCAAGCATGATGGTCTCTTCCACCATAATTCCCTTGATAGCAATGCATCTACAAGAGTGTCCATCATATCCATTGCATTGGCTACCAAGGCACCAATCCTCTCACGTTTTGTGAGAGCCCTCACCTACATCACAATCAAAAGGTGGGGGTTTTGGTACCCATGTTTTCTTGGGTCCTTTGGGGTTAGCATTGTTATAAGGAACCCAAAATCTATTATATTTAGCAAAATATAAATATGGTTTCTTATCAAAACAATATCTTGCTAGATGGCCTTTGCGGCCACAATGTGTACAAATGTACACCTTAGCATGATGCTTATGAGTGTGATTGTGATCGTGATGTGCACCATAAGCATGAGCATGATGAGTATGTGCATGAGCATGGGGAACTTGTTTCTTTTGAAACAAGGATTCCAACTTAGAATGATTAAATGCACACGAGTTCAAAGTTGAACTCAAATTATTCATCTTATTTTTCATATTCTTAATCTCATTAGATGTGGCATGAAAAGCATGATGAGATGAAGAATCATTTTTCTTTTTCTTTTTAGAAACAAAGTCTTTTTCCTTTTCAACAAATTTTCTTTTCAAAGTGATATTTCTTGAAAAATATTTTCTTTTTGTTTTTCTACCATAGCTATCTTATCCTTCAAAATAGTGTTCTCTTTACACAAATCATTTAATTTAGACATGAGGGAAACATTTTCATTTTTCAAGTCTTCATTTTCCTTTTCTAAACATGCAAGTTTATTTTTAAAAGAATCATTTTCTACATGCATGCAATCAATGTTCTTTTTCAAATCTTTATTATTCTTTTCTAAGCATGCAATGTTATCTCTACATGAATCATGTTCATTATGCATGCAAGCAATGTCCTTTTTCAAAATTTTATTTTCTTTCTTAATTATGTCATATCTTTCAAGCAATAATTGGCATAAAGAATTTAGCTCATCATATGACATACTAGCATCCTCGTCATCGGATTCGGTATTTACCTCAAGGGGGTTATCCCCTTGGACCATGTAGCATACGTTGGAGGTGTCGCTCCCAACGTCCGAATCGCTCCCCGCATAGTATAGGTCCTTTTCGCCAAGGGAGGTGATGATGTTCCAAGCTACAAAAGCCGATTCAATGTTAGAAACCCTAGATAAATAATCATCATTTAGTGTACATTTAAGAGCATGAAGGGCTTTTGCATTAGCCTCAATGTACTTGCTATTTGAACAATAATCATTATTAGTAGTAGCAAGATAGATACTAAATCCTAGGGCTTTGAGGAACAAGGACATCTTAACCTTCCAAGTTTGGATGTTAAGGATGTCAAAGGTGGGTGGTGACATAAAGTCCATGGTGAGGTGTGTGTGTACAACAAATATTGTGATTAGCCCAAATGTAGGATCTTTAACTCTTAGGTTGTTAGACCCTTATCAAGAGCACTAGCTCTGATACCAATTGTAAGATCACCTAGAGGGGGGGTGAATAGGTGATGGCTAATCTAAAGGTCACTTATGAACAAATAATGCGGAATTAAAACTAAGTTGACCAAATTAAAACTTCTTTTAATTAAACACTTATGTATAACACAAGAGTGTTGCCGAATTCCCCTTGCGAGGCTCTGGACAAGCTCCTCTAGATTCCCCTTGAATGGGTTGAGGTGCCGCGTTGGCTCTCTTGGTTGAATACTAGTGTTAACAACAATCCCACGCAATTATATATCAATTAAGCACAAGGGTATATATCATGCATATATAAGATGAACACAATAAATTGAATGCAAGATATAAAATAGAGACAAAAAGAGAAAGAGGGAAGAGTAAGCAATCGCAAACACAAAGGGTTTGTTTCGAGGTTCGAGCACACTTGCTCTACATCCCCGCCTTCGACACACGAAGGGTTTCCACTATGCAAGATCCCACCGGATCTCTCCTCGGTGCCGTACACCTACAAACCCTCGGACTCCCAAGTCCCGTACACACGCAAGTCCACCGACTCGCCGAGGCCGTACCTCGAATCACAAAGAGTTCACAACCGAACTCCAACCACAACGAGCACACTTGCCCGCTTCCTCAAAATAACAAGAAAAATCTCTTTGATGATCACAACACTTGATCACCTAAAGAGCACTCTCACTACAACACACCTATAGGAATATCTAGCAATGGATAGCTCAAGTGTGGTGTGAGAAAATCAAGGAAAGAAAGCTTTGATGGAAAACTCAAGAAATCACTTTAACACTCTCTTGATAAAAACTCCCTTTTGATTGGAAATATTTGCTCTCAAATATGTGGAGAGAACTTCTGAAATCAGTTGGAAAAACTAGCTCAAAGGTCTCCAAAATCTTAACCTCAAAACAATAGACAAAACCCCCTTTTATAGGCTCCCAGAAAATAGAGCCGTTGGGGCTGTGTCAGTGCTGTCGGTCGACCGCCGGTCGACCGGCCAACGGTCATTTTTCTGACCGTTGCAGCCACCGGTCGACCGGCTCGGTCGACCGATAACCTGGAATGAACTGTCGGTCGACCGGCCCGGTCGACTGATATTTCCAGAGAGCAAAGCTCTCTTGGTCGGTCGACCGACCCGGTCGACCGGCCACTGTGCTGACAACGTGCACAGGGCTGTGCACATCGGTCGACCGGTCCGGTCGACCGACATGGCCTGTCAGCCAGTCTCCAGGTCTGAAAACAGGATTTAAAATTTTTATAAAATCCTAAAAATACATAAAAATTCTACAAAAATAGTTTTACCAATATACTTGAAAGAACAAACATGCTTGCACAAAATCAAGACATGTTATAGATGTTTTGGTCTATTTTTGTAACTTGGAAATATTAGCTCAATAACCAAAATGTATTTTTCCAAACATGTTTTTCCAAACTTGTTTTTCTAAATCTTCATCAAATACAAAAACAAGATATTTGAGTTCATTTTAAAGCATAGTGTGTATGGATATGATCCACTACACAATCAATAAGAAATATCTATGTTTTTGACATAAAGCACTAATCATGATTTTGGTTTAAAGATATGAACTATGAAATACCAAAATCCAAGATAAATATTTTGTCTCAAAGAAAATCTTTTAAAAAAAAATTCTTTTCTAAAAAGAAATCTTTTATGAAATCAATTAAATCAAGAGTTCTATCAAGAGTGTGTGTGTGTGATATAACTTGAGCAATCCACCAACTATCTATCCTTTACATTTTTACTAAAACAAAAATACAAATTCTATACCTAGACCCAAGTCTTCAACTTCTTGAAGTCTTCACTTGAAGGCTTCTCATCTTCTTGACTTGGTCCAAGCTTGATCCAAAAACTCCTTGGATCACCACATGCAAGCTCCAAATCTTGTTCTTTTATCCTTTGTTGAGCTATGCACCTACTAAGATCTTGATCATGAATCTGTCACTAATTAAACACAAGATCATTAGTAACTATAACTACATGAGTTGATCATCATCAAAACTAGGGTGAAGGGCCTTTGGGCCAACACTAAGGTTACATACAAATTACATAAAAAGAAAAGAAAAACCTAAACTACAAGAAATGAAAACTAGGCTAAATCCTATCTCTGCATGGTCGTCCCATTTCAGTGCAAATACTGACTTTTTATAGGCAAAAACCCAACCTACAGGATCCCAGGGAGATCGGGGGAGCAAACGCTCCCCCTAACTCCACAACCAAGCCGCGAAAATCTGACTTTGGCCGCGTTTCCGCGGCCAGGGTGTGGCCAGGTGGCCACACCCTGTTGGTGGGTCTCGCTGGATTTCCCTTCTGTTTTTATCTTCAGTTGGTTTCTTCGTTTGAGTTTTGGATTTTGACGAAATGGCCTTTGATTTTTACTTCAACCGATCGATTCTGAGAGGATTCTTCTCAACCAGTTTTCAACCTCTTGATTTTTCCCTGATTTACTGAGCTCGAATTAATTCTGATTTAATTCAGAATTCTGGTGGGCTTTTGGGCTCATTTCTCTTCATCTCCTTAAGGAATGGGCCTGCAAATAAATTAAACATTTAATTAAGATAATGCAGATTTTATTCTATAATAAGTATGGAAATATGATACTAAATATGCAACATACAACTAATCAGAACAGTTTTCAGAGAACCAGAATTTTGGCAAGATTTTTTAGTCAAAAAACTATAGATTTGAATTGGTATTTTTAGCCTAAAATAACAACCCTATTTATAGCTGAACTCTATGGTTAGTTAGGGTAGTTATTAGGTCCATTTTGAATATTTAAACGTTGGATAACGTTGGATAAAACACCAGAAAATAGAAACTATCCAACAGTCAGAAACTGGCATTAGTCGATTTGAGAATGGTTAGTTGACTAGGGTAGGCAAATTTCTCAAGGTTAGTCGACTATAGAAGAGACCAATTCGACTAGGTCATGATAAAATCAAAAGACAAGTTTCTGGAAACTGAAACTAGTCGACTAGAGGAAGTATAAGTCGACTACATAAGTCTATTAATCGACTATATATACTGTTAAGTCGACTAATAGTGACAAACAGAGAGTTGGGATCTTTTTCAGAACAAATACTAGTCGACTATAGAGTTTTGTCAAGTAAACTATAGTTGGTATTAGTCGACTAGTCATTTTGATAAGTCGACTAACAACCCTATTAGTCTGCTAATAAGAAGGGTCAAGTCTGCTAATAGCAAGGGTCAAGTCTACTAATAGAAAGGGCCAAGTCTACTAATAGGTGATCAAGTCTACTAATAGGAAGGGTCAAGTCTACTAATAGACTAATGATGTGTATGTGTTTCAAGGCTTTTAATATACTATTAACCATTACAATACACATCAATAACAACTCTCTTTGGGAAGCCTTGATCATGTAGAACTCTTGAATAGGCTTGTGCAAAAGAGCTCCATTGAAATTGCTTCACAAATATATCATCAAAAGTAAGTTCCAACACATTGGCCCAAAGCTCGCTACATGGGTGGCTGAGAAAGTTAAATAAAACAAGACACCATAAAAATATAATAATTTTGATTATCAATTAACTAGGTGCCTTGGCCTCATGAAAGTCTCGATATCTACACGAAAGATAATTAAGAAGTGTTGAAAAAAAAAAGGAAAAAATGTTATCACTAAAATAAGTATGAAAGTTGGAGTCAAATATTCTCAAGTTTAAGAACTACATCACGATCACAGGGTGCATAAGATCTAAAACTTAAAACAGGTGGTGTAAAGTTTTAGATTTGATACTTTATTTTATAGCCGATATGATTTCTTAAATCGAGGTCATACTTGAAAATTAAACTCTTGAAAAACTTGTGATCTCTCTAACTGGTTAGCTTGAGTAGATTAAACAATTTTTTTTTGATTTTTCCATTCTTGATTTTAGGTTATCCTTATTTTACTTTTGTTTATCCCTTAATCTCGTTCTTTATGGATTTTGTGGATGTAATCCACTGAAAGCCCTCATGAGACAAAACTTGTCCTCTAGGGATAACTTAGAGGTTTAACGGCTTGTTGCATGTGCTAAGTGCAACCATGATTCCTACGAAAGTGAGTTAGAATAGCTTGATTTTTCTATTTGTTTGTTTTATTTTTTCTTTTTATTAGTTTTGCTCGAGGACTAAAAAATGATAGGTGTGGGGGTATTTGATGATCATAATTTTTACCACACATTTTATACCCTTATTTATCTATTATTTGTATATAAATAATGTTATTGGGTATATTTGATTGAATTTTGCAGGAAACAGGTACAGAAAAGAGAAGAGAAATTCGGTTACTTTCAGCAATAAAATAACACAATTTGTAAACATTGAGGGTTGCTTTCCAAACAGTTGCGGTATTTTGGCCATAATGTTTGTTACGGGGCTCTGAAAAAATTCATTTAAGATGTCTACAGAAAGGGAATTCGAAGATCTACAACTTTGATGCTGAGAGTTTTTTCTGAATTGACTGTTTGGTTGCCCATATTGGCCATTTATAAAATCAGCCTGAGTCATAACTGAATTAATTTGTAATATGTATTTATTGAGGGACTTTTTTGTAAAATATCCTCATTATGTAATGAAAAAAATAGGGCTGCTAGATGGGGCGGAGAGCTAGGGTTTTTCTACTTTTTGTCTCTTTGTATTTGGAGAATTTTTTTTAATGAATAGGGAATTTTGTTTTAGGTTTTGTCTTCGAAGGTTTTAATTTATTTTTGCCTTTAGTGTACATTTTCGTCTAGTTTCGGCTGAGAGTTTCACGATTTGAAGTTTTTTTAAATTCGATATTGAACGCCCTCTCTGCATTGTTGCAGCTGAGGATGTTACTTTTATTTTTGCTTTTCTCCTCGAAATTCGTGCGAGAGTGAAAGAAGAAAAAGATCGACTGCTATGGGTTTTGGATTCGTGCAGAGACGAGGATTTTGTGGTCCTGTTCATTTTGTACACGAGAAGAAGAGGCCGCAGGTAAATGATTGATGTGTTAATTAGTATAGTTGATTAGTTAATTACTTTATTAATTTAATTGATAGTTTAATGAGTTGTTTGATTAATTTAATTCTTTTGTAATTAGTGCTTTGTGTAAGATTAATTAATTAGATTGTATTGTTATTAGTTGCATCAAGAGTAGCTAATTTGTCTCAAGTATCTAAGGGTGATAAATCTAAGCTAGATTATCTTCTGGTCAACGGTAGATCTCCAAATTAGGATTGCTGCACTCATCGATTAACCAACCACTTTTAGGAGATTAATTTCGAGAACCACCACTGGGTATTTGACAGGCTATGTATAGGGGATTAATGGTCAATTTAGTTAATTTATCATTGATGAATCATGTAACTGGATTATACCCTGTACTTAAAGCTAGTTTTCAAACTTAGTTTGCCTGTTAGAAGTACAGATTTGGTGAGTAACAACATACCGGTGTGGAGACCGAGATTGACCACTTGATGCTAGTTTAGGGGATTCGACCCTAGGTGCTTGACTTTTCTTTTATATAATTAGTTCAAATAACTTAAAACTCACAAAATATTTGACCAATTCGGCTTAAAGTGTTGAAACCGTAAGAACCACCTGTCCCTGTGGATCGACCCTCAAAGTGCTACATCAAATGACCGTGCACTTGCGGCATTTAAAATAGAAGAGACAGAATCTCCCCATCAATAGGCTGTTAACTTACTTGGGATGCCGTCAAGGTGAAAACCTGTCTAGGCTAACTCCGAGTAATCTTAGTGGGCGAGCCCTCGTCTTTCAGGTGACTCCCCGAGGGATAGCCGCGGGGGTTATTTTTACCTTATTGCCGTCAGGGTAGGACCCGATATAGGCTGTTGACTCATTCGGGTTGCCGTCAAGGTGAAAACCTGTTTAGGCCGACTCCGAGCAGTCTTAGTGGGCGAGCTACCGTCTTTTAGGGGATTCTATGAGGGATAGCCACGGGGGGATGTCTTTCACTTAAAGCCGTCATGGTAGGACCCGATATAGGCTGTTGACTCACATGCATTTGTTATATCTGGAAAAGATATGAAAATAAAAGAGTTTGCATAATTTCATTAGATGTTACGTAGTATTACATGCGATATTGCTTTGGGTAGGAAGTACATTGCTCAGTGGTACTGTTCCCATCCTTGGTGGTGTCAAGGAGCGGGTGTCTGAATCGACTATTTCATCCATGCCCCGCTACCCAAATACGTGAAAATGGAGTCACGATGAGAGTCGGCGACGTATATACGCGAGAAGAATACCCCGCGTATACACGCTAAGTCTAAAGTAACCTGAACAAGCTATAAAAAAATTACTATCATAAATCAATATCACTACAACAGTACATATAAATAATCACACATGATAACAGATGAATAAGGGAATAGAGCAAGCAAGAGTCCAATGCATAGAATCATGAAAGTAATAAGAATAAAGAGCAACAGAATACCAAGAGAGGATGATCAAACAAGAGAACTCCAACTCCTCAAGATGCATGTGATCCTTTCCAAATACCTAATCAGAAATAAATAGCCACGGATCTGGATATGCCAATCTAGGGAGTTAGAACTCCTAGTGAGTGTGTAAGAATAAAGAGGAATGTGCACGTGCATATAAGGTGTGAACAGATGATAGAATCTATATACTAAAATAAGACAGAAATAATATGCAGAATATAAATAGACAGTAATAAGGCAGTCAATAACTGTATCAGATGTCCAATCAGGTCACGACTATAGTCAAGTGTCCAACATAGCATACATGTATCAGTATTGTTAGTCTATACCAGAACCACATGTACAGTCAGGTCGTAAGTACAATTAGATCAGGTACACTATTGACAGTTCATTATTATTTATTATATCAGCGAACACCAATTGACACATGTAAGACACATCTCACCCTACGCCTATCACACGTGTCAATCAGGGTCCTATGTTGTTGAAGCTGATTGGTTGGAGACATTGTTCATACTTTAGGTGGGTTTCTTACATACCCGAAACCACGACCCAATCACCTCGCGCTGAACCAGGTCCTACCGCTAGGTAGTCAACAACAATAACAATAACAATATGAACAATACGGGATGTCAGTCATCCCCCGGAACCCTACAATGGAACCGTATCTCGACTGCGCAACCGTATTCTAAGTCCACCCAAAATACAGACATTATCTCCTCCATTAATTTCCAATCCCCAATCCGATGTAAGTTGTCTTTTTACAATATTATTTAAATAAATTAATATTCATGTTATCTCGATTACTGGGACGATATGGTAACAGTAACAATGTCAATGATGTAATAATAACAATGTGGATAATATTATCCTGTAAACAATAGAACAATGCATGTATTACGGTCTGACAATATTTTCTCAGTAACTTTCAATAACATGTATTAATACAATAACAGATCCAAATACTGCTCAATGGATAGTCTCATCTAGAAATGATCAGCATCTTATTCATCTGCTCTATGATACAGTAATAACTGATCCATCTACTTATAGTCTCAATACAATCTTAATGAACATCAAGTATCAATCCATATCAAGATAATCTAGTAAACAATCAATTAGTTCTCTCATCTTATCAATCTACTATGATTTTTTATTATCTATTAGTCTGTTCCAATCTCAACATAATGGAATAACACTCAAATACCTCTAACCAATCATCATTATCCAATCTTATACAATGTCATCAATCCACTCCCACTTTCATCAATGTCAATCACAGATCCAAACTACATAACAAATCTACTGCACATCTGTAGATCCACCAGTTCAGGTAAATCCAGTCTACAAATAATCGTCAATATACTCTAGTCCTTTAAGTTACCAATAATTAAGATCACACAATAACTGCTATCAAGCTATAAACATATAATAACAACGACATCAGTGAAATTACTCTCATAATAACTCAACCTCTGTAACTGAATAACTGAAATATTCAAGACCAATCATGAAATATTGAATACATCCTCAAGATTAACTACAACAACAGATACCGAGATCACAAAAAAAGAATGGAAAACAACCTCAAAACAAAATTTATTCAACTGTAATCAATATCAAGGCTAAGGAGTGTAACGTCCTCAATCAATAAGAAATTTAGATCATCTCTACATCTAGTATCCAACATCGATAGGATCATCAGTCCTTAATCAATATAATCAGGGTAAATCTGAAAGTACTTGTTTCAATAATTTAAAACCAAGATCATGTTACGATATCAAGGTAAGCTATACACATAACACCTTATGACAATCTAACAAGATCAATCTCCTCTATAAACTGGTTAAGATTCAAGGTAAAAATATATCACGGGTCAACTCTAACTCTAATTAAGTCCATATTAATTCGTGTATCAATCAGTTCATCGATAAAGCAATGTCACACCTACTTGTCCTCAATATCCAAAAGAGTTCTGGTCAGAATATCGCCAACAACGGTCAATAAACACTATACATAAAATATGAATTTCTAACCTCAATCACGAACCAATCAACCTCAAGATCATTAAATTTATATTCTAAGATTTGTTACAACTAGGTCAGTTAAAAGATCAAATCCGGTCTATGGTATATCAATACTAGGCCTAAGCCAATAATGACAAATTACTAACACATGAAATGACGCCAATAAATGCTCATATCAACTAAATAAATAAGCTGTACAGTCACTGATGTCATATGAAATGGTACAAATAATCATACTGGTCAAATAAATCAAAGGGTCAAATGAAATGATACAGGTAACATACAAATAATATAGACAACGAGAAATAAGGTAAAAATACAAGAGCAAACACTCACATGAAATGATGTGATTTTAGAACCGAATCACCATCTAGTCTTCACTGCACGAACCGGTACGAATCTTCAGATCATCTCATAGATCGATTTTTGAATCGTCAGTGTATCAGGCCCATAACGAACATAAATTGAGGTCGAGTTTGGGTCCTCTGTTATCGGGCTCAGAGCGCACGAACAGGTCTACATCGCTGTAACATATAACCAAACACATATAGCCACACGTACACGCCCCTATACACACACACACAAAAATATATACATACATACTGATTGTACACATTTATTGCATTATTCTTTATTACATATCCACATTTATCATGTAATAAATTCGCTAAATTATTTATCTTAAATGTCTATTTTGCAGAAGATAATCATGGGGAGAAAGAAGATAAAATTAAATAAATATCAGTTAAATTCAGATTTAACTGGATCTATTTGGTTAGAGGAGGATGATACCAAATTCAGTTAGTTAAATTCAGTTTTTGGTGAATCAAGTAGTTAAAGCTAAAGATCAACCAAGGATAACACAAATATAGAGTTCAAATCCAAGGGATAAATGGATAGAGAGAAGATCAACGGATGAGATGAAGTAATTTTGACTTAAATTCTGACTGGATACATTTTAGTATTTGAATTATAACTTTCGCTACCAGAACTCAAATCTGATAATTCAAGATGATTCAGAAAGAGGATTTAAAGGGATACAACTCTTAAGTTGATCATTGTTTCTAATTTTGTCATTTGATAAATTATATTTAGCAATCAATATGCCAATAAGCTGTAGATCAGAACTGAATATCCACATCAAATCAAGTTTGGAGATAAGGGGAGGATTCAAATTCAGAAATAGCCAGCTTTCTTTATCTTCAAACTCCTCTACCCTCTACATTTCTCCTGTAAATGCTTGCAATCTCAAAGGCACAAAAAAAGAATGACCAAGCAAAGATAGATTTTAGGCTAGTTTTTCATTCTTTTTAGTGTAGGTTTTTATTTTTATTTTATGTAATTTTTATTTCATTGTAAGCATAGGTTAGACTAAGACACATATAAGTAAGAGAGAGAGTAACTTATGTTGAGAGTGACACCGATATAACCTCCCCTTTCTTTCATCGTTTCTGCAAGTAATCAAAGATATCCAAGTGAACCTAGAAGCATCAGTATAGCCATGTTTGTGTGAGTGCCACTGATATTTCATGACGATGTTCTCCTCCTCAAGATTCTGTATCATTTCATTCTTGTTCGTCTTGATGATATAATGCGAATGGGGACTAAGCTCGATCTTATGGCTTATGCGTTGATCGCCTCCGAAGTAAGATAAAACATGAAAGGTTTCCAGGTAAGTAATCAACCAGAGAGATAAGTTTTTCTTTTAGGTTTTCTTTCTTCTCTTTTAATTCTTTAGTTTAGATCACCCCAATCTTCAAATCATCTTTATCACTCTTTTCAATTTCTTTGTATATAATCCATTTTTCATTTTCATCTTCTGAATCTACCATTTTCTTCCTAACTTGATTGTAATTTATTTATTTTTCTTTTTAAGAGCTAAAAGAAGATCTTTAACCATTCTTTGTAACTTAAAAGAGAACTTATTAAAAAGCTTCCATCGCTTGTCCCTCCTTGTGGATCACGACCCACATAGCCACTTGCTATTGCGGTAGCATTGAGTACCTTGCACTCTTTATTCTAAATTCTGAAATTTTGTATTCTTGTGTGCAGGTAAAAATCTCAATCAAATTTTGCATCGTTGCCAGGAGGGAAGGTAAGTAATTCTCTTTTTAGTTTACATTTTTGGTTAACTTTCTTCTTTGTTCTTGGTATACAGATTTAACAATAAGAAATTTTTGCTACAGTGGACATATAAGTGGCCCTGGACTCTGCTCAAGAAAGCAGAGCCCAGAAGCCCTCAGATTTGCTACATTCCTGTGGCAATCTGAGTGAACTACTAATCTGTATTTACTGCAAGTTGGCTGAATTGCAAAGTTTAATATCTGTACCTATTTATTTTCTTGTTTGACTCACTATTTATTCATTTCTAACACAACAGTAAAAAGTTGATTATAAATGCTAAAAATGATTTAGACTTTGCATTTAGGCACGTGTCTATTTCATTATATTTTCTATTTACTATTGAAGAGTACTAGAGCCAAGGTATGTGTGCATAGCATTTAGTATAGGTTCATTCTTATATGAAATATTGCTTGAGTGTTACTTTTTTCTATATACTTGTAAATTGCACTAAATTGATTTAAGGGCTTGTCCTATAAACAAGATAAGGTGGGAAAATCATTCCCTCTCTTAGCCCACAAACAATCTCCTCACTAACTAACCCAGGCCTAACTAAAATTGAGTAGACGTTGGCCCTAGGGACATCTCAGACTCAAAAGGAGACTGACCTAAGGGGAAAGTTGATTTGAATTTGATTCTTGCCAAATCAGTGTCTAAGGTTGGAGATTGACAGGCGAAACCCCGAAGGCTGGTGGTTTGGCATAATTAGGCCCGTTGCTTTAAGCACGAATACCTCCCACCAATCTTGCCCCTACCTGGCCGATTAACTTGTGGTCAGATTCAGCAATATACTCCCCGTGGACAGTCAACCAGTTAGGAGTCGTCTAGGTCTAAGGTTTACCCTAACTTAGGTTAGATTCTTCTTTTTTTTGTTTTCTTATTTGTTTGTTTTTCTTTATTTGTGTTTGACATTTCCTGTGTGATATGGCTTATAACAATAATTTTTTCAATTTTAATGGTAATCCATGTTACACCCCGACCTCTTTTACAAATATTACCAACCCGGCATATCATAACTTTAACCAACCTAATGTACCAGATTGGTCTTATCCAAATCAATATAACCCATGCCCCCAATCTTATGACCATAATTTTCAAAATAATTTTAACTCTTCACAGAGTCAATGGGGATTCACCTCCCTTGAGTCCAATTTTCTACCAACTTGTCCTCCTTATCCACCTTGTCCACAATATTTTCAAGATTCATACTCTGTTCTGCCAGTTCAAAATAGAAAACCATCAATCTTGTAAATAAGTATGCGTGAGTCAAGCAATAATCACAAAATCTGATGGACTCAAAATTTCACCACAAATTCTAAAATAAAACTTCATCTTTTTAAGTCCAATCGCAACAATTTGATGAACCAATCGACTATAAAAAGATGCTTGAAGCTATGACTCAGGCTCAAATCGCTCATAATCATGACATAGATATAATGTTCCAAACTCTCCATTCTCACCGTTTGACCATTTCTGATGTCGCTAACCATTCTGTTAGAGCTAAAGAATCATGTTATTTTGGAAAGCAAGATTTCATTTTAGCACACCCATTTGAACTTGCCCAAACCCCAAATTTTGAAAATGAAATTGACATTTTGGCAAGTTATCTTTTTCCTAAATTGAACTTGAGAATGAATATAATCCTGAATCTAAACTTGGTAATTTAATTCTACTTTCTGATTCAATAATGACTTCGGTGTCTTCACCTGATTTCAATCTTTTTCTCGAGTCAACATTCGATCATGTGCCAATTCATCATGAAATTGAATTACCAATATTTTATGCTCATTATATTGAACTTGACAAATTTCATACTTTTGAAAGTCCCATTGACAAATTGGTAAGTTCCCATTTTTATGAAATTGAACTCAATAAGAAATGTGACCTAGATTCTAAAATTTGTGATTCAGTTCAAATTTCTAAATAAATATTGACTCCTGTTTGTTACCCAACTTGAGTAATATTTAGAGTCAGTTTTGATTCCCACACTCGTCATTCTTGGACTTGAATTACCAATGTTAAGTCACATTCCGTTGTTGGGAAATAAATGTGGACTTGAGTTTCAACTTTTTGATTGGACCCACTTCTTGAACCAATCTCGACTCCTGAACCTTTACTTGACTAAAGTCGCTTTTCTAAGTCGGTATTAGTTCTCGTACTTCCTAAGTCTAAGTCAATCATTCCATCTTTTCACACTCCATTTTGGGACACGGGTGTTGATAAAATTGACTCCGAAATTATTTGTGAAATTTGAAAATTAGCTGAGGTAAAATTCTTAATAAAGATCATTTATATTTACAATATTAGTGGGTTATATTAGAGAGGTTTCTGATGGGTTCCTCTGAACTCCACGCAAATTTGATTGGGCCACATTTTGTGGACCAATCAGACCAGCACCGGAACCACCATCTTAAGGTAATATTTTCCTTTCCTTTCTTCTTTTCATGCATCTATGTATTAATTCATACATTGAGGACAATGCATGAGATAGGTGTGGGGGAGAGTTCTAACATAACTTAGGTTTTCCTTTTTAAAAAAAAAATTATTATTAACATTTTCTTTACTTTTAAAAAAAACTTTTTGAAAATAGAAACAATATTTTGACATATTTTTTGTAAGAAATTAAGTCAATTTTAAGGAATAGGATAATCATAATTAGGATTTCTTATACTTGGTCAAAGTAAGATTATTTGTTTGATTTTTAGGGTTATAAAAATAATTTGTCAAAGTACTTTAGTCTTGATCTTTGCCTTGATAAAATATGTGCACTTTATACACTTACACACTTAGGGTTCAAAAACAAAGATTCTTATGTCTTATAAAATATATATACATATATATGTATATCTATGAAAAATAAACAAATTTAATTATTGATTAGCTAAGTGCTTTGGCCTAAGCAAGCCTTAGTATTTATGCAAAAGATGATTAGATAAGTTTGAAAAAAAGAAAAAAAGAAATATATATCTATAAAAATCCTCGGATTAAGCTGGGTATTTGTGCCTCATAAAGCATAAGTATTCACGCCTAAAAGCGGTGCATATAATAAAATCCTTAGTTTTATGGCCTTGTTTGCTCGAGTCCTTAAGTCCTTGGGTGTTTTCTCACCCGGTGCCCTAAGACCGTTTGGTTTGGGAGTCACCGATTAAAGGCTCGTTACATGGGCAGATTAGAAAGCTTAATAGAACTAAAGAATAATATCACCAAAAATAATATATATATATATATATATATATATATATATATATATATATATATATATATATATATATATATATATATATATATATATATATATATATATAAGAGTTAGAGTTAAAGAACCCTTAGTTAAGACTTCACGATCACGAAGGTGCATATGACTTAGGGTAAAGTAAATAGACTAGATGAGAAGTACAATTTGACTCCTTACTTTGATTGATAACAAATTTTTGAATAGAGACTAAGTTTAGGAATGAAAATTTTGGTTCCTATAGCTTATAGATTACTTAAATCTTACAATAATATTTCAAATATTTTTCTTTCAAAATGTGTTTTCAAAATATTAAAATTTTTCTCTTTCCTTATGGATTTTTGCTTCTTCAATCCATTGAAAACCCTCACGAGACAAAACTCGTCCCTAGGGTTAACTTAGAGGTTTAACGGCTTGTTGCACAAGCTCAGTGCAATCACATGACTAGCGAAAGTGGTCTAATAATCTTTGGTTTAGTTTTGTTATTTTGCTCGAGGACGAGAAAAAATAGGTGTGGGGGTGTGATTGTACATTTTATTGCATTATTCTTTATTACATATCCATTTTATCATGTAATAAATCAGCTGAATTCTTTATCTTAAATGTCTATTTTGCAGAAGATAATCATGGGGAGAAAGAGGATAAAATCAAACAATATCGGTTAAATTCAGATTTAAGTAGATCTATTTGGTTCGAGGAGGATGATCCCAAATCCAGTTGGTTAAATTCAGTTTTTAGTGAATCAAGTGGTTAAAGCTAAAGATCAACCGAGGATAACATCAAATACAGAGTCCAAATCTAAAGGGATAAATGGATAGAGAGAAGGTCAACTGATGAGATGAAGTAATTTTGACTCAGATTCTGGTTGGATATATTTTAGTATTTGAATCATAACACCAAAACTCAAATCTAATTATTCAAGATGATCTAGAAAGTGGACTTAAAGGGCTACAACTCTTATGTTAATCATTATTCCTAATTTTGTCATTTGATAAGTTATATTTAGCAATCAATACGCCAATAGCTGCAGATCAGAACTGAATATCCACATCAAATCAAGTTTGGAGGTAAGGGGAGGATTCAAATTCAGAAATAGCCAGCTTCCCTATCTTCATACTCCTCTACCCTCTACATTTCTCCTATAAATACTTGCAATCTCAAGGGCAAAAAAGAGAACGACCAAGCAGACATAGATTTTAGGCCAGTTTTTCATTCTTTTTAGTGTAGGTATTTTTTTTATTTTATGTAATTTTTATTTCTTTGTAAGCATAGGTTAGAATGAGATTCATGTAAGTAAGAGAGAGAGAGACTTATGTTGAGAGTGACACCGATGTAAGCTCCCCCTTTCTTTTATTGTTTCTACAAGTAATCAAAGATATCCAAGTGAACCTAGAAGCATCAGTATAGCCATGTTTGTGTGAGTGCCACCGATATTTCATGATGATGTTCTCTTCCTCAAGATTCTGTATCATTTCATTCTTGTTCGTCTTAATGATGTAATGTGAATCTGGACTTAGCTCGATCTTATGGCTTATGCATTGATCGCCTCCGAAGCAAGGTAAAACATGCAAGGTTTCCAGGTAAGTAATCAACCAGAGGAGGTAAGTTTTTATTTTAGGTTATCTTTCTTGTTTTTAATTCTTTAGTTTATATCACCCCAATCTTCCAACCATCTTTATCCCTCTTTTCAATTTCTTTGTATATAATCCATTTTTCATTTTTTCATCTTCTCAATCTACCACTTTCTTCCTAACTTGATTATAATTTATTTTTCTTTTCTTTTTAAGAACTAAAAGAAGATCTTTAACCATTCTTTGTAATCTAAAAGAGAACTTATTAAAAAGCTTCCATCGCTAGTCCCTCCTTGTGGATCACGACGCGCATAGCCACTTGCTATTGTGGTAGCATTGAGTACCTTGCACTCTTTATTCCTAAGTTCTGAAATTCTGTTTTCTGTGTGCAGGTAAAAATCTCAATCACATACACATAATCATGCATACACCCAGGCATACACAATACTCACACACTTATAATCATGCATACATTATACATTCACACTCTCACATAAACATATACAAACATGATGCACACCTCCATGCACACGTAACAAATCCCCATAAATGTACCATCACATAATAATTTATGCACAGCCAATCACAAATGACACGTAAATAAATACATATATAATAACATAGAAATAGAGTGGAAGAGAGGGCACAGTCACGGTGCAAGAGGAGACATGTCAGGGAGAAGGCCGCGTCGGAGCCACTTGAGGAGGCGAAAGCCGCGAAGGGGGCTCATGGTCGGCCATGGAGAGTTCGACAGCAGAGAAAGCGAGGCCGCGAAGATGTCGGGGTGTCGCAAGCTGCCGTCGGGGTCTCGCTAGAGAAGAAAGAGGAGGTCGCATGGTGGGTTGGGGCTGCCAGCGAAGGAAGGAGGAGAAGATTAGGTTAGAGTTTTGGTTTAGGATTAGATGTTTATATAGGAGATGTTAATTGGTTATGATTATATAGTTAGGATTAGGATAATTTAAGATTAGATGGTTAGGATTAGGAGATAATGAGAGATTAGGTTAGTTAAGATTTTTATTTAATTACGATAACTATAGAATTTAGTAGTTTGGACTTATGAGGATTGGGTTGGTTAAGATTTAGATTTGATGGATAGGATTAGATAGTATTAAAGATAGGGAGAGTGAGATACAAGGTTAGTGATTAGGTAGTTAAGATATAGAATTACATAGTTAGGATTTAGGATTTAGTTGGTAGGATAAGGATTAAAATAGATTTAAGATTAGTTAGGATTTTATTTTGAAATAGAATTAGTTGAGATTGTGATTTTGAAAATAGGATTTAGATTTAGGTAAGTTAGGATTAGATATGATTTTTGTTAGGATTTGAATTTAAGATAAGATTAAAATTAGATATTGGGTAATAGGTTTTATTTTGGGTAGCTCAAATAAAAGAAAAATGGAAAGAATGGAAATGGGCTCATGGCATGGGCTCAGAAAAAATGAAAGAAAGATAGGGAATGAATATGGGCTAATGGGTAAAGGTAAAGCATATGAAAATGGGTACTTGGTTTGGATTAGGCTTAGGATAAAGAATAAAAAAATAAAAGAAAAAGGAAGAGAAAAATAGGGGCAAGAAGTGAGCTTGTCTAAGAATAATACACAAAATAAATATCAATAATATTAATAATAATAATAACAATATACACAAGATATTTAACAATAATAACAATTACCAATAGTAATAACCATAATAATTAACACAAAATACATGCAATAATATTATTCATTATTATGTCTTGTATTTCAAAAATAAAGGTATTACAATTTCAGTAGGGGTCTCTCTGAATTCAGGGTCTTCCTCTGAACCGAGGATGAACTTATTCAAATATCCTCGCTGAACTGAATCCTCGAGGTGTCATTGGAGTGCCCAGCAATGCACTATGGCATGTCCCCGATTATCACGAAAGGGGCAACTTTCTGTTTCAAGAGCATCTACGTCGTGTCTGGCTGTCTTAGGGAGTGTTAAGCAGGGCTGGTGCATGACGATGTGGAAGATCTAATCGATAAGGAAATTCAGAGGGGTGAAGGTGTAATATCCCTATTTAATAATACCATATTATTATTTTAAAATATTTATCTGATTCTACCTATTATCTTATTATATTAATTAACTTGATTTAGTATCATTATTAGTATTATTATTGTTTATGACTTATAGACTCTTATTGTTTATATTTAGTTATTTTTAAATTATTATTAATGGGTAGTATTATTATTTTCATTTCAAGCCCAATAAGCTCAGCCTTTCCTTTTGTTTTCTTTTTCTTTTTATGCTAAGCCCACATGAGCCAAGCCCACTTCCTTATTTTCATCTTTTTTTTTTTTCTTTAAGCCTAAAAACTAGCCAGCAAGTCCACTCTCTATTTTCTTCTTCTTCATATTACTTTTTCTTTTAACTAAAGCCTAAATATAACCCATAACCTATTACCATTGAGATCCTTACCCAAACCCAATCCTAATCCTAATTCAAATCCTATTTTCAAAATCATGACCTTAATAAATCCTAATTCTAACTACTAAATTAAACAATCTAAAGCTAACTGGAATTCAAGTTTCTAAAATATCTAATAACCTATATAAAAACCCAAACTCTTTCTTTCTCTCCTACCTCAAGAGAACCCTAAACCCAACTCCCCCACCACCTTCTTTCTTTTCTCCTCAAGCGAAGTATGAACAAAAGGATCTTGAAGTGCAGAGATTGAAGAAGATGCTAGGGGAGGTCAAAACAAAGTAAGTAATTTATCTTCTCACAATTTATTTGACAATTTATTAAAATCATGTTCATACTATGATCTCCATGAATAATTTTATACATTAAAAACTCAATAAAAATCTAACTAAAATACACATGAGATAATACCAACTCATATTTTAATTTATAATTTTTTTCCTAAAATTTTACAGCCATGATTACCCCCAAAAAAAAATTCTGACCGCTGCTCTCAGCCTGAGCAGCCCAGGCCATGGCAGGCCATGTGTGGCCTTGCTGGCCCAGGCCAGGGCTGGCCTGGCCTGGCCCGGGCTAGGCCAGCTTGGCCAACAGGCCTTTGGGCCCTTCTTTAAAAAAAGAAAAAAAAAAAGATAAACCCCGGACCAAGCCTGGGCCTGCCCTGGTCTGGCCTAGCCTGAGCCTGGGTTGGCCTTGGCCTCTACATACATGTGTTTTAAAAAAAAAAAAAAAGAAGAAAGAAAGAAGAATTCATATTAAAATAATTAGATAAAATATCAAAAAAAGATAAAAATATAACAATAATCTATAATTCTTCTACTTTCTATGATAAAAATTTGAAATCAAATATAAACATGAAATTAACTCAAATCAACCACTTTAAATCCATTGTCCTTAATGGTAAATTTAGACCTGTTAAATATTTTTAATAGTTTAAAGCCTATTAAAATCTAACAAAAATTAGAAATTAGTTTAAATTAAATCTATTAGATTTAGTAGACTCAGAGAACCATATTTTCAACCCCAAACTAATTAATCAAGATTAAACCCCTTATAACTCCCAAGTAAAATATCCTTTTAAAAATCTAATAATTTCTATTGAAATAATTCATGTAGATTTATTGGGGTCTTAAGATTTCAGTGCTTTGGACTTGGGATCGAGCTCAGGTGAGTGTTCTTTGTCATTTCATTGAGTATTTTAGTATTATTTAATTTTGTTGTGAGTGTTTCTTTTCTTTATATAATTTTATTAAATTTTGTTGTGAGTATTTCTTTTCTTTGTTTAATTGTATTGTGAGTGTTTGTTCCTGTGTATTTCTTTATTTACGTTGTCAATATACGTTTATATGTTACTCTTATCATTTCATGTGATTTTTTGTCATATTTTATAAGTTTAATTACTTGTATTACTTCATGAGATGTCAATGATTGTTCACCTTAATTATCTAGTTGATATGAGCTTGTATCATCGTCATTTCATGTGTTGGAAGTTTGTCGCTGTTGGCTTAGGCCTAGTATCACAAGACCTTAGACTAGACTTGATCTTGTTACTGAACTAGTTGTGATAAATCTTAGGATAAGTATATTGATCTTGAGGCTGATTGATTGATGATTAAGATGAGATTGAGATTCATATTTTATGTATGGTATTTATCGGACAAATTGTTGGTGACTATTCTGACTAGAACTCTTTTAGATATTGAGGACGAGCTAGCCATGATGTTGCTTTATCGATAGACTCTTTTACCGATACATGAATATATATGAAAATAATACTCTTGATGCTAGTGTATATGATGAGACAGACTTCTGGACAATTAGGAGCTATTATTTCTGAATTCCTCCATTGGTGAGCTCGACTGATGTATTGATGACCTTATTGATATTGATTACTAGATATAGGGATGACTTAGATTTCACATTGATCGAGGATGTGACACTCCTTAATTATGATCTTGATTTTAGATTGATGAAATAAAGACTTTTAGATTTACCCTGGTGATTTGATTGAGTACTGATGATCTTATCAATGTTGGATATTAGATGTAGAGATGATTGAGATGTTATGTTGATCGAGGAGGTTATATTCTTTAGTTATGATCTTGATTATGGTTGGATAAGTCTGATTTTGATCTCGAGGATATATATATATTACTTCATGATTGGTTCTTGACTATTTCAGTTATGGAGATAGAGTTATCATGAGAATGATTTCATTGATATCGGTGACTATATTACATGTTCGGAGTTTTATGGCAGCTATTGATCGATCTGTTTTATTGGTGACTTAGAGGATGGATATGTCAATGACTTTGAGGATCATAGTTGATTATATACTTTGCCGGATTATTCTATTCATGACAGCAGGTTATTACTCACCCTGAATATCATGATTTATCTAGGAAACTTGATTGATTATACATGATATCTACCTGATAACTATATTGTCCATGTTACTATAATTGCTAGAAAAATAATGTTATACGGTAACATCACCCTCATGTTATACTTGTTACATGTTCTGTTATACTGGTATCCTGTTCACTGACATTATATATCCTGTTATATCGGTATCCTGATTACACATGTTAATGTGGTTACCCGCCGAGTTATCCCAGTGGTCCAAGTAACATGCACGTTAAATAATCTTTATAATCTAAATAACCTAATATTAAACAACTTATACTGGGATTTGGGAAATTGATGGAGGAGACAGCGTCTGTATTTTGAGTGGACCTAGGATATAGGTTGCGCAGCCAAAAGAAGGTTTCACTGTAGGGTTCCCGGTGGGGACTGGCACCCCGTCCTGTTCCTGTTCCTGTTCCTGTTATACATGTTATACATGTACCTGACATGTTATACATGTTCCTGACTACCTTGCGGTAGGTCGTGGTTCAGCGCCAGGAGTCTGGGCCGTGGTCCCAGGTACGCACGGGACCCACCTAAAACACAAACAATGTCTCCAACCGATCAGTTTCAATAACTGAGGATCTCGATTGGCACGTGTAGTAGGCGTAGTATGGGATGCGTCTATTACATGTGACAATTGGTGTTAGCTAACATAATTAATAATGATAAACTGTTAATGTATTGTGACTGACCGTGGTCACCCAACTGTACGTATATATAATTATTATAAACATATGATTGTACATATGACCGGATTGTACACCAGACTAGTGACATATGCTAGGTTACACGTCTTGACATTAGTGGTCATGATACCAATTATATATCGTTCATACCTTTGTTCTTAGCATTGATTATTCTGTTATGTTTCATTTCAGTTATCATGTTGTTATTGTTTGCGTGTTATGCACGAACACCTTTTCCTTTACACACACACACATCATTCGGTCGCTTCTGACGACCCTGGATTCGCACGTCCAGGGATTTTTGGACACCTTCTTATATTGTTCAGGTGTTCATGTGATCGTACGCGTTACGAGGAGCTGGAGTCTCACTTTTCTTAATTCTAGGTATTCTTACTCTTTTATTCATGTTATTTTCCTGATTCTACCTATATCGCATCCTATTCCCATTTCATTCTTATATTCATCTGTTATCATTGTGTTAGATATTTATATGTCATATTGCAGTGATATTGATATATCATAGTAGATTTTATAGCTTATTCAGGTTACTTTAGGCTTAGCATGCATGTGTAGGGTATTTTCTTCACGTATATACGTCGCCGACCTTCGTCGTGACTTCGTTTTCGCGTATTTTGGGAAGCGGGGTGTGACAGAAGGTGACGGAGCCTTTGACCTTCCCTGTCATCGGGGGAGCATCCTTCTTGGAAGCTGGGGCTCGGTGCCCTCTTGCGCGATTCCTGTATTACTACCTTACACTCGCACTCTATCGTGGATTACCAAGAACACAACTTAGGAAAATATTTATCTGATTTATGCTGACTTTGAATTTTTGCAATTTAACCACTGTAGCAAAGGCTATGCGGGTCGAATCTATAAGATCACCTAGAGGGGGGCTGAATAGGTGATGGCTAATCTAATGGTCACTTAATGACAAATAATGCGGAAGTAAAAACTATAATGACCTAAACTAAACTCTTACACTAAACACCACGTATAACACAAGAGTGTTGCCGAATCCCCGTGAAGGGCTCTGGACGAACTCCTCAGATTCCTCTAGATAAGGGTTGAGGTGCCGCGTTGGCTCTCTTGGTTGAATACAGGTGTTAGCAAACAAACCCAAGCATATACAATATGAGCACACAATATATCAAGCATATAAATGTAAACACAATAAGAGCATGCAAGATATAAACAAGTAAGGAAGAGAGAATGAGCAATCGCAAACACAAGGGATTTGTTTCGAGGTTCGAGCACACTTGCTTTACATCCCCGCCTTCGACACACGAAGGATTTCCACTATAATCGATCCCACCGGATCACTCAGTGCCGCAACACCTACAAGCTCTCGGACTCTCTAGCCCGTACACACGCAAGCCCACCGGCTCGCCGAGGCCGCACCTCAAACAAAGAGTTTTGCACCCGAACCCGAAGCACCGAGTCCCCACTAGGACCCGAAACAATGCGAACACACACGTCCGCCTCCTCAAAGAACAAAGATGAACTTTGGTGATCACAACTCTTGATCACCTAAAATCCTCTCACAAAAACACTCCTACAGAATGAATAGCTCAATGGGTTGCTCAAGTGTTTGTGAGAAAAACAAGGAAAGAGATGGTGGAGGAAAACTCAAAGAAATCTCTTTTAAACACTCTTGATAAACTCCCTTTTTGATTGGAAGTATTAGCTCTCAATTTAGTGGGAAAAACTCTTTTAATGAAGTAGGAAAAACTGGCTTAAAACCCACTAGAAATCTTGTTGAAAAACAATGCCCAAACCCTCAAATTTATAGGCTAAGAAAAACTAGCCGTTGGGGTCTGTCAGGCCTGTTGGTCGACCGCCCGGCCGACCGGCCAACGGTCATATTTCAGACCGTTTGAGCCATCGGTCGACCGAGTCAGGATACAGAGAGCAACCTCTCTGTTCGGTCGACTGCTCGGTCGGCCGGGGCCTTTTCAGAGAGCAGAGCTCTCTGGAAGGTCGATCGGGTCGGTCGGCCGGCCCTCCTGCAGAACTGGCGTGCACGTCTGTGCACGTCAGTCGACCGGGTCGGTCGACCGGCTGAAGCCAGGTCAGAAAACAGTTAAGGGATTAAAAACTTGGTCTTTTGGCTCACATAAAAATCCCATAAAATATTGAAAAATATACAAAAATAGTTTTACCAATATACTTTGATAAACAATATGCTTGCACAAAATCAAGGCATGTTATAAATGATTTGGACTATTTTTGTAACTTGAAAATATTGGCTCAAAAGAAAACAGTATTTTTCCAAACTTGGTTTTTCCAAAACTTGTTTTTCCAAAACATCTCCAAATACAAAAACAAGATATTTAAACAACTTTGAAAGCATATGGTGTATGGATATGATCCACTACACAAACATGGTGAAATATCTATGTTTTTGACATTAAGCTCTAAACTTTATTTTGGATAAAAGATATATAAACTTGAAAACCAAAATCCAAACATGTATTTTCTAAAATAGAAAATCTTTTTGTAAATAAACTAAATCAAGAGTGTGTGTGTGTGTGTATGATACTTGAGCAATCCACCACTACTCTATCATTTACATTTTATCTAAAATAAAATCTTATAAAACAAACCTAGACTCAAGTCTTCATCTTCTTGAAGTCTTCACTTGAAGCCTTCTCATCTTCTTGACTTGGTCCAAACACGATCCAATGGCTCTTGGATCAAACCGTGCTAGCTCCAAAACTTGACTTTAAATCCTTTGTTGAAGCTATGCACCTACTAAGATCTTGATCATAAATCTGTCACTAATTAAACACAAGATCATTAGTACTATAACTACATGAGTTGATCATCATCAAAACAAGAGTGATGGGCCTTCGGGCCAACAATCTCCCCTTTTTGATGATGACAAAACTCATGAAGTTATATATGCATGGATTAAAGTAAAGCTCCAAAGAAGCTCCCCCTTAACTCATGCATAACACATAAACAAAATAAATATGCAATGAGGCACATAAACATGTATGCAAATGTAGGAGATAAACATGCTAATCAAGCATAAAACAAAACTAATTCTTTTTCTCCTATTTGCAAAACAACATATATGCATAAACAATCCTTTTTCACAAAACATGCATATAAATCAAAAATCTTTCTCCCCCTTTTTGTCAATCATCAACAAAGGGTTAAAAACACAATCAACAAATTTTTCTCCCCCTTTTTGTCATAAACAAAGAGACGAATAAGGGGTCAAATCAAACATATCAATAAAAGGTTATATGCGATATACATTCATGAAGAGGAAGACGGTTAAGTAACTTCCTTACATATATACATTACATGAAAGAGGGATGACAAGCCCTAATTCACATAACGTATAATATGTAATGCATAAGAGGAGATGTGAAGCTCTCCCTACACATGTGTATCACATAAAGAAAGTTGTCAAGCTCCTCAATATACAATACACTCAATATGAATCTATATGTAGAAGAGATGTTAAGCTCTCCTTGCATATAGGCAATACAAATCAAAAAATTTTGAATTTTTCTTATAAAACAAATTTTAAATTTCCTTTCTTAAAACAAATTTTGAGATATCAAATAAACAAAATTTTTTTTTTAATTTTGATACCAACTTTAAAACATAATGCATAAGTGATTGGTAGTGAAAAATGCATTTTTATCATAACATTTACCATCACATTTTCATATTTATTCATTTGATTCTGCACATTTATTAATATTTTGTGATTTATTGTGTGCAGGCCTCAAATAATAAAAAGAAAAGAATTAAAGCCTAAAAAGAGCCCAAAAGCCCATATTTGAAGCCCAAGTGTAAAAGTGCAAATATCAATTGTCAAAGTGCAAATATACAAGGGCTAAAGTTGCAAATATCAAAGATGAGGGAAGGATAGACTTCTACCCAACCCTAAACTCTTGCAGATGAGGATAAAAGCCAAAGATAAGATGCAGAGATAAGAAAATTCGTTCAAAAAGATTGGGAGATTCTAAATCTAGATAACTTGATTCCCAAGTTATATCCATATCCTACGATAAAGAGCCAGGATCGAACTTCCAGAAGCAAACGCCCAGATGGACGGACCAGGAGAGGCCACGCGCCAAAGCGCGTGGCCAACAACCCCTAGCCGCGTTTCCGCGGCAAATTGGGTGACGTCAGGGAACGGCTTTCGTGTATGATCTTATCCAGGACTCTACAGCCTTCTGCACCTATAAATACCCCCTGCAGTGCAACGTACAGAGCGTCCAGAGGCAGAGCCAAGGGCCAAAAGCTAGGGTTTTTAGGTTTTTCTTCTTCTAGTTTAGATTTTCTTTCCTCCTTTGCAATTTTTATTTATTTTCTTTTTGTAAAAACTGAGAGGAGATGATGTTCTCATGGAGGAAGGGATCTACTTGTACTGATGGTGACAGTCGGTGTAAGTTTTTATTTTTCCACCATTGTTTAATAATCGAATCGAGGTTTGTTTTTATTCTTGTATTATTTTATGTTCTTTTATCCTTATTTAATCTTGTGTATCTCAGTATTTGCTTTCTTCTATTTTCTCTCTAATGTCTTGCCCACCATGAGAACCAACTGCTTCGAGAATACCTAGCCGAAGAAGAGCCCTTGATGGCCTATGGCGATGAACAGGTCTTCATAGCTTGTCTTTTATTTCATAGTGTAGATTAAGAAGGCGGACGATCCTATACGCCATGCTTGTACGCCTTCCAAGAAAAGGTAAATCATCGCAACGGTTTAAATGGTAAGCAGACTAAAGAGGTAATCTTTCTTTCTTTCTTTCTTTAGTTTAGATCTCTATCTCATCTTTCTCTAATTCTTTCTTCCACTTCATTGTAAATACCACTTTAAATAATAAAAGAAAATAAAATTTTAGAGATAACTTACAAACGCTTCCATCGCTAGTCCCTCCCTGAGGATCACGACCCGCATAGCCTTGCTACAACGGATAGTATTGAACACTTGCACACCTTTAATTCTCAGATCTAATATTCATATTTTGTGTGCAGGTAAAAGTTCAATCAAAATGGGCTTTACTAACATACTAACATAGTTAGAAACTAACAAAAATCTGCTAATAAAAAAAAAATCTGAAAAAAAACTTATAAAAAGGGACAATATTTTGACTTATCTTTTGAAAGAAATCTAAGTTAGTTTTAAGGATTAGGAAAATCATGATTTGGATTTCTAAAAACTTGGTCAAAATAAATAAATTGTTTAATTTTTAGGTATAGGAGGAGAAATCCTGCATAGCCACTGCTACCGCGGATTCGCATTGAGAACCTTGCACAATCTACTTCTAAATCTAACATTCTATTTTTGCGTGCAGGTAAAAACTCAATCAAAAATTTTAGCGCCGTTGCCGGGGAGGGACGGTAAGTTTTTCTATAATAAAAAAAAAATTTAACTAAATTCTTTTAATTCTTTTCTGTTTGCAGGTTTGGAGAACAGAAAAACAGCAGCAGAAGTGGACATATAGCAACTCTGTGCCTCTGCCCTCGAAGGCAGAACAGCAGAGCCTGCTACTTTGCCGCAGAAACGCGGCAATAGCCGCGGATCCGCGGCAGTAGCAGTGAATTACTGACTCAGTTTTCTGCAGGTTGCTACAAATTGTAATATCTGTTTTCTGCTTTGTTAGTTTTGTTCTGTGATAAACCTGTTTACTGCTAATTAATTCAACAGTAAAAAAATTGTTGTTAAAGATAAAAATTGATTAGACATTTGCATATTAGGCACGTGTCTTTTCAATTCATTTATTTTACTGTTGAAGAGTGCTGGAGCAAGGTACGTACGCATTGCATGTAGAATAGGACTCATCTCTTGGTTGATTTTCTGCTTTGAGTGAATCTTATCTACTTATCTTGTACACTTGCACTAATTCATCTTAAGGGCATAACCCATTAACAAGATAAGGTGGGGATTTCATCACCCTTCCTTAGCCCAAAAATCATATCCCAAGCACTCACTAACCCAAGCCTAACTTAAAATTAGTAGACGTTGGCCCTAGGGACATCTCGGACTCAATAGGAGATTATCCTAAGGGTGAACAGTGCTGGAAGTTGACTCTTGTCAAATCAGTGTCTAGGAAAGGGATTGAGGGACGAAAGCTCAAAGATTGGTGTTATTTAATTAAGGAACGTCTTTGACGGAAAACCTCCCACCATTCTCTCGCCCTGACCTGGCTGATTAACTTGTGGTCAAAGTCTGCACCCTACTTCCCGTGGACAGTCTAACCAGTTAGGAGTCGTCTAGGTCATAGATCTACCCTAACTTAGGTTAGAATTTTTTCTTTTTTGTTTGTTTGTTTGTTTGTGTTGGTGTGATATGGCATATAATAATAATTTTTCCAACTTTAATCCATATTACACACCTAACTCTTTTTCGGATATTACCAACCTGGCATATCATAATTTTGACCAATCTAGTGTGCCGGAATGGTCTTATCCGAATAATTATAACCCATACCCCCCATCTTATGACCATAATTTTCATACTTTCAACTCTTCACAGAGTTCATGGGGTTTCGTTTCCCCCGAGTCCAATTTTCAACCGACTTGTCCTCCGTCTCCACCTTGTCCACAATATTCCCAAGAGTCATACTTTGATCCACCCATTCAGAATAGAATACCATCTATCGGGGAAATGATAAGTATGCATGAGTCCAAGCAACAATTACCATCAATCGCAGACATGATTATGCGTGAGTCCACCGACTCACAACTTCATCACGATTACACTTCATCTTTTCAAGTCCAATCACAGCATGATGCACCTATCGACTATGAAAGGATGCTTGCAGCCATGACTCAGGCTAGATTAGCCCGTGATCGTGAAATAGATCTGATGGTTCAATCTTTATGTTTCTCACCGTTCGGCCATTTCTGCTTTCGCTGACCAATCACTTAGAGCCGACGAACCAAGTTGCTTTGGACAACAAGATTCTAATTCAGTGCCATCATGTGAACTTGTCGAAACTTCAAATTTTGATAACTTGGCAAGTTATTCCTTTCCTGAAATAGAACTTGAGAATGAATATGATCATGATCTCCCACCTGATGATTCAATTCTACTTCCTGATTCAATAATGACTCCGGTGTCTCCACCTGATTTTACTTTTCCTGAGTCAACATTGGATCCTGTTCCAATTCATCATGAAATTGAGTCACCCATTTTTGATGATCATATTGAACTTGACCAATTGTGCAATTTTGAAAGTCCCATGGATAAATTGGCAAGTTCTCATTTTTATGAAATTGAACCCAATGAGATATGTGACCTAGATTCTCAAATCTATGATCAAGTTCAAATTCCCGAATCATTATTGACTCCAGTTTTGTTACCCGACTTAGGTAATCTTTTAGAGTCAGTTTTGATTCCCACATCTATCATTCCTGAACTTGAATCACCAACATTGAGTCACATTCCATTGTGGGAAACTGATTGTGGACTTGAGTTTCAGCTTATTGATTTGGACCCACTTCCTGAACCTAGCCCGACTCCTGAACCCTTACTTGATTTAAGTTTCTTTACTGAGTCGGTATTCGTTCCCATAATTACGACGTCCAAGTCAATCATTCCATCTTTTCACACTCCATTTTGGGACAAGGCGGTTGACACAATTGACTCTGAAATTTATTATGAAATTTGGAAATTTGATGGGGTGAAAATTTAAAAATGATCACACATACATTTTCGTGGGTTATACAAGAAAAATTTTTGGTGGGTTCCTCCATGAAGTATTATGTTATCTTGATTGGGTAGCAACGCTTGGCCCAATTAGACCACCACCGGAACCACCACCTTAAGGTAACATCTCCCTTCCCTTGTTCTTTTTCATGCATATATGCATTCATTCATACATTGAGGACAATGCATGAGATAAGTGTGGGGGTGGGCTTTACTAACATACTAACATAGTTAGAAACTAACAAAAATCTGCTAATAAAAAAAAATCTGAAAAAAAAAACTTATAAAAAGGGAAATATTTTGACTTATCTTTTGAAAGAAATCTAAGTTAGTTTTAAGGATTAGGAAAATCATGATTTGGATTCCAAAAAACTTGGTCAAAATAAATAAATTGTTTAAATTTTAGGTATAGGAGGAGAAATTGAATAAGTAATTAGTCTAATTTTTACCTTAATTAAGAAACGTGCATACCTAATGAATATCTAGGATTCTAAGACAAAGACTCGTGTGCCTTGTAAAAAAAAAAAAGTTCATAATTAAGCTGGATACATGTGCCTCAAGAAGCATAAGTATTCATGCCTAATACTAAAAGAAAAATATATTCACTGATTAAGCTGGATACATGTGCCTCAAGAAGCATAAGTATTCACGCCTAAAGGTGAGTGTAAAAAAAAAAATAATAATAATAAACCTTAGTTTTTTGGCCTAGTTCATTCGAATTTGAGTCCGCGGGGTGTTTTCTCACCTGGTGCCCTAAAGCCGACCGGTTTGGCAGTCACTGACTTTAAGTTCGCTACATGGGTGGATTAGAAAGCCTAAACTAAGAAAAATTACTTATATGTACTAACACATCTAATAATCAATTAGTTAGGTATTAGGGCCTCAAAAAGCCTTGATACTTACACGAAAGAAAATTAGATGATTATACATATCAAAAAAATAATAATATATATATAATAATACTTATATAATAAAGAGGCATGAGAGTCCAAGTTAAGGAATTCCTAGTATAAATTCATAAGGATGCATATGATTTTGGTAACGAAAAAGACTATATTAGAACTTCAATTTTAATCCTTCTCTAAAATGAATAACAATTCACTTTATTAAGACTAAGTTTAAAGAATGAATAAAAATGAGGATCCTAAAAACTTATAGATTACTTAGTCTCTTCAAACGTATTTCAAATATTTTCCTTTTTTATGAATTTGTGGGTGTAATCCGCTGAAAACCCTCACGAGACAACACTCGTCCTCTAGGGTAACCTAGGGGTTTAACGGCTTGTTGCACATGCTAAGTGCAACCGTGATTCCTACGAAAGTGAGTTAGGTTAGAATAATTTTTCTTTTTCTCTTTGATTTTTACTCGAGGACGAGCAAAAAGATAAGTGTGGGGGTGTGATTAGTAGTGAAAAATGCATTTTTATCATAACATTTACCATCACATTTTCATATTTATTCATTTAATTCTGCACATTTATTAATATTTTGTGATTTATTGTGTGCAGGCCTCGAAATAATAAAAAGAAAGAATTAAAGCCTAAAAAGAGCCCAAAAGCCCATATTTGAAGCCCAAGTGTAAAAGTGTAAATATCAATTGTCAAAGTGCAAATATACAAGGGCTAAAGTTGCAAATATCAAAGATGAGGGAAGGATAGACTTCTACCCAACCCTAAACTCTTGCAGATGAGGATAAAAGCCAAAGTTAAGATGCAGAGATAAGGAAATTCGTTCAAAAGAGATTGGGAGAATTCTAAATCTAGATAACTTGATTCCCAAGTTATATCCATATCCCACGATAAAGAGCCAGGATCGAACTTCCAGAAGCAAACGCCAAGATGGACGGACCAGGAGAGGCCACGCGCCAAAGCGCGTGGCCAACAGACACTGTAGTGCCGCGGAAACGCGGCTAGGTGACGTCAGTGAACGGCTTTCGTGTATGATCTTATCCAGGACTCTACAGCCTTCTGCACCTATAAATACCCCCTGCAGTGCAACGTACAGAGCGTCCAGAGGCAGAGCCAAGGGCCAAAAGCTAGGGTTTTTAGGTTTTTCTTCTTCTAGTTTAGATTTTCTTTCCTCCTTTATAATTTTTATTTATTTTCTTTTTGTAAAAACTGAGAGGAGATGATGTTCTCATGGAGGAAGGGATCTACTTGTACTGATGGTGACAGTCGGTGTAAGTTTTATTTTTCCACCATTGTTTAATAATCGAATCGAGTTTGTTTTTATTCTTGTATTATTTTATGTTCTTTTATCCTTATTTAATCTTGTGTATCTCAGTATTTGCTTTCTTCTATTTTCTCTCTAATTTCTTGCCCACCATGAGAACCAACTGCTTCGAGAATACCTAGCAGAAGAAGAGCCCTTGATGGCCTATGGCGATGAACAGGTCTTCATAGCTTGTCTTTTATTTCATAGTGTAGATTAAGAAGGCGGACGATCCTATACGCCATGCTTGTACGCCTTCCAAGAAAAGGTAAATCATCGCAACGGTTTAAACGGTAAGCAGACTAAAGAGGTAATCTTTCTTTCTTTCTTTCTTTAGTTTAGATCTCTATCTCATCTTTCTCTAATTCTTTTCTTCCACTTCATTGTAAATACCACTTTAAATAATAAAAGAAAATAAAATTTTAGAGATAACTTACAAACGCTTCCATCGCTAGTCCCTCCCTGAGGATCACGACCCGCATAGCCTTGCTACAGCGGATAGTATTGAACACTTGCACACCTTTAATTCTCAGATCTAATATTCATATTTTGTGTGCAGGCAAAAGTTCAATCAATAAGCTTTAAAAAAATTTGAATTAAGCTTAGCATAAACAAAGTTTGTGCTTTTAAACATGTAAATCGATTTTAACTTAAGCACAAAACAAATCATATATATGTATGAAAAATGAGTATACCAAATGAAATTGATACATACATATATAAGAAAACAAAAATGAGTATATACAAAAATAGAGTCAAATTATAGGATCATGTGTATAACTCATAAATATTGAAGAATAAACAACTAGTTAAATTAATTTTTGAAAAACTAGTTAAAGATCCTTCAAAAACATGAAACCAAATCATATGTTTTTCATGAATCATATCAAATACACAAGAGATGACACTCAAATCGATTAAGCTCATAAAAGTGTTCATGAATCAAAATCATGACAAAACAAATAAAGTGTGAGTGTACAAGAATCATGTATATAGCATTATCATGAAAATAGTCATTAAGGCTCAAAATGATCAAAACAAATTATTCATTTTATTTTATCAAACAATAAACTTCTAGGTATATGTATGATTTATCTAAATCTAACAATATGCATACATATCCCAAACATAAACCGAGTCTATTAATAGTATTTGCATGAAGGCAAGAGACTCAAAAAGGATATACTTGTATATTTATTAGATTTGAATAAAATGCATATACATGAAGTAAAAACACGAAAATAGGCAAAACAAGTATAAATGAAAGAATCATCAAAACTAGCTTATACTTTTGCATATAGTGGGTACAAATGAGCATGAAGTGCAAACATATATGAATCAATTTGTACTCACTATTTGTACATGTATAAATACAAGTTTTGATAAAAACTACATTTAAACTAGTATTTACCACATGAAGCACATAAAACAAATAAAACATGAACATGCTATATGATATTACAAATGAATAAGCATGTAAATAATTAGGAGTTTAGAGATAGTTACCAACTCCAAAGCTCCAAACATGGTGGTCGTCCCACCAAAACTCCTTGATAGCGATGCATCTATATATGTGTCCATCAAGTCCATGTGCATCCACCATCAAGGCACCATCCCTCTCACGTCGTGTGAGAGCCCTCACCTACATCAAAAACACAAGGTGGGGGTTTTGGTACCCATTTTCTTTTGGGTCCTTGGGGGTTAGTCTTGTAAGGAACCCAAACATTTTTATGATTAGCAAAATTAATATGATGCATCTTATCAAAACAAAATTTTGCGAAATGGCCTTTCGGCCACAATGTGTACACTTGTACACCTTAGAATGCACATGAGTGTGAGGGTGATCATGGCGTGCATAGTGTGCATATGCATGATGATGTGCATGAACATGTGGAGCTTATTTCTTTGAAAACAAAGACTCCAATCTCTTATGATTAAATGCACATGAGCTCAAAGTAGAGCTCAAACAATCAATTTTATTTTTCAAAAATTTAATCTCACTATCATCAATGGTGACATGTAGAGAAAGGTGATATAGAGTCATTTTTCTTATTCTTTTTAGAAACAATAACTTTTTCTTTTTCACAAAATTTTCTTTTCAAAGAGTTGTTTTCTTGAAAAGCAATTTCTTTTTGTTTCTCCACCAAGATAATTTCATTTTTCAAATTTGTGTTTCCTTCACAAAGATCATTCAATTTTGAAAACAAGGAAACATTTTCATTTTTCAAATCTTTATTTTCTTTTTCCAAGCATGCAATGTTACTTCTAAATGAATCATGTTCTATATGCATGCAATCAAGTTTCTTTTTCAAATTTTTATTATCTTTCTTAATCATGTCATATTTCTCAAGAAGTAATTGACAAAATGAAGTGAACTCATCATATGACATGTCATTTTTATCTACCTCGGATTCGGTAGTTACCTCAAGGGGGTTATCTCCTTGGACCATATAGCACAAGTTGGAGGTGTTGCTTCCAACGTCCGAATTGCTCCCCGCATAATATAGATCCTTTTCGCCGAGGGAGGTGATGATGTTCCATGCTACAAAAGCCAATTCAATGTTAGAAACCTAGATAAATAGTCATCATTTAGGGTACTCTTCAAAGCATGCAGGTCTTTTGCATTAGCCTCAAAATTCTTGCCATTTAAACAATATGAATCATTAGTGATGGCAAGGTAAACATGAATGCCTAGGGCTTTGAGGTACAAAGACATCTTAACCTTCCAATTTGGATGTTAAGAATGTCAAACATGGGTGGTACATGAAATCCATGGTGTGTGTACAACTACGTGATTAGCCTAAAAAATGAGGATCTTTAACTCTAGGTTATAAGACTCAAATTCAGAGCTTGGCTCTGATACCATTTGTAAGATCACCTAGAGGGGGGTGAATAGGTGATGGCTAATCTAATGGTCACTTAATGACAAATAATGTGGAAGTAAAAACTATAATGACCTAAACTAAACTCTTACACTAAACACCACGTATAACACAAGAGTGTTGCCGAATTCCCCGTGAAGGGCTCTGGACAAACTCCTCTAGATTCCCCTAGATAAGGGTTGAGGTGCCGCGTTGGCTCTCTTGGTTGAATACAAGTGTTAGCAAACAAACCCATGCATATACAATATGAGCACACAATATATCAAGCATATAAATGTAAACACAATAAGAGCATGCAAGATACAAACAAGTAAGGGAGAGAGAGAATGAGCAATCGCAAACACAAGGGATTTGTTTCGAGGTTCGAGCACACTTGCTCTACATCCCCGCCTTCGACACACGAAGGATTTCCACTATAATTGATCCCACCGGATCACTCGGTGCCGCAATATCTACAAGCTCTCGGACTCTCTAGCCCGTACACACGCAAGCCCACCGGCTCGCCGAGGCCGCACCTCAAACAAAGAGTTCGCACCCGAACCCAAAACACCGAGTCCCCACTAGGACCCGAAACAATGCGAACACACACGTCCGCCTCCTCAAAGAACAAAGATGAACTTTGGTGATCACAACTCTTGATCACCTAAAATCCTCTCACAAAAACACTCCTATAGAATAAATAGCTCAATGGGTTGCTCAAGTGTTTGTGAGAAAAACAAGAAAGAGATGGTGGGGGAAAACTCAAAGAAATCTCTTTTAAACACTCTTGATAAACTCCCCTTTTGATTGGAAGTATTAGCTCTCAATTTAGTGGGAAAAACTCTTTTAATGAAGTAGGAAAAACTAGCTTAAAACCCACTAGAAATCTTGTTGAAAAACAATGCCCAAACCCCCAAATTTATAGTCTAAGAAAAACTAGCCGTTGGGGTCTGTCAGGCCTGTCGCTCGACCGTCCGGCCGACCGGCCAACGGTCATATTTCAGACCGTTTGAGCCATCGGTCGATCGAGTCAGGATACAGAGAGCACCCTCTGTCCGGTCGACCGCTCGATCGGCCGGGGCCTTTTCCAGAGAGCAGAGCTCTCTACGGTCGACTGGATCGGTCGGCCGGCCCTCCTGCAGAACTGGCGTGCACGTCTGTGCACGTCGGTCGACCGGGTCGGTCGACCGGCTGAAGCCAAGTCGGAAAACAGTTAAGGGATTAAAAACTTGGTCTTTTGGCTCACATAAAAATCCCATAAAATACTGAAAAATATACAAAAATAGTTTTACCAATATACTTTGATAAACAAACATGCTTGCACAAAATCAAGGCATGTTATAAATGATTTGGACTATTTTTGTAACTTGGAAATATTGGCTCAAAAGAAAACAGTATTTTTCCAAACTTGGTTTTTCCAAACTTGTTTTTTCCAAACATCTCCAAATACAAAAACAAGATATTTAAACAACTTTGAAAGCATATGGTGTATGGATATGATCCATTACACAAACATGGTGAAATATCTATGTTTTTGACATTAAGCTCTAAACCTTGTTTTGGATAAAGGATATGTAAACTTGAAAACCAAAATCCAAACATGTATTTTCTAAAATAGAAAATCTTTTGTAAAACAAACTAAATCAAGAGTGTGTGTGTATATGATACTTGAGCAATCCACCAACTACTCTATCCTTTACATTTTATCTAAAATAAAATCTTATAAAACAAACCTAGACTCAAGTCTTCATCTTCTTGAAGTCTTCACTTGAAGCCTTCTCATCTTCTTGACTTGGTCCAAACACGATCCAATGGCTCTTGGATCAAACCGTGCTAGCTCCAAAACTTGACTTTAAATCCTTTGTTGAAGCTATGCACCTACTAAGATCTTGATCTTAAATCTATTACTAATTAAACACAAGATCATTAGTACTATAACTACATGAGTTGATCATCATCAAAACTAGAGTGATGGGCCTTCGGGCCAACAGAATCCACAGGGAGGAATGCGATAGAAGCTTTTCGGTATCGCTTAAAACACTAAATTGGTTAAGTATTATTCTAAAAAAAGAACTCTAAAAGCATTAGAAGTACAAAAAAGAAAAAGATAGAGTTGGATTAGAAACTAGGGTTTTGAAAATATTAAGGAGCAAGGCTTAGTAATCATCACCACCGCTATCTTACTAACCTATGCTAGATTAAACCTCACTTTAAATTATAAAATTATAACTTAGAGTTGCATTCAATTCAAGTAAGATACATAAGATAGAGAAATCCAATTTGAAATAATCACTAACCAAGACCTAACATTAAACTATCAAAGTTTCTCAAGTGTAGAATAAGATGAGTAACCAACTTAAACTATCAAGGCTATCTAAGTATAGAATAAGAAAAATCATTGAGAAGTATTAGCAAATAATAGATTTAACAATCATCATGTGCCTCCAAGAGTATTAGCTATTTCTAGGGTTTAACATGCATAGGAACCAATCAGTTCATTCGAATATAGAACTAGAAGTAGTGGCGGGTAAACATTAATAAGCCAAGAAGAAGATTAACTATTCATGAGAGAATCTAAAGAAAGTATAGTAAAAGAGAAAGTGATTAGTCACATATGTTGCATATACATTATCACCTTACCATACTTTTTAGCTAATAAATCCTATTAATAAGTCTTCTTTTTCTTTGTTAAATGTAGGCCCAAGTGCTAAAAGAAAGAAAAGAGAAACAAGCCCAAAAGCCCACAAAATTCTGATTTAATTCAGAATAAATTCGAAATCAAGGAATCAGGGCAAAATCTTGGCATATCAAGAGGTTGAGAAGAATCCTCCCTGAATCAAGTGGTTGATGCCAAACAATCAAAAGCTGTTTCGTCAACTTTTAGAGCAGAAACAAGAAAACAAGAAGAAGATACGAGAAATACACCAAACCAGAGGAGCCAGCCAACTGGGTGTGGCCACCTGGCCGCACCAGGGCCGCGGAAACGCGGCCCAAGCTGTGTTTCCGCAGCTTGTTGGGGGAACGTTTGCTCCCCCAATCTTCCCGGGATCTCCCCCCTCCGGTTTTTCCCTATAAATGCTAGTTTCAACAGAGGAAAAAGGAGCGAAGACTAGGATTAGAATTTGTGTTTATTTTCTAAGGATTTAGGTTCTTTGTTAGCTCGCACAAAGTTGTATTCTTATTTTTAATATGTAGTCCAGTATCAATACTTGTGAGAGAGTGGAATTGAGTGCTTGTACTTGAAGATTGAAGTGACATCAATACAAGAATCGAGCTGCTTTTTCTTCCACTCGTATTACGGTATGGCTTGCATTATTTATTTGCTTTCTTCTTTATTTTCCATGAGTAACTAAAGAGATTTTCTGGGCTCACTATTGTAACTCTCTCTAGTTCTTCTTCTCTTCTGGTTTTAAAGTAAAAGACCCAATGAATCATTTGCATGCCTTACTTAAAGCCTTTCTTCTTGAAAGTGTTCTTGAAGGCACATGAGGATGGGTTTGGATTGTTGAACTCTCACACTTTCATAAACGTTTCTTGAACTATTTTTTACTTCATTCTTTCTTCTTCGTGCTTGATGATTTAATATTCGATTCTAAACGATTTTTCAAAGAAAAGATTGAACTCTTCCAACCATCTTATGTGCTTTACTTCAACTTTCTAAAAATTAACTTTAAGTTTTGCCTATGATCAATTTGAGGCACTTAGGATTTCAATAGAAGAATGAACAATCGAGTAGTGAGATAGTGAGCCCAGATTTTCTTCCTTATTATAATCAACAAAACAATTTTCAATCTTTTTAAATCACCTTCTCCAAAGCCTTTTCTAAAGTTGCAATTTCTCTTTGAATCATCTCTTTCTTTTCATTCTCTTTTCCATTAAAGAATGAACACAATTCTTTATTTTTAAACGATTCACCGAAAAGCTTCCATCGCATTCCTCCTCGTGGACACGACCCGTTAGCCAAAAGCTACACGGTAAATTCTTAAACTCTTTGATTGTTCTTCCATTTTAGCAATCAATTTTTGGCGCCGTTGCCTGGGAGGGAACGGTGTATTTGTTTTCTAACAAGTTTTGTGTGTTGTTTCAGGGACTTAAAGATTCAGATCTAACATTCAAGCTTTGCAAGAGAACACTTGCAAATTCTGTGCCCCTACTCTCGAAAGTAGGAAACAGAATTTCAAGAAATTGCGTTGCAAAAATTGAAAAATTTATTGGACTACTAAAACTCTTTTTTGCAGGACATATTGCTCGCAAAAAATTAAGTTTTTATATGTTATTCTTGCTATATCTGCTATCCACCATCCCTATTTTAAACCAACAGTAAAACACTTGTTGAAAAGTTTAAAATAATTGATTAGACGTTTGCATTTTAGGCACGTGTCTTTTCAATTCATTTACTTTACTGTTGAAGAGTGCTGGAGCAAGGTACGTACGCATTGCATTCAGAATAAGACTCATCTCTTGGTTGATTTATATCGCTTTGAGTGAATCTTGTTTATCTTGTACACTTGCACAAAATTGATTTTAAGGGCAACACCCAATAACAAGATAAGGTGGGGATTTAATCACCCTTCCTTGGCCCAAAAATCAGATTCCAAGCACTCACAATCCCAAAATTTTAATAAAATTTGATAGACGTTGGCCCCTAGGGACATCCGGACTCGTTAAGAGATTAGCTGAGGTTGGAAATTATTTTTGATTAACACTCCAGTCAAATCAGTGACTAAGGTTGGGGATTGAGGGGCGAAACCCCGAAGGCTGGTGGTTTGGCTTAATTAGGCCCCCGCGCTTCTGCGCGATACCTCCCACCAATCTCGCCCCCACCTGGCTGATCAGCTGTGGTCTGACTCGAGCAATAACCTTCTTCAGTTCATCGAACTGTTAGGAGTTGTCTAGGTCAAGGTTACCTTAGACTAGGCTTGGTTATTTTCTTTTCTTGACTATTGGTGAACTTGTTTTGATTGTGATTGTGTATGCAAGTGTAGTCAAGAGACCCTAATTCATCTAGGTTAACTAGAAACACATCACCACCCAAGTTTGAAACAAGACTAGATTCGGTTATAGGATCGGCCGACATCTTTGCAGGAAGGTTTTATCCCATTAGAACATCACTTCCATCCTGCATCCAACTTCCATCGGTTGGTGAACACAACTTTGAGCTTAAGCTACAGTTCATCAATACACTCCCTAAGTTCCATGGCCTAGAGTCCGAAGATGCTTATTTCTTCATAAGAAATTTGAGGAAATATGTTTAATGATGAAAATTCCACACACCTTACAGATGATGCTATTAGGTTGAGATTTGTCCCATTTGCTCTTAAGGACCTAGCCAAGAAATGGCTCTACAGCTTAGCGGCCGGCTCTATCACTTCTTGGGATGGTTTCATCAAGGTTTTCTTGAAGAAATTCTATCCAATCCACAAGACCGCTCTCGTTAGGAAGAACATCATGCAGTTCAAGTAAGAACCTAGTGAACCGTTTTGGAGGTACTTTAAACGCTTCAAAGACCTCCTTGTCCAATGTCCTCATCATGGAATAGAGAAATGGTGACAATGCCAAATTTTTTATGATGGTTTAGACTACTCGACCAAGACCCTCTTAGAAAGCATGTGCCAAGGGGGATTCTTGCAGAAGGATGAGCATGAAGGATGAGATTTATATGAGAATTTAACTGAAAAGACCATCCAATGGGAACCTACTAGTGAAAGCTCTAGAAATCCTAACTCTATCTCTTCAAAAGGAGGTCTCCATTCGATTGAATCATCCATAGCTAACGAGGCTAAGTTAGCTAACCTAGCGAGAAGACTGGAAGCTCTAGAAACTAAGGAACCAAGTCTAGTCAATCAAGTCAGCCCAAACTAAGTTTCAACTCCGGGTTGTACTTACTGTCAGGCCATGAATCATGTGTTTGAGGAGTGTCCTGTATTTCAAGCTCACCAACATTTTCCTGAACCGATGAATGCGGCCTTCTCAAGGCCGAACAATGATCCTTACGCTCCAACGCACAATCCTGGCTGGAGAAATCACCCCAATTTCTCATGGAGCCAACAAAATAATGATCACCCACGGTCAAACCACTTCCATCATTCCAATAATTCTTCCAATCATCAACCCAACTTTTCCAATCACCCTCACAATTCTCCCAATAATTTTTCAAATTATCAACAAAATTTTCCCAACAAAGCTCTACCATCTTCCTTCTAGAATCCTCAACTCGAAAGGAGAATGACTGATTTTGAGAGAAATATGGAAAGGTACATGAAGAATCAAGATTCTCTCATGCAAACAATACAGAGGCTAGAGGGTCAAATGAGCCAGTTAGCCAATCCACAACATGAGAGGCAAAAGGGTACCTTGCCCAGTCAACCAATTATGAATCCTAGGAATTCACAACAAGCTCATTTGGTTGAGGATCAATCACTGAATCAATGTAATGTTGTTCATACATTGAGGTCGGGAAAGAAAGTTGATAACAAAGTATCAACACCACCTAATCCTAGTTAGCACAATCACACTTCAGCATCCACCTCATCTAATCCCAGCCCTCCTAAATTTGATGAATCTGAAAAAGATAAGTCAACCAGTCATGTGCACCAGCCTATAGCACCATTTCCTAATAGGCTGAAAAACAAGCAAAATCCACACATGGATAAGATAATTGAGATCTTTAATCAAGTGAAGATAAATGTGCCACTTCTTGATGCCATCCAACAAGTCCCATCTTATGCTAAGTTTCTTAAGGACATGTGCACCAAGAAGAGAAAGACTAATGTACGAAAAAAGGTCTTCTTAGCCACTAACATTAGTGAGCTACTATCGGGTCTGATCCCTGTCAAGTACAAGGATTCAGGTAGTCCAACCATTGCCTGCACAAGAGGACAAGCCGAGATTAGTCGTGCACTTCTTGACTTGGGGGCAAGTATCAACTTGCTTCCATTCTCAGTTTATCAACAACTCGGGTTGGGCGATCTTAGTCCAACTCGAGTCACTATCCAACTGGCTGACCGTTCAGTGAAAGTTTCAAAAGGGGAGATTAATGATGTCCTTATCCGGGTTGGGGAGTTTATTTATCATGTTGATTTCATAGTTCTTGAGACACAACTTATGTCTAACTCCAATCATAGGGCTCAAACTCCTGTTATCCTAGGGCGACCATTCCTTGCTACTGCCATTGCCATCATCAATTGTAGGAATAGATCCATGAGGTTAACTTTTGGGACATGACTAGAGAAGTCAATGTTTTCAACCTAGAAAAATAACCTCGTAAGATAAGAGATCAAACATTTGAGGTGAACTTTGTTGAAAATAATTGTGATGAAGAGAGTGAAGATTTAGAAGATGAGTCGCTGTTTCTTAATAAATTATTTAAAAATGAATGCGATTATCTTGATGTCGAAGATCCTAATGTTAGAGTACCCTTTTAAAAGGAGAAAATTGATTTGAATATCTTCACTTTCGATGAGCCAACCAATAATGTATTGCATGAGGATATAATTCAAGAACCTCCGATTGACATACTCTTTGAAAACCTCTTCGAAGAAGAACTCATGTTTTTGGATGAACCAACTAGGGATCTTTTGGTTAATTGCACATCTCTAGGGGAAAGTGTTGACCTAAGCTTTGAGGAGATATATGGAACTGAGTTAGAATTCCTAGGCATTCATAATGAAGAAGTTCCAAATGAGAAGGATGGTGGTGACAAATTTTTGAATAATGATTGTAGCAATAGGAGGAAGAAACACCTAAAGAAAGTGAGACTAGAGAGGCAGAAAGCTAAAATGACAAAACAATTGGCCTCCCACTGTGCCCTATAAAGAGGACCCATTGGAATGATGGGAAGAGAGCTAGAGGGACAAGACCGAAAAATATCTAGGTGTAGGAGAAACTTGATGTTGTACATATTTCTGTATAATATATGCACCTCTTTTACATTTCATTTCATGCATGTATACATTTCTTTCATACATTGGGGACAATGCATGAGATAAGTGTGGGGGAGGGTTCTAACATGATGACTACTATAACTTGAAAGAAGAAAAAAAAAACTTTTTGAAAGGTTAGAACAATATTTTGATATATTTTTTTTTGTAAGAAATTAAGTCAATTTTAAGGAATAGGAAAATCATAATTAGGATTTCTTACACTTGGTCAAAATAAGATGATTTGTTTGATGTTTAGGGTAGGAAGAAAATTTGTGAAAGTAATTTAGTCTTGATATTTACCTTGATGAAATATGCACACTAAATACACTTACACACTTAGGGTTTAAAAACAGAGACTCTTATGCCTTATAAAAAAATTATATATGAAAAAGAGAAAAAAATAAACAAATCTAATTATTGATTAGCTAGGTGCTTTGGCCTAAGAAAGTCTTGGTATTTATGCAAAAGATAATTAAGATAAGTTTGAAAAAAAAGTATATATATAAGTCCTCTGATTAAGCTGGGTATTTATGCCTCATGATGCATAAGTATTCACCCTAAAAGGGGTACATCTTATAAATAAAAACCTTGGTTTCGTGGCCTTATCTGCTCGAGTATTTAAGTCCTTAGGGGTGTTTTCTCACCTGGTGCCCTAAAACTATCCGGTTTGGGTGTCACCAACTGAAGGCTCGTTACATGGACAGATTAGAAAGCCTAATGAAATTGAGGAATAAAATCCACCAAAAAATAAATATAAGGCATAGGAGTTAATGTTAAAGAAACCTTAGTCAACTTCACAGTCACGAGGTGCATACGACTCAGGATAAATTAATAGACTAGATGAGAAGTACAATTTGACTCCTTACTTTAATTGATGGCATGTTTTTGAATAATGACTGAGTTTCGGAATGAAAAATTTGATATTCCTGTAACTTATAAATTACTTAAAACCTTACAAATATACTTCAAATATTTTCTCCTTAAAAAACGCTTTTCGAAAATACTAACTTTTTTCTCTTTCTTTATGGATTTTGTGGGTGCAATCCGCTGAAAACTCTCACGAGACAAAACTTGTCCTCTAGGGAGAACCTAGAGATTTAACGGCTTGTTGCACATGCTCAGTGCAATCGAGTGACCTGCGAAAGTGGTCTAATAATTGATTAGAATTAGTCTGATGTTTTGGCTCGAGGGCGAGAAAAAGATAAGTGTGGGGGTGTGATTAATCACATATATTGCATATATATTGTCACCTTACCATACTTTTTAGCTAACAAATCCTATTAATAAGTCTTCTTTTTCTTTGTTAAATGTAGGCCCAAGTGCTAAAAGAAAGAAAAGAGAAACAAGCCCAAAAGCCCACCAAATTCTGATTTAATTCAGAATAAATTCGAAATCAAGGAATCAGGGCAAAATCTTGGCATATCAAGAGGTTGAGAAGAATCCTCCCTGAAACAAGCGGTTGAAGCCAAACAATCAAAGACTGTTTCGTCAACTTTTGGAGCAGAAATAAGAAAACCAGAAGAAGATACGGGAAATACACCAAACCAGGGGAGCCAGCCAACTGGGTGTGGCCACCTGGCCATACCAGGGCCGCAGAAACGCGGCCCAAGCCGCCGCGTTTTCGCGGCTTGTTGGCTCTATTGGGTGAGCGTTTGCTCCCCCAATCTTCCTGGGATCTCCCCCCTCTGGTTTTTCCCTATAAATGCTAGTTTCAACAAAGGAAAAAGGAGCGAAGGCTAGGATTAGAATTTATGTTTATTTTCTAAGGATTTAGGTTCTTTGTTAGCTAGCACAAAGTTGTACTCTTATTTTTAATTTGTAGTCCAGTATCACTACTTGTGAGAGAGAGGAATTGAGTGCTTGTACTTTAAGATTGAAGTGACATCAATACAAGAATCGAGCTGCTTTTCCTTCCACTCATATTATGGTATGGCTTGCATTATTTATTTGCTTTCTTCTTTGTTTTTTCATGAGTAACTAAAGCAGTTTTCTGGGCTCACTATTGTAACTCTCTCTAGTTCTTCTTCTCTTCTGGTTTTAAAGTAAAAGACCCAATGAATCATTTGCATGCCTTACTTAAAGCCTTTCTTCTTGAAAGTGTTCTTGAAGGCACATGAGGATGGTTTGGATTTTTGAACTCTCATTTCTTTCATAAACGTTTCTTGAACTGTTTTTTACTTCATTCTTGCTTCTTCGTGCTTGATGATTTAATTTTCGATTCTAAATAATTTTTCAAAGAGAAGATTGAACTCTTCCAACCATCTTATGTGCTTTACTTCAACTTTCTAAAAATCAACTTTAAGTTTTGCCTATGATCAATTTGAGGCACTTAGGATTTCAATAGAAGAATGAACAATCGAGTAGTGAGATAGTGAGCCCAGATTTTCTTCCTTATTATAATCAACAAAACAATTTTCAAGCTTTTCAAATCACCTTCTCCAAAGCCTTTTCTAAAGTTACAATTTCTCTTAAATCATCTCCTTCTTTCCATTCTCTTTTCCATTAAAGAACGAACACAATTCTTTATTTTAAACGATTCACCGAAAAGCTTCCATCGCATTCCTCCTCGTGGACACGACCCGTTAGCCACAAGCTACACGGTAAATTCTTAAACTCTTTGATTGTTCTTCCATTTTAGCAATCAGAAAGCAAGTAAAGAAAGCAAAAGATAAATTTAAAAGAAAAATCTTATTATTGATGTTGTCACCTTCAATTACAAGGGCCTCCTCCTTCCTTACAAAGCTTAACTAGAACTAAATCCTAAAAATTACAAAAGAAAATTTAGAACAAAAGGAAACTAAAGAAGACCAAAGCTTTGATCTCTGATGTGGAAATGCTTGATTATGAGAGATTTCAGCTTTTTAAATAGGCCTCAGAGCAAATCACAATAAGATACAATTAAGAGTTTTAATTCAATCTCAATTCAATAAGATAATTTAATTCTAAACTGATTTGCAGTATGTCGGCGTGTTGGTTACTAAATATGACTCATCAGACGGCTAAATTGTACACAGTGATCAACATAAAAATTGTAGCCCCTTAATTTCTCTCCCTGCATCTTGAATCATCAGATTTGAATATCTGTATAAAAGTTATGATCAAAATACTAAGAGGTGTCCAGTCTGAGTCCAAGTCTGAATTGATTTTGAACTCCAAATTTAATTTGAATTATGATACTTATCTCCAATTAGGATTATCTTTATCCCTCTATCATTTTAAAATATATCTTCTGATTTTGAATTTAAATTTTGAAGATGATGATTTATCCTTTATTCTTCTTAATTTCAAATTGATTTAAATTAAAACCCAAATTTAGATAAGATTAGGGATAAAATAAAAGCTTCCTTTATCTTTATCTTCCCATTAAGTAGTACACACCATAATCAAAAAGAAAGTTAAATAGCAAAGTTAAATAAATAATAATCAAGAATAAATGTGTGAATGTGATGATAATACTGCAAAATTGAGATGCAATCACACCCCCACACCCTAGCTTACTTTTGTAGTAATCACGGTTGCACTTAGCATGTGCAATAAGCTGTTAAACCTTTAGGTTACCTTTAGAGGACAAATTTTGTCTAGTGAGAATTTTTAGTGAATTACACCCATAAAATCTATAAAAGAAAGAAAAATAAAGTATTAGTATTTTCAAAAATTATTTTTGAAATTGAGAAAAATATTTGATGTATTTTTTGTAAAAATCAAGTAATATAAAAGTCTTAGATCATCAAATTATTCATTCTTATACTTAGTCTCAATTTGAAAATTTGTAATCAATCTTTCAAGCTGAATTTCTCATCTAGTCTATTATTTTATCCCAAGTCATATGCTTCTTTATGACCGTGATTATTGACTCGAGATTCTTCAACTCCAACTCTTATGCCTCTTTTTTTTCCGAAAGAAGTTTGAAGTATTACAGCTTCATTGCCCTTTAAGCACTTCTTTGTTTTAATATGTATAACTCATTTAATTTTCTTTTGTATAGATATCAGGGCTTCTTGACTCCCTAATACCTAACTAACTGATTATTAGATGTGTTAATACATATATTGTATATATATATTTTTTTCAAACTTACCTAATTACCTTTCGCGTAAATACCAAGGCTTTCTTAGGCCAAAGCACCAAACTAATCAATAATTAGATTTGTTTATTATATATATATATATTATAAATAAGGCACGAGAGTCTTTCTTTCGAATCCTAAATGTGTAAGTGTATAAAGAATGCATATTTCATCAAGGTAAAAATTAAGACTAAATTACTTTTCAATTTTTCATCCTAATCCTAGAAATCTAACGAATAATCTTATTATGATCAAGCATCAAGAAATCTTAATTGTGATTTTCCTATTTCTTAAAATTAACTTAATTACTTACAAAAATAATCAAAATATTGTTTTTTACCAAAAGTTTTTGAAAGAAAAAAATTGTTAGTAAAAACCTATGTTAGTATCGTAGTAAGCCCTCCTCTGCACATATCCCATGTATTGTCCTCATTGTATGAATGAAATGTAAGAATGAATGAAAAAGAAAAAAGGGAAGGCAAAATGTTACCTCAAGGTGGTGGTTCTGGTGGTAGTCGGATTGGGTCAAACACTGCTACCCAATCTAAATCTAGTGGATCGTCAAGAAACCTACCTTTTGTGACCTTTATCCATGTACATTATTATTATCTCTCAAGTGAATAGGATCATGCAAGACTCAAACATTAAAACTATCTCGGTTATACAACCAATCTTGGAATATCATCTCAGAGTCATAATTGTCTACACTTTGGTCCAACAATAGAATATGACTTGATGAAGTGATTGATTTAGTCTCAAGAATGATAAGTTAAGGAACCAATATCGGCTCGGGAAATCAAGTTTAGGTTCAAGAGTCGAGTTTGGTTCAAGAGTGGGCTCCAAATCAAAGAACTTAAGTTCACATTCAGATCCATCAATGAAATATAACTATCTACAATTGGTGATTCAATTTCATAATATATGGACACTGAAATTAATGTTGGCTCAGAATTGGGTCCAAATTCGATAAGGACATCTGAGTCAATATAAATTCAAAATTTGGAATTAAATCACAAAGTTGAGGATCGGGTTCACATTCACAATCAAGTTCATTCTCATTGAATTGAAAACTTGCCAATTGGTCCAAGGGTTGGGATTGGTCAAGCTCAAGTTGTTGGGATGAAATTGAATCTTGGTCAAAGTCTTCAAGGCACCATGATTCTTAGTTTCTATCAATTTGGTTAGTTAGTTCAGGGATATTTGAAAGTCTAGAAATTTGATTATTCACTAAACTATGCATACAATCCATTTTTTCTTCTAACCTATCGACTTGATCATTTGGGGACTGAATCATGGATTTCATGCTCTTTTCCAAGTAGGTAGGTTCTTCTATTGGTTGTGTGGGAAAGAAGTATATGAAGATGATGGTCGAAAGGTGGCTGACAATATGGCTCAGAGGTGTTGTATCCCCATTGACTTGGTAAGGAATAGAGATGATTATTCTAATTTTGTTCTTGAAATTGAGATGGGGCATACATTGATTTGGATAAGACCAATCAGGCATACTTGATTGGTAAAAATTTTGTTAGTTAGAGTTATGCCATATCGGGTTGGTGTAGTCCGGGTAGAAAGAGGTTAGAGTAGAATATGGATTATTATTAAATTTAAAAAAATTGTGGTTATAATCAATATTCCTCAAGAACTGTGAAAACAAACAAACAAAAGAAAAGAAGAAAGAAAAAAATCTAGTCTAAATTAGTGTAGACCTTAGACCTAGATGACTCGTAACTGATTAGACTATCCACGAGGGTATATTGTAGAATCTAACCACAGGTTAATTGGCCAGGTAGGTGGCAAGATTGGTGAGAGGTATCCGTATAAAAGTGACGGCTTAATTAAGCCAAACCACCTACCTTCGAGGTTTCATCTCTCAATCCCCTGCCTTTGTCACTGATTTGGTAAGATTTAAATTCTAATAACTTCCTCCTTAGGTCGATCTCTTATTGAGTGTGAGATTTTCCTTGGACTAGCGTCTACTCAGATTTTAATTAGGATTGGGTTAGTGAACGAGGAGATGGTTTGTTGGCTAAGGGAGGGTCATGACTTTCCCACGTTATCTTGTTTATGTGCAAGTAAATAGATAAGTAGCACTCCAAGCAATTTAAATCACCAAAAAGTGTTTTCTAATCTAGATGCAATGCGGAGTTACCTTACCTCTAGCACTCTTCAATAGAAATCTAAAGAAATAAAAGTAGACAGATGCCTATGATGCAAGTCTATCTATTTTTTTAAACATTTCAATTAATGGATTACTGTTGAATTAAAAACAAAAATGAAAAATTAACCACTTAAAATAAAGAAAATAACGTACCCTCCGCGGCAACAGCGCAAAAATTTGATTACCAAAAACACAAAGTTTAGGAAAGTGTTTATCTGATTTATATTGACTCTGAATTCTTGCAATTTAACCACGGTAGCAAGGGCTATGTGGGTCGAATCTAGGGAGGAATGTGATGTAAGCTTTTCGGTATAGCTTAAAAGCACTAAATTGGTTAAGTATTCTTCTAAAAATATAACTCTATGTCAAGTGTTAGAAGTAGAAAAAAGATGAAGACAGAGCTGGATTAAAAACTAGGGTTTTAAAAATATTAAGGAGCAAGACTTACTAATTATCTACTACCACTAACTTTCTAACCTATGCTAGATTAGACTTCACATTGAATCATAAAAATTATACCTTAAAGTTGCATTCAGTTCAAGAAAAATACATAAGATGGAGAAACTCTATTTGAAATAATCACTAACTAAGACCTAACATTAAACTATCAAAGTTTTCCTAGCTTAGAATAAGAAGAACAACCAACATTAAACTATCAAGACTATCTAAGCATATAACAAGAAAAACCGTTGGGAAGTATTATCAAATAATAGATTTAACTATCGTCATGTGTTTTCAAGAGTATTAGTTATTTCTAGTGTCTAGGCATGCATAGGATCCAATCGACTTATTCTAACATAGAACTAGAAAAGTGGTGGAAAAAATTAATAAGCCATGAAGAAAATTAGCTACTCATGAGTGAATCTAAAGAAAGGATGATAAAGAGAAAGCAAGTAAAGAAAGCAATTAAATAAAAATAAATTGAAAAGAATAACCTTGTTATTGATTTTGTCACCTTTAATTACAAGAGCCTCCTCAATATTTACAAGGCTTGAACTAGAACTAAATCTTAAAAATTATAAAAAAAATAATTGAAAGAAAAAAAACTAAAGAAGACCTTAAGCTTTGATCTCTGATGTGGAGATGCTTAATTATGAGATATTTTAGCTCTTTAAATAGGCCTTAGAGGCAATCACAATAAGATACAAATTAGGTGTTTAATTCAATCTCAATTCAATATGAAAATTCAATTCTAAACTGATCTGCAGCAAGTCGGCATGTTGCTTGTTGAATATGACTCATCAGACGGCTGAATTAAACACAATGATTAACACAAGAACTGTAGCCCTTTAAGTCCTCTCTCTGTATCTTGAATCATCCAATTTGAATATCTGTAGTGAAAGTTATAATCAAAATACTAAGAGGTGTCCTGTCTGAATATGAATCGGAATTAATTTTGAACTTCGAATTTAATTTGAATTATCCTCCTTATCTCCAATTAGGATTAGCTTTATCCATTCATCTTTTTCTGATTTTGAATTTGAAGTATGAAGATGATGTTTCATCCTTTCCTCCTTTGATTTTAAATTAATTTAAATTGAAACCCAAATTTAGATAGGATTAAGGATGAAATAGAAGCTTCCTCTATCTTTATCTTCCCATTTAAATAACAAAGTTCAATAAAGAATAATTAAGGATAAATGTGCCAATGTGATGATAATAATGCAAAATTGAGATGCAATCAGTCGTGTTGCGATGGATGGCGACAAGTTCTTGCTCACGATCGGCCTTCGCCCTGTGCTCATCCGACCATCGTGGCAGATCAATCACCATATAGACAAGTTATCCTTGGGAGAGGGCCGTTGAGTCAAATTCATCAGAGGCATTGATGTCGTGACGGGAGGTGCTCCAATGTGCCAAGATCGCTGTATGAAAATGTCTTCGTGGAAGGGTTAGGTTGTTGGGTAGTGAGATATCTCGAAGGTCTTGAGTTTAGCTCTCAATGAAAACACCAAATGCAGTGGGTACTTTCTAAAGAATCAATCCATGTACCAAAATAGAAAAGTGAATAAAATCAAGTCACAGAAAAGCCAATCGCAAACACAAGAAAAATATGTGAAAAACTCGAAAAGGAAAAAATCACAGAGAGAGAAATTTCACTATGTCAATGGCGATTACAAAAGGGTTCTCTGGATTCGGGTCAACTTGATCCCTTTCTCATTGGAAGGGGCCCTTATTTATGCAAGTCATGTGAAATAGATAAGGATAGGGAGTCCTACTTAGTTTGAATACCTAAATCTCTTATCCTGATAAGGGTTGAGCTGAATGCCCCCATTTGAATCGTTACAAGAGAGAGTTCATCTCTATCTTGTGGTTCATCCTTGGCTGTGGGTAAGACTGAACTGCCCCGGGTGGTTACTATCTCATTTATATTAGGATTGGACTCAAGGATAGAGTTTTCTATAATCGGCTCTGATTCCTTCGTTAATCATCTGACCTGTTTGAAATCAGTATGAGTGAAGATGCGGGTTAAATGCTCTGAAAGTGGGCATGCATCACACATCTGTCACAGGTTGACTGGACATGTGTCACAATTATGTTAGGGTCAGAAAGTGACCACTACACAATATTTCTACAGCTATTTCTATTGGGGTAAAATACTCGCCTAAAATCAGGGAAGTACCCATACCACGTGAACGTGTGTACGAATATGGAGGATGTGTGTATGGGTGTGTGTGATGGCCTAGATTTGGCCGTAGTCATAGAGGGAGAGGGAGATGAGGGGAGTGATTTTAGAGAGAGAAAATGGATAATGACATGATTTTAGAGAGAAATGTGTAGAGAGAGAAAGGAAGGGAATTTGGAGGTGTGGGAAGTGTGGGGACATGATGGAGAAGGTGGTGAAGGGTGGTAATGCTAGAGGCCAGGAGGGGAAACAAGAAAGGAGAGAGGAATTAGAGAGAAGTTTATTTTTTAAGAGAGAGTTGGTTTTTAAGGGTTTTGGGCGAGAGAAAGAGGTGTGATAAGAGAATGGAGTGACATGTCAAGGAAGAGATGGAGATGGTGTGGAGGTGGTTACGGTGGTGGGGGCTTAATTGTAAGATTTTTAGAGTGATAAAATGAAAGTTTTAGAGAGAGATTAGTGAGAGAAAATGAGAGGAGAGAGCAATTCGGTTTTGGAGTGTAGGAGAGAGAGGAGAGGTTTATAAATGAGGGAGAAGCTTGCAAAGGAAGCCAAGTGGTTGACTTCATGGAAAAGCTAAGAAGCGTGTAAAAATATGGAGAAAAATGGAGATAAGACAAGAAAAAAGGATAGGAAGAAAAAATGGAAATGCAAATAGATAATTATTAGGGAGTTATATGGGCAAAAGTCACCTAATAAAATATTACAAAAAGAAAAGAATAAAAAAGGAAGAGGATTTAGAAGGAAAAGGAAGAGAAAAAGAGAGGAAAAAGGAAGGATTTAATAAATAGAAAAATTAAAAGAAAAAATGTTGAAATTACTAAGGCAAAGTCTAGACCTAGTGTAGAGTCACTTTGCAAAAATTTCAGGTCAAATGTAGATTGAAAACATACATAAAATGACGCGATTACTATCAAAGTTTCAAAAACTAAAATATACGTATTTTGGAATGAAGGTGTTATAAAAAACTAGTTAAAATCGGATTTATATGGAACAATTTGGTTAGCTTGATGATCAAAGGGGATATTGCTAATCCAAAACTCAAAAAGACATCCTATCAGAAAACAGGAGTATCCAAATAACGGTGATCCATGCGGCTAAAGATCTAGCCCAACGGGCATATCTTTTCTACGAATCTGCAGCCACCGTTGGGCCAGCGTTTGTGGTATTAACTTTTCACATGATTTCCCCATCCAGGTTCTCCTATAAATACTGCAAATTCAGAAGGCAAATGGGCACTACTGGCAGAGAGCTAGGTTTAGGTTTTACTTTTGCTAAACTTAGATTTTTTCTTTATTTTTAATGTAATTTTCTGCTTTCTTAATAGCTAGATTAGAGAGTGATTCATAAGAAAAAGTGAGATTGATTTCAGGAGTACCACTTGATGTAACTTGTTTCTTTTCTTATGCCATGCGGTGAAAGCCTTTAAGCCAAGGTAAGTCATTGCTAAAGACCCAAGGCGAAGTAAGCATCAAGAGGTAAGCACACTAGTACGAACCCTAATAGATTTTAATCATGCATTTTCTTTTCTTTAAATTTCTTTTAAGAAATCAAAAATACAAACATTTTCTTCCATTTTTTCTTCTCTTTCTACTCCTCTTTCTCCTACCTTAACACAGTTTTCCTTTATTTTTCTTTTTAAATAAGAATAAATATTTAACTAATTTAAGTAATTTAAAATGAAAACTGAAAAAGTTCCTATCGCATTCCCTCCTTGTGGATCACGACCTGCATAGCACTTGCTACAGCGACAGTATTAAGGAACTTTAGCAAAATTTCATTCTATCATTTCTAAACTTTATTTTTCTGTGCAGCTTTGCCTCAACCATAAACAAATCAAACTGATCTTGAAGAAGACTATGAATCAAATCGAAAAGATTAGCCCACTAAATAGTAGATGCCTTATAGGCCTATATGACTGTTTTCAAAATAATTTTCGGTATGATTTCTTATAGGTTAGTCTTTAGAAAGGCTTGCCACCTACCTGTTGAGCTTGAAAACCGGGCCTTATGGGCAATTAAAATAATTGAATTATGATCTGGACAAGGCTGATGAACTTCAAAAACTGTAAACTTCTAGACTTAAGGAATTGAGAAACGAAGCTTATGAAAGCGAAGATAATGAAAAATAGGGTTAAGATTTTCATAATAAATTTATCATAACGAAAACTTTTGTCCTCGGACAAAAAATTTTACTCTACAATTCTATACTTCATCTTTTTTCAAGAAAATTGAATCAAGATGGATAGGGTCATTCATTGCGAGAATCATGTTTACATATGGTGCAGTAGCCCTAAAAATGGTAACAATTTCAAGGTTAATGGTCAACGTCTTAAACCATTCTTGAAATCAGTACTGATAAAGAAATGACAATTGGTCTATTTGACCCTAGTATTAGTAACATCACCTCTTTTCCATTTTGTTTTATGCATTTCATTCATGCATTGGGGACATGCATGAGATAGGTGTGGGGAAGGAGCACTAACATTTACATGATAAAAAAACCTTTTGAAGTGGGAAAATTATTTTGATCTATTTTTGTAAAAAATTAGAATAATCTTAAGGATTCAGATAATCATAATTAGGATTTCTTAATACTTAGTCAAAATAATTAACTTGTTTGATTTCTAGTTTAGGAAGAAAATTGAAAAAGTAATTGGTCTTGATTATACCTTAATGAAATATACACTTTTATACACTTACACACTTAAGATTCAAAACGAAGACTCTTGTGCCTTATAAAAAAGAAAGAAAGAAAAAGAAAAGAATAAAAAAAATATATACATATATCAAAAAAAAATCTTCTGATTAAGTTGGTAAGTTTTGCATCATAAGTCATAAAGCATAAATATTTATGCCTAATGTGGTTAGTATCACCATTAAAACCCTTAGTTTTGTGGCCTTATTTCTTAAGTCCTTATGACCAAAGAGTATTTTCTCGCTGGGTGCCCTAAGGCCATCTGGTTTGGGAGTCACCGGCTGAAGGCTCATTACATTGGTAAATTTAAAGTCTAATAAAAGTAAGAGATAAATTTTGCCATAATAAGTA